>CM038678.1:675360147-675749890 GCA_021605205.1 Aegilops longissima | reverse complement strand
ACACACGCGTGAGGGCGGCCGAAAGCGACCTAGCCTAGCAGGCGTTCGATCCAATCCGCGCGCCGCTTCGATCGCCGACGTCACGAAATGCTTCGGTGATACCACGGCGCGGTTGCCCATATCTTGTCCCACGTGGCGGTTAGTGCGTATAAGGTCAACGACCCAACTCAGATCAAATACCAAGATCTCGTTAAGCGTGTTAAGTATCCCATGACGCCGACCAGGGCAGGCCCACCTCTCTCCTAGGTGGTCTCAACCTGCCTGTCGCTCCGCCACAAAGTAATAGTCGGGGCCGTCGGGAACCCAGCCCACCTCTACCGGGATGGAGCCACCGTCCTTTCAGCCCCATCTCCGAACAGTATCACAGGTAATGTAATAGTGTAAAGTATATAGTATATGCCCGTGATCACCTCCCGAAGTGATCACGCCCGAGAGTATAGCATGGCGAGACGGACAAGAGTGTAGGGCCATCGATGGAACACTAGCATCCTATACTAAGCGAGAGGATAGCGGTAAAGATAACAACGAGAGTAGCAAGGACAGGCTATGCAGCAGTATAGGATTAACTGAAAGCAGTAACATGCTACACTACTCTAATGCAAGCAGTATAGAGAAGAGTAGGCGATATCTGGTGATCAAAGGGGGGGCTTGCCTGGTTGCTCAGACAAGAAGGAGGGGTCGTCGGTGACGTAGTCGACCGCAGGGGCATCAGCATCGTCACGGGGTCTACCGGTGACGTAGCCCCCATCGTAGCGGACATGGAGTGTATTCCTCCGTCATGCCTGGTGCACCCTGGGCGTCCAAGGAGAGGCCTGTTGAAGCTCCTACAACGCCTCCTTCTGAGGTGATGCTGCTGGGTGCGAAGGCCACGACTGCTACTGGTGCAACTGTTCCTTCTTTGGATGCCCAGCTTCCAGCTCCAGGAGAGGTGCAGACCGGCGACACCAACCTTGCTGCACCTGCTGGACTGCTGCCGGGTGGTCTGGTGGTGGGTTCAGTGGTGGAGGCCCATGGAGGACAGCGTCCTAGCATCGACGCAAAGGGCGTGGAGACAATTCGGGGCCGTTGGAAGCGCGTCCACAGAGAGGAGCGTGATGAGTATGCAGTGGTGCAGTACGCCGGTGTCAAGCATGCCATGTTTGGCGTGCCCACTCCACCGAACAGTGGCAGCGAGCTCTCCAGCCGCAAGGCCGCGTTCGTAGGTATCCTAGAGAACACAGTGCTGTCTAAGAGGTGGTGCCCAGATGACCAGGACTTCATCATCAACATGAATAGCACTAGTTCTGAGAGTGTAGATTTTTCTTCTTGTAAGAGAGCTTGTGTTGAGAGAGTTGAGGCTGTGGTAGGGGTAGATGGGGTAGTCACTCATGTTACTAAGGAAGTGGATGGGGGAGAGGAAGTGTATCAGGAAAATGAAAGAGAATCTTTAGGTGAGGGGAGGGCTGTTGGTGAGGCTGCTAAGGAAGCTACCAACCATGGGGCTGTCGGTCAACTGACGGGCGTGGATGTGAGCGCCCGTCAGGAGCCATGAAAATTCTGAGTTGGAACTGTCGGGGGCTGGGTCAACCCCGTACAGTTCAAGAGCTTGTGTGTCTCTCTAAGACGCACCAACCCAATGTTATCTTCATTTAATATGTTGAAGGTTTGCGCTATCGGTTGGGTATGAAAAATGTTTTCTCCTTTTTAGCTAAAGGGAAAGGGGGAGGACTTGCTGTATTCTGGGATGATGCTTATAATCTGGAGTTGAACAAGTATGGGGAGCATTTCATTTATATGTATATTTTTTCTGGCAATGGTGCAAAATGGAGAAGTACTTTTGTCTATGGAGAGGCCAAGGCAAGTCAAAGGTATGTAATGTGGGAACTTTTGCGAAGAATTAAACCCCTTGGTTCAGGACCGTGGTTTATGGTTGGGGATTTTAATGAAGCGATGTGGCAGAATGAACATTTTTCTCGCCATAAGAGGTCGTCTTCCATGATGGCTAATTTTAGGAGTGTTCTTTCTAACTGTAACCTTTTTGACCTGGGATTTCATGGTGTTCCTTGGACCTATAATAACAAGCAACAGAGCAACAAAAATGTCAAAGTGAGACTAGATCGGGCTGTTGCATGTCCCCAATGGTCTGCTTTGTTTCCAGATTGCAAGGTGTCCCATATTATCAGTTCAAGATCTGACCATTGTCCTCTACTCATTCAATTATTGGGGTCTCCACGTGTTGGCAAATTTTTTAAACAGCTCAGATACGAGGTTTACTGGGAGAGGGAAGGGGTGGTTTTGGAGGATCAAATTAAATCTTGCTGGAACGTCGGCAGTCATAATGAGGATTTGAAGGATGTGGCCATGAATCTGAAGAGAACGCTTGGAAAATTGCATGAGTGGAGTAACACTTATATTGGATATCTACCCAGGAAACTTCATTTGGCGAGGAAAAGACTTAATAGCCTTTACAAAAGAAATTTGCAGCCTTGATGGAAAGGAAGGTGATTCTGAAGGAAATGGATGAGCTCCTTTATAAAGAAGAAATGTTATGGAAGCAAAGATCATGGATTGATAAAATTAAATGGGGGGACAGGAACACAAAATTCTTCAGATCTAAGGCTACCTGGAGAGCTAAGAAAAATAATATCTCAAGCTTGAGAAGGAATGATGGCTCGGTTACAGAGAATGTGGTTGAGATCCATAATATCACTAATTCTTTTTTAAGCATTTATACACATGTGATGGTACGGTTGATCCTTCTCTGATCATTCCCCTTGTCAATCCATTTGTGAGTGAGGATATGAATATTGATTTATGTAAACCGTTTATGGACCAAGAGATTGGTGACACACTCTTTCAAATTGGCCCACTTAAAGCTCCGGGTCCAGATGGCTTTCCGGTAAGGTTTTTTCAAAGGAATTGGGGAGTGCTGAAGGAGGATATTATTCGTGTGATTCAAAAGTTTTTTGATAGAGGTATAATGCCGGAGGGTGTAAATGATACGGTGATTGTTCTTATTCCTAAGGTGAAAAATCCCCAAGCGATCAAAGACTTCCGGCCTATCAGTCTGTGTAATGTTATTTATAAAATTATATCTAAGTGCCTTGTGAACAGACTGGGACCGCAACTTGATGGTATGATTTCTCCAACCCAAAGTGCCTTTATCCATGGGAGACTGATATCTGATAATGCTCTTATTGCGTTTGAGTGTATGCATTCGTTAAGTACTCCGAAGGATGGACGGGGTGAATTCTGTGCTTATAAATTGGACCTTGCCAAGGCATATGATAGAGTGGATCGGAATTTTTTGAAGTGCATGTTGAGCGCGTTGGGGTTTGCATCAGGGTGGATAAAATGGATTATGGCTGGTGTTACTTCAGTGAAATTTTCAGTATGCTTCAATGGCCAGCTCTTGGAGTCATTCTCGCCATCATGTGGTATTAGGCAAGGGGACCCTATCTCACCATACTTATTCTTATTTGTGGCCGAAGCTCTTTCTTTATTGTTACAGAATGCGTGTACTATAGGATCTCTTCTGGAGTTCAAGGTTAATAGACAGGCCCCGGGTATTTCACATCCCTTGTGTGCCGATGATTGTCTTTTATTTTTCAAGGAGTCCATTGAGCAAGCCTTGGCAATCAAAAATATTATTGCGACTTATGAGAAGGGAACGGGTCAACTGCTGAGCCCTGATAAATGCTCTATCTTGTTCGTCAAGAATTGTAGTATGGAGGTCCAAGTGGTTGTTATTGTAATTCTAAGCATTACCTCAGAGGGATTTGAGGATAAGTATCTTGGGCACCCGGTGCCACAAGGGAGAATGAAGGCTGGTAAATTTCAATCCACTCAGGAAAAAGCCCTCAAAATTTTATCGGACTGGATAGAAAAATATGTCCCGTGTGGGGCGAAAGAAACTTTGATTAAATCTGTCCTGCAGGCTCTTCCGGTGTACGTAATGGGTATTTTAAAATTTCCGGCATCACTCTGTGAGGAGTTGTCTCAGATCATATGGAATTTCTGGTGGGGTGACGAGGAGAATAGGAGGAAGACTCATTGGCTGGCTTGGGATAAGATGACTAAGCCTAAAGCTGAGGGTGGGATGGGATTCCGGGACCTCAAATTATTTAACCAGGCTCTACTAGCGAAGCAGGCTTGGAGGTTGGTGGTTAATCCTGAATCTTTGTGGCTAAAGTGTTTAAGGCAAAATATTATCCCCAGGGACATATCCTTGATATTGTTTTCCCGCAGCCAGCTTCTCTTACTTGGCAAGGTATTCAGCATGGATTGGATCTGCTTAAATCCGGAGTCATTTGGAGAGTGTGTGATGGGACTAATATTAATATCTGGAGAGATAACTGGCTCCCAAGATCTTATGGACTTAAAATTACTGCCAGAAAGAACAGGACAAGAGTCAAATGGGTGTCAAACTTGATGCTGAGCGGTCCTAGGAGGTGGGATGAAAATATGGTTAGGCATTTGTTTTATCCATATGATGCGGAGGAGATTTCGAGGTTGCGTATGCAATCAAATGGGGAGGGTGATTTCGTTGCTTGGCATTTTGAAAAAACTGGGATGTTCTCAGTTAAAACTGCGTACAAGCTTGCGCTTACTTTGAAGGATAAAAAAGAGGATGAGGGTCAATGTAGTGAGGTTGTGTTGGGGGAGAGGAAAATCTGGGATGTCAATCTGGAAGGCTAATGTCCCTCAAAAGATTCACATTTTTGCGTGGAGGGTTGCAACTAATAGCTTGGCTGTCCAGGTTAATAGAGTGGTGCATCACCAAACTTCTGTTACGATATGCACTATTTGTGGAATGGAGGATGAAAGTACTTTTCATGCGCTTCTTAGGTGTCCGAAGGCGGTTGCGTTGCGGATGGCCTTGAGGGACATTTGGGAGTTACCTACGAAGAATGTCTTGAGATATACAGGGTATGATTGGTTTATTGTTCTTCTTAGTCAATTGAGACCTGTCATGCGCGACCAAATTATTTTCATTTTCTGGAGAGCCTGGCACTTGAGAAATAACTTGATATTTGGTAAAGGAAAGGAATCAGTAGCAGCTTCTGCTAGCTTTGTGGAGAATTATTGGGCGTCTTATGCCGCATGTCACTCAGTGCCTCCAGTAGATTCGAAAAATAAGGGAAAAGGTCCAATGGATGGATTAAGATGGGCACCTGATAATGTGGGAGCTAAGGCGGATTGGACTCCCCCACCAACTGATTTTTTAAAGATTAATGTTGATGCAAGCTTTGTGGAGAGAATCAGAGAAGCAAGTGTCGGTGTGGTGGTTAGGAACGCGGCCGGGGAAGTCATTGTCTCTTCTTGGGACTTCACTGGATCGTGTCAGAGTGTGGAGGAAGCAGAGCTAAGGGCATGCATTGCTTGTCTATACATAGGTATACCTCTCCACAATCCTATTATTTCAGAGACTGATTGTGCGTTTGTTGTGACGTCTCTTGCAACAGAGAACCTTGATAGGTCATTGTTGGTCGATTTGAAGAAGGAAGCACTGAGCTTATCTAAGCTGATAAACAACTTTCAAATGGCTAAGATTAGTCGATCCGCCAATGTGGTGGCTCATCTAATAGCAAAATTTAGTTTTAACAATAGATCCGATGGTATTCTTGTTAATGATGTACCGCCCTGTGTGGTAAATTTTGTATCGAACGGTTGTAAGTTGCGCAATGGTTAATTAATGTAAGGTGATGTTCAAAGAAAAACCATTCAAGGATCTTCGGTTTGTATAATACATCGGAGGATTTGCAACTACTATGACTTACTAGTATGTGTGTGCACACTATTGACATTACACTCATCTGAAGATCTTCGAGGGAAACAAAACAATCATCTGGAGATATAAGAGGTATTTATCATCAAACGCTAAATGGAAAGTAAGTGCCCCATGACACATCCATATTTATGTATTTTTCCTATTTGTACGCGAGTGCGCTCCACACGATTAAACCATCCTATTTTATTAAGATATTCTCCTGCTGAACAAAATCTTGCACCCACAAATACTCGTCAAGGGCAAGATTTCCATATGAAAATGGAACCTGGCCAAAACTATTGCATTTGTTTTCGTGCCTTAGAATCATACTAGTTGTTACCCAATGTTGAAAATGCCGATAATTTCACCGATTTCTAAAGCACGCAACGTTGCCAAGTCTCATGCATTCCGGATAAAGTCACAACCCTCCTTTAACCATGAAAATATTTTGGAACGGAGAGAGTAGTTTGTTAGAATCGTATGAATAATCATTTTGTAATTAAAGAAGACCCAGTTTAAGTGTTGGACGACATGCTGCATTACTCCATTGGTGAACTAATATAAGAGCATCTAGTGATCTAAACGCTCTTATATTAGTTTGTACAGAGAGTACTCTTTTTTGACACAACCACATACTACGTATTACTAACAACATGTACGTTCACCTCTCTCCTTCATTCACTAAAACGAAACTGGATAGAAAATTAGTGTGACCGTAAGTAATGCCGGAGTAGTAGAAGTCTGTTTTACTTTCCAGAAAACGGACCTGGAGGCACGGGCGTGAAAGATACGTAGGAGTACGTACCAACCTCCCGTTCTGGCCATCTGGACACGGAACCCTGCCACGCGCCCACGCCCCACGTCCACAGCCGAACCACAAGTCAACTCCAAGTCCGGACGTTCACGAGCAATGAGCAGCCTCACGGGCACTGGCCGGAGCACGCAAGGCGAAGCTGGCATGCCGCAGCTAGGCCGGTACTGTACGTACGTAGCCATCGCCCCATCGCCATTAAACCTCTCCCACACTCCTCCGAGTCCGTGCGGCAAGGCCCGTGGAACCAGCGGCGATCGCGACAGGCCCATGATCCGTCGTACGTACGTACTGCGTGAGTTCCGTGTGAGTTTGGGTTGATCCTCCGCCCATGATCCGTCGCCCGTTCCAGCGGACGGACGGGATCGTGTACCGGCCCCGTACCTCTACTGGCCAGGTCGGGTCAGGACTTCCGGCCGGTCGGTCTCGTCGCCGCGATGAGGAAGAGGGATGGAGAGCAAGGAGGAGTAGGGGTAGGAGCGTGCATGCATCGTGGTCCAAGTGAAGTGAGAGTAGAGTAGAGTATAGAGTACCAATGGGCGTCACGATTGGCCCACATGTCAGTGCGTACGTAGCGCGCAGCGCAGTGGCTGATCTGACCGATCACCTCTCCCGCATCTCATGATAGTGGGGATGACACATGCAAATCATACGGGGTAAAGAACGCGAACGGAGCCAAACCACCTTTTGTTTCTTTTGACCCTGCGGTGGATCAGGGCGTACGTACGTACCTGCGCCATGATTGTTCGCCGAGTACTCATTCGTTCGATTGTTCGCCCGCTCTCTCCCAGAACATTATGATTAATTAAGAGGGCTGACCTGACCTGACATTCTCACAATACTCCTTATGATACGACCGCCGTTGCATGCATATAAACTGCGAGCGTTGAAGTCTTGTGGATGCTGCTGCGGAATGAACGCTGGTACTATGCATTAACCCAAAGATAATGGCGAGTACGATGGAACTATACATGTATAGCCATAGTCCATACCATGGAAAAAGTCCATTTTAAACCCTGAATTTGTAGGGGTTCGGCGAAATGAACCCTCAAGTCAAAATCCTGGTCGATTACACCCTGAACTATGTAATCCCGGTCTAAATCGAACCTTCGGGTCGTTTGGATGGCCCGGATTCAGACATTTCGCAGAGGGCACCCACCAGCTCCTGCTGGGCCAGCCCGCTTTATTTTTTTCGGTTCAAAAACAAAAATCCGCAAAGGGCCCTACACTCTGCTCCCTGCTGGGCCGGCCCGCATAATTATTTTCGTTAAAAAACAAAAAAAAGCCGGTCTGGCTCAAACACGAGACCCCATGTTGGTGTTGTTTGATCGAAAAAAAAGAAACTTCTGAACTAGAATTTGAAAAATAAAAAAAGTTCACAATTTTTTTTAAAAAAATTTCACGGATCTAGAAAAAGTTCAACAATTTTGAAAAGAAGTTCACGGGTTTTCAAAAGAAAAGTCCATGGGTTTGGGAAAAAATCACAGTTTCTGAAAAACAAACTATTAAATTGAAAAGGTGTTCGTGGATCTTTTTCTTTATTATTTATTTTTATCTTTTCTTTTTTCTTTCATTTATTTTTCACGGATTAAGGAAATCTTCACGGTACTTTCCAAAAATTTCACTCATTTATAAAAAAAATTATCTTGTATTAGAAATTTGTTCAGTGTATATAGCACAAATGTTGATTATTTTTTAGAAAATTGTTCAACATATATCACAAAAATGTTCATCTATTAATACTTTTTTCAAAAATGCTATCATATATTTGCCGCGAGTTTGAATTATCTTCCACACACCTTTTTCATTTTTGTTCGCGTTTCCTAAAATGCGTACAATACAAATTTTGTTTGCTTTTTAAAAAAAGTTTTTGTTTTAACTTTTATGTCGCTAAATTACAAAAATTCCTGTTATATATTTTCTAAAAATACTAAATACCGTTCACAATCTCAAAAAGTGTTCGTGTTTTCCGTAATTTGTTTGTTTTCCAGTTTTTTTTTAAATTGTTCGCGTTTTTGGAATCTGTTTGGGGTTTGCAAATTTTGTTCGTGTTCATTTTTAAATCAGAATTACAAAACATCTTCACTTTTCCAGAAATATGGAATACAAAAAAGTGCGGTATCTTAAAACTGCTTGCAATTTTCAAGAAATATTTTTGAAAATGTTTTCCAATCTCAACTGCTGTCTATTCTTATAGGTTTCTGCACCAACATTTTCATGTTGTTGTGTACGGTGTAGTGGCTAATGGCTCGTGGTTCGTCTAGGCGGTCGAGTCATGGTACTCGCTGTTAAATCTGAATTATTTTTTCCTTGTGGAAAGGGAAGCGAGACAACAGGCGGGTTGCTGGGCCGGCCCAGTCGTGCGTCATGTGCGTCGATTTGCTGACATGCCGCTCCTTGGCCCAGCTAGACAAATCCCGGTTGATTTTTACCAGGGTTTGATTTAGACCGGGATTACATAGTTCAGGGTGTAATCGACCGGGATTTTGATTTGGGGGTTATATTTCGCCGAACCTTTACAAATTCAAGCTTTAAAATGAACTTTTTCCCCATACCATTGGTATTTGACATGCGGACTGTTCACCATCGACTTTCCGTGCCTGGCTGGACGCACGCCTGTCCTGCCTTTACGCAGCAGGCAGGCAGACCCGTGGCCGTAGGCGGATGCTTGGGCCGGTGAGAAAAAGACAATGACTGGGCTAGGCTGCTCGAGCTCGGTCTGTTTTTATCTTACTCACTATTCATTCGTAACCCATGTTTTACTGGTACTAATACCACTGCAAGTCTCGTATTTTTATTTGTCTTTCGCAAGAAAAACGCTGTATGTCGTTAAGAAAAACAGCGTGCTGCATATGAGCAACAGCGAACCATGCTTGGCTCTGCTAGACTGCCATGCATGGATCGCCGGAGGAGCAGGCGCTGTTGGCTACTGGACGAGAGGCAGCAGCGGGTTTTTCACCTTTGTTCGTGGGGTCTGAAAAAGCTGCGGCGTACAGTGCAGGCTTGCAGTTGCCCGAGATGCGATGCTGGGTTGGAAAGAAAGAAAAGAAAAAGAGAGATGGAAAGAGAACAGATGACTCTCCGCAGACTTGCAGGACGATAACTGCAACGGGGATCACGGGAAAGGGGCCGGGCCACGGCCAGGCGAGGCGAGGCCGTGACGTGGAATCGTGGATGGAATCGAATCTGGTGCGGTGTCGCTCTGCCCAGTGCCCATGCCCGGTGTCAGCGGCTCGGCGCAGCTGCCTCCGGCGCTGGGGGAGGGACATAGAGTTGGGGAGGGGGACGGGGGCCGGCGCATCGCCTTCTGTTTATAAGGCCAACTCCACCGCGCGACCCTATCCTGTCCGCCCCCTCCCTCTCTCCGGCCGCATCCACTCCACTCTTCCCCTCTTTTTCTCTCGCCGTCGCCGGCCGCCCGCTGCCATTGCAGCCGTGTAACTCGGACGCGCGCTTGTCCAGCCCCTTCCTCTCGTCGCCGCCGAGCTACCCAAGCACGGCCACCTTGTTTGCGCACCCGCCGGCCGGATTTGGGGCGGATCCGGTCGGTCTTGAGCTCGCCCGGCTATGGGAGGCCGGGCCGCCATGGATGGCCAGGAACCTCGCCGGAAGGCCTGGCAGGCCGCAAGGCCACATGCTGCGATGGCTCGTCCTCTAGCCGCTCGGATCTGCACCGTCGGTGGCCCTCCCGCAGATCTGTGAATGGCGGCGGCCGGGCTCGGTGCTTGCCCAAAAGCTCGTCGGCGCACCGTTGCCCCTCATCAAGTGCGACCACTGCCCAAGGGTGGTCGTGCGCCGCGTGTCTACAACGCCGGAGCATCCCGGATGAGTGTTCATCAAGTGCTTAAACGATGGGGTATGTGCTCTTTTAGCTTCGGTTTGTTCTCTTGGATTAGACTAGTGGTGCTAACTTGAAGTTTTATTGTGTAGAACGGATGCAAGTTTTGGTATTGGGAAGAAGAGTACATCGATATGTTGATAGAGCGAAATGTATTGCATGTTCGTGCACTTTTAGCTAGCCTAGAGGCTTTAGATGAGACAAGTGCAATTGTTGCTAGATTAGAGGCTAGGCACGATACTACGTGCGAAGAAGCAACAAGGCACGATACTACGTGTGAGGAAGCAACGTCGACTTCTGGCTTGAAGAAGAAAGGAGGGTGCACCAGTCAACGTCGTGCCTCCTCCACAGATCAACAATGAGTGCATCGAGAAGGCCCTAACCCAACTCAAGGGAGCAGTTATGGAAGTTGGGTATCTTCTCAAATGTATTCTTGTGGTTATCGTTTTCTTTGGCCTTGTTTTATAACAATTTTGAAAAGAAGTTCACGGGTTTTCAAAAGAAAAGTCCATGGGTTTGGGAAAAATCACAGTTTCTGAAAAACAAACTATTAAATTGAAAAGGTGTTCGTGGATCTTTTCTTTATTATTTATTTTTATCTTTTCTTTTTCTTTCATTTATTTTTCACGGATTAAGGAAATCTTCACGGTACTTTCCAAAAATTTCACTCATTTATAAAAAAATTATCTTGTATTAGAAATTTGTTCAGTGTATATAGCACAAATGTTGATTATTTTTAGAAAATTGTTCAACATATATCACAAAAATGTTCATCTATTAATACTTTTTCAAAAATGCTATCATATATTTGCCTGAGTTTGAATTATCTTCCACACACCTTTTTCATTTTTGTTCGCGTTTCCTAAAATGCGTACAATACAAATTTTGTTTGCTTTTTAAAAAAAGTTTTTGTTTTAACTTTTATGTCGCTAAATTACAAAAATTCCTGTTATATATTTTCTAAAAATACTAAATACCGTTCACAATCTCAAAAAGTGTTCGTGTTTTCCGTAATTTGTTTGTTTTCCAGTTTTTTTTTAAATTGTTCGCGTTTTTGGAATCTGTTTGGGGTTTGCAAATTTTGTTCGTGTTCATTTTTAAATCAGAATTACAAAACATCTTCACTTTTCCAGAAATATGGAATACAAAAAAGTGCGGTATCTTAAAACTGCTTGCAATTTTCAAGAAATATTTTTGAAAATGTTTTCCAATCTCAACTGCTGTCTATTCTTATAGGTTTCTGCACCAACATTTTCATGTTGTTGTGTACGGTGTAGTGGCTAATGGCTCGTGGTTCGTCTAGGCGGTCGAGTCATGGTACTCGCTGTTAAATCTGAATTATTTTTTCCTTGTGGAAAGGGAAGCGAGACAACAGGCGGGTTGCTGGGCCGGCCCAGTCGTGCGTCATGTGCGTCGATTTGCTGACATGCCGCTCCTTGGCCCAGCTAGACAAATCCCGGTTGATTTTTACCAGGGTTTGATTTAGACCGGGATTACATAGTTCAGGGTGTAATCGACCGGGATTTTGATTTGGGGGTTATATTTCGCCGAACCTTTACAAATTCAAGCTTTAAAATGAACTTTTTCCCCATACCATTGGTATTTGACATGCGGACTGTTCACCATCGACTTTCCGTGCCTGGCTGGACGCACGCCTGTCCTGCCTTTACGCAGCAGGCAGGCAGACCCGTGGCCGTAGGCGGATGCTTGGGCCGGTGAGAAAAGACAATGACTGGGCTAGGCTGCTCGAGCTCGGTCTGTTTTATCTTACTCACTATTCATTCGTAACCCATGTTTTACTGGTACTAATACCACTGCAAGTCTCGTATTTTTATTTGTCTTTCGCAAGAAAAACGCTGTATGTCGTTAAGAAAAACAGCGTGCTGCATATGAGCAACAGCGAACCATGCTTGGCTCTGCTAGACTGCCATGCATGGATCGCCGGAGGAGCAGGCGCTGTTGGCTACTGGACGAGAGGCAGCAGCGGGTTTTTCACCTTTGTTCGTGGGGTCTGAAAAAGCTGCGGCGTACAGTGCAGGCTTGCAGTTGCCCGAGATGCGATGCTGGGTTGGAAAGAAAGAAAAGAAAAAGAGAGATGGAAAGAGAACAGATGACTCTCCGCAGACTTGCAGGACGATAACTGCAACGGGGATCACGGGAAAGGGGCCGGGCCACGGCCAGGCGAGGCGAGGCCGTGACGTGGAATCGTGGATGGAATCGAATCTGGTGCGGTGTCGCTCTGCCCAGTGCCCATGCCCGGTGTCAGCGGCTCGGCGCAGCTGCCTCCGGCGCTGGGGAGGACATAGAGTTGGGGAGGGGGACGGGGGCGGCGCATCGCCTTCATTTATAAGGCCAACTCCACCGCTGCGCATCCTATCCATCCCCTCCCTCTCTCCGCCGCATCCACTCCACTCTTCCCTCTTTTTCTCTCGCCGTCGCCGACGCCCGCTGCCATTGCAGCGTGTAACTTCAGACTTGGCGCTTGTCCAGCCCCTTCCTCTCGTCGCCGCCGAGCTACCCAAGCGGCCACCTTGTTTGCGCACCGCCGGCGGATTTGGGGCGGATCCGGTCGATCTTGAGCTCGCCCGGCTATGGGAGGCGGGCAGCGCCATGGGCTGGCAGGAACCTCGCCGGAAGGCCTGGCGGCCGCAAGGCCACATCTGACGATGGCTCGTCCTCTAGCCTTTCGGATCTGCACCGTCGGTGGCCCTCCGTGAGATCTGTGAATGGCGGCCGGCGGGCTCGGTGCTTGCCCAAAAGCTCGTCGGCGCACCGTTGCCCCTCATCAAGTCGACCACTTGCCCAAGGGTGGTCGTGCGTGCGGTTCTCAACGCCGGAGCATCCGGATGAGTGTTCATCAAGTGCTTAAGCGATGGGGTATGTGCTCTTTTAGCTTCGGTTTGTTCTCTTGGATTAGACTAGTGGTGCTAACTTGAAGTTTTATTGTGTAGAACGGATGCAAGTTTTGGTATTGGGAAGAAGAGTACATCGATATGTTGATAGAGCGAAATGTATTGCATGTTCGTGCACTTTTAGCTAGCCTAGAGGCTTTAGATGAGACAAGTGCAATTGTTGCTAGATTAGAGGCTAGGCACGATACTACGTCTTGAAGAAGCAACAAGGCACGATACTACGTGTGAGGAAGCAACGTCGACTTCTGGCTTGAAGAAGAAAGGAGGGTGCACCAGTCAACGTCGTGCCTCCTCCACAGATCAACAATGAGTGCATCGAGAAGGCCCTAACCCAACTCAAGGGAGCAGTTATGGAAGTTGGGTATCTTCTCAAATGTATTCTTGTGGTTATCGTTTTCTTTGGCCTTGTTTTACTAGTCAAAATGTGATGATGTATTGTCATGTACCAAAAATGAATGATAAAAAAAGTTTAAGGACTTGCAAAGAAATATACGCGGACAGGATGGGGCAAATGGATGCGGCCGCGCGCTCGGCGCACGGCCACGGCATCCCAGGACAGGCCCGGATACGACCCCAAATCCCTACCCAAACGGACAGAAGCCGGACAAAACGGACGTCCGTTTGGGGTCGCACGGTGGAGTTGGCCTAACCCGTGGGTGGGTCACGGGCTCGCGGTGCCGCATGGTCAGGTTTTGCCAAGAAGAGAGTTTTTTCAAAACAAAAATGACCCTAGTACCATTGAAGTCGCATACATACATAAGCATACACTCACTTTTATGAAAGGCGCTCATGCATACTTTACCATATGAGCATCCCCGAGAGACCGAGACGACACGTCATCTTGAGATCGGCGAAGTCGGCATAGGCGCCTTCATAGTCGATGGGAACATCTATTCCCACTGAAACACACATGGCCGAAAGGCCAAGAGTAAATCAAGAAAAATGCGAGCATCAATGTCAACTCTGGACTTGAATTCTGGTGGGCAAGGATATCACTGTCTTCCTAGCCATCCAACCACATGTTGGTTTGCGATAGAAAACGAAATTCACATGCGTATGTTTGCAACTTTGCATGTGTATGTAAACACTTTATTCCTTACAAAAAAAAGAGACTTGATTCCTGCTGGTTGGAGCTTCACATCCATAATTTGCAAAAATATAATAAAAAAGGCATCACATTCATCCACTCAGTTACATGCACTAAACTCACTTCCCGCATGAAGTGGTCTGTTTGAAACTCACAATTTAAGTTTGAAAGGAAAATGAAAATACTTACACTACAATTTAATGCAATAAAATTTGATAAAGGGTGGTAAATACATAATAACAAAAAAAAATCATTTTCCATCTAGGCTTAGAAGAGCCTGATATGAAAATACCAAATTTAAATCTAGTACAACCCGAAACACGTAACTGGCAAAAATGCATCATTAATCAGTCCGGCCCTAGCAAAAGCACTCTATGGTTTCTCCTCTCCTCTACATGTAGATCACCTGCCTCCTCTTCCTCCCCCAACTCCGCTGGTGGGTTTGTGTGGGGAGGCCACAATCTACGGGGAAGCGGTAGTTTATTGGTCTTGGGACATTAGGTAGTTCTTCGCTTTTGGCCCTTCTGAGCTTTGATGATAGTGGCGACAATATTCAATAATGGTTTCTTCCGTTTCTCTACCACACTGGTGGTTTCAATAATGGTTTCTTCTGTTTCTTATCACACTGGCGGTATGTGCGCCAAAGGATCCAACAAGGGAGGTGGATGCACTATTAGAAAAAGGGTTATAGATGGGATTGACACTAATGGCGCACCAGACAAGCGGTGCGCTATTAGTATATACTAATGGCGCACCACCTTCTGATACGCCATTAGAGTTGAAACTACTAATAGCGCTTTTGGCCCAAGTGCGCCATTAATATCAATTTTTTTGAACTAGTGCGCTTGTCCAAACATACTAATGGCGCATCCAGGACTCGGTCGTCATTACTAGTTGTAACTAGTAATGGCGCACCTGTCGGAAAATCGCCACTAATGTTGTTTTTTATTATATTTTTATTTCTTTTTTGCAAAACTACTAATAGCGCACTGTTCCACAAATGCGTCATTACTAGTTTAAACTAGTAATGGCGCGGTGGAACAATCTTTAGTATATTTTTTTGCAAAACTACTAATGGCGCACCACGGAAGGTGCGCCATTAGTAACCTGGATTACTAATGGCGCATTTAGAGTTGGTGCGCTATTAGTAAGTGGGTAACAACAAGATATTTTAGACAGCCTCTCCTACCCACACTCACTTTCTCCCCACTTCATTCTCTCCACCTCCTCCTTGTCTCGGGTGCCTCCTCTTTTTCACCTCATTTCCACCATAGATTCATTCAAATTAAGTGGTTAAATTACCTTGTTTTGATAGGTAAGTAAGGGGAGAAGCTATATTTATGTTGTTCTCCCTACAACAATGTGCACATGCACTTTTTATGGCCTAGCTAGATCTATATATGTTTGTGGTGTTGCATATGTTTGTGGTGTTGCATATATGTTTGTGTTTGGAGGTGTACCGGTATTTGAAATGCGATAGTTGCTAATATTTTGCCGGAATGTTGATTCATTTCTGTTTGGCGAGAATTTTGGCATTAAGCATTCTTTTGGTCCTATTTTTAGGAAAGTCATGCCAAATTTTTCTTGGTTCTAAAATATCGTTTTGCTCTACCCATGACGACCATGGTCCGCACGATGACGAAGGCATCATGAATAGGTTTTGAGGTCCGCGAAGGCGAGATGCTTCAAAAGAACGAGGCGGAGATAAGATGTCCGTGTCGAAGATGCAAGTGAAGAGCCTTATTGCGGATCCGGATTTGGCAGGTTGGGACCACCTGCTCTTGCGTGGTTTCATGGATGGCTATCGGTGGCAAGGTGATGAAGATGACTCTGAAGTCGTCCATGGGGGCGGCCAAGAAATGAGGAAGGGCAGCAAGACAACCACCGCGGCTCGGGCGGGCGAGAAGACGAAGAATCCCGGAGATGATCACGGCGGTGATCTGTACACGATCATCATGTAGAAGATGCAGGACATGATGATGAGGAAGATGCGGAGCGGACGGCGGGCATGATCATGAAGATGATGATGCCGTCCGGAGCGACGACGCTCGACCATCGATGGGCTGGGTGCGGGACCCTCATATTCAAGAGCTGCTTCTCAAGCGGACGGATAACGCAAGAGCTGCCGCCGAGAGAAAGCCAAGATGGATCAACTTGAGTTAGGCGGTTACTCCATTGTATGAAGGATGCAGGCCGAGGATACCCTTTGAAAGTAGCGCTCATGGCTCGGAGATGAAGGTAAAACATAAAATGACCGGCGCATGCTTCGGCGAGAACATGTCATTACGCACGACGTCTTCCCAAGGGGAACAAGTGCCCGACCAGTTTGGAGGAGGCGAAGAAAATCGTGTGTCCTCTGGATTTACGCATGTGAAATACCATGTGTGCATGAACAATTGCATCATTTATCGGGACGAGCACGCGAGAGGACACAGTAAGTCGTCGCAAAGGCAAAAAGGCCAAGAAGACCGGAAATGACTACCCTCCTGCGTGCTTCACTCTAAGTCAGGAGGAGATCGAGCAGTTTTTCACCTGCCTCCTAGGAGTAAAACTTCCTTCTGATTCTGGCAGGGAAGATAAGCAGATACCTAGACCCAGTGAAGCGAAGTTCGATGGGATGAAGTCTCACGGTATCACGTCTTGATGACGCAGATACTTCCGATTGCAATCCGTGGGATCATGGGCGCGCACGTCCGGTGAAACGCTATTTGGCCTATGCAACTTTTTGGCGTCATCTCTCGGAAGTCGATTGGCGTGAGGCAACTCGAAGGCTACAGGAAGAGATCGTGGTGATACTATGCGAGCTTGAGATGTACTTCCTGCCGCATTCTTGACGTTATGGTGCATCTGCTGGTCCATATAGTGGAGGATATCATCCAACTTGGGCGGCGTTCCTGCAGCATGATGCCATTCGAAAGGATGAATGGTGTCATCAAAGGATACGTTCGCAACATGTCACGTCGAGAGGAAGTATAGCGAGGGCTTTCGACGAAGAGTGCATCTCCTCTGCGCGAATTATCTAGGCATTGAGAACCCGTTGGTCTGCCCGTCAACAGCACCTCGGCGGGCTCGCTGGATGGGGTCACCGTGAGGTCGCCATGAAATGCATGTCGACTTAGAGGTCGACTCGCCGACTTTGAAAGAAGCAAACCTAGTGGCGCTACAACACATAGGCGTGGTCGATCCATGGGTGGTAGAGCACAAAACCTTTATTAAGAAGGCGTGCAATGACCGAGGCCAGCAGAGGACGGACGGAGATATAATCAAAGAGCACAACTCATGTTTCGCGTTGGTTCAAGCGAAGCTTCGTCGTACCCTTTACATGAGGATTCTTCCGCGGAAGAACAACTCATATTCGCCTTGTCACAGGCGCGAGCACAACCGATGACCTATGAGGCGTACGATATCAACGGCTACACATTCTACACCGAGGCCAAGGACATGAAGAGCGATGGTTATCAGAACTCCGGGGTAACGATGGAATCCTACACCGGTAATGACAAGGACAGATACTACGAAGGATCGAGGAGATCTGGGAGCTGAGCTCTGCTGGAGAGAAGGTCCCGATGTTCCGTGTCGATGGATGGAAGAGCGTCCTAAAAGAAGACCGGTATTTCACCACCATGGTTATACGAAGCCAAATCCAAGACCATGGGCGCAAGCGTCACCTTGAAAAATGAGCCATGGGTCTGGCTTCCCAAGTTGACCAATGCTTCTTCATTACCGACCCGTCAAAGCCCGGTCGTGTTGTCGTGAGGAGAGGCAAAAGGAAGATCATCGGAATGGATGGAGTAGCCAATGAGCAAGACTTGACAAATCTGGCGACCAGAGGATCGAACATGGCGACAATGATGAAGTAGCAGCATACACCACAAGAAGAAGCGGGACCACCCTACCTAAAGGGCGTCCGTTCCACGGAAGAACTCCATTTGCGAAAAAGAAGGGCAAGAAGATTGTGAACAGATAGCTAGCTAAGATCGATTGTATTTAAATCGTAGCCTTCATTTCTCGATTGTATTTCATGGGCACTTTTGAACTATCATGAATATTTTTAAATTTCATGGACACTCGATCTCGATCCCCTCCATCTCGATCGCTATCCCACCTCGCCTCCGGTCCCCTCGCCGAGCACCCCAGTCCACCGGCCCGCCTTGACCCCCGCACCTCGATTCCCCTACTCAACACGCCCGCCCCCGCACCTCCCTACTCAGCCACCGCCGACCCCCCGCCTCCCGCACCTCCCGCTCCACCGGCATTACTGTTTGATGATATTTTTAAAAAATTATTACTATCTTATAAAAAATATTACTGTTATGATTTAAACAAGTTTGAACATATTTAAACTCAAATAAGTATCAAACAACATTTTAAATGCATAAAAAAATTGTGGAGCACAGGAATCGAACGCAGGACCTCTGGTGTGAGCGGCTGCTGACGGTCGAGCTAGTAGAGGAACTTGATGTGGATCAGGTCGGTGGAAGATAACCTGTTGGCTCGGCAGAAATAAAAAAAATACTAATGGCGCACCAGGCGAGGTGCGCCATTAGTATGGATGTTATGGCGCACCGAGGGTGGTGCGCCATTAGTATTGTGCCGCCCCATCCATATTTCCTCCCGGCGGCCCAAACCTATCCCTCTCTCTCCCTCGCCTCGCCTCGATCCCTTCCCTCTCCTCTTCGGCCTTGCTGCCCCGCCGCCTCGGCGCCGCCCAGCCGACGCCTCGGCGCCGCCTCCGCCCAGCCGCCTTGAGGCCTCGGCGCCGCCCCAGCCGCCGCCTCGGCGCCTCGGCCTTCTCGACGCTCGCTGCCCCGCCGCCTCGGCCGCGCCCAGCGCCACCGAGGAGCACGACCTGGCGCAGGAGCACGGCGTGCAGGGCTACCCCACCCTCCTCTTCTTCATCGACGGCGTGCCCAGGGACTACTCCGGCGAGAGGACCAAGTGAGCAGGATCTCAAGCCTAGTACTACAATTCATAGGCAAGATCTCTCTTATAGGACATATATATTGCTGCAAAATTCATAGTTCCCTGCGCCACAAGAACTACTTTTGCAGTTCTGAATCTGTAGCATTGTGTGCGTAGCACTAGCACGTGGACTAGTTCGGTATACCGGATAGCTGGGCACACTTGTAAATTGGTGTTATCTTTGAGAGGTAAGGATGGTAGTTGCATCAGCTGAGCTATGTGTAGTTGGTGTAGCAACCGAGAGGTGTGTCTAGTTGCATCAGCTAGGCTATGTGTAGTTGATTTAGCAGCTGAGTTATCTTAGTTTTAAGAGTTGTTCATGGTTCTTTGTAAGATATCTAAGTGCGTATCTGCATGTCGGTCGATCATAGTCATAATTAAGTGAAATAAAATAAATCAGTGGTAGATTATATGAGCTCTTCTCTTCAATCTTGATGGTGTGTGATCATCATGTGTCCTTGATTCTTGTTCATAACGATTTGTTGAACTTCCACGACAGTCTGATCAAGGATTCACCGAGCTCTCTACCTTAATTGATTGGTCTCTTGACGAGAGGTGAAATATTTCAGTGATTAGTTTGCACAGATTGCTCTCCTCATGGTGTGTGTGGCATCATCAGGATTTTGTTCACAATAATTTGCAAACCAGGCTCTGCATCCTTTGGCAATTCGTTTGGTTTTGGGCTGCCGTGGAGTGCTGGCCACTTTGCGTGCCCCATAATATAGCCTGTGTTTCTTGGTGGTGGTGATTGAATGCCACTAGCACTTGTCTCTCTGGCTAAGCAAGGCCAAATCAGACTCCACCAGCCAGCCGTGTTACTAGCTGATTTTCCACACCTAAACTTGGCTGGCTGTTGATGCATCTGCCAACAACCATGCTGAGGGGAGGAGAAAATAAATTAGTAGTATGAGAGGTAAGCTGATGTTTAGACTTGGAGCAACCAGATAGCTGGGCACACTTGTAAATTTACAATAACAGACACACCATAGATATTGATTTTCTCATTATGATCTCAAGGCTTGCGCTCACAGGTTGGTCACGGAGTTGATACTACACGATCACCGGCTGCATGGAAGTGTTTTTGTAAGGAACTGCATGTAGGTATTGGTCTTTGAGGCTGAATGTAAAGAGTTATTCAGTCTCGGTGTTGTCTTTCCTGAAATGTTAGATAAGTAATACACATAGAGCATCAGTAACATGTGACCCAGTGGCAGCAAAGTCAAACAAACCCAAAATTGGTTCAGTTGCAAACCATGTTACCCACATTGACCCAAAATTGGTTGAATTGCAAACCATGTGACCCAGATTGACCCAAGAATACAATGCTTGAATTGTGGCCAAACCGAGAACATGTGGCCATGTTACCCAAAATACAGTGCACCTAGTTTTCCCAATGCCTTTATTTTTCTGCTTGCTCACTACTAGATGAAATGTCAACCTGCATTTTCCATTTCCGTCTCCATCTAGCTGACCCTCGTGTCGTCTCTGCTCTGCAGGTAGAAGCCTGGCCCGTGACGACCAGGACGAGGACGACGCCGGGAGAGGAGGGCCACGTCGCCTCGGCTCGACTGGTGGTGCTTCACCTCGGCTACAACAAACATAGGTGAGTCCCCACCCCTTCTATTCTTCCTCCTCTCAGTGCAGGCTGGGTCAAATGCAATGGGAAATAAGTATCAATCTTTCTCAACTTCAAAATTTGTTTATGGCACCAAGGTTCAGCAGCACATCAAATCGAACATTTTTTTAGCCTAGTTATCACTGTATGTACAGTGGTAAGATACATGCTCATTCTATTCTAGCAGCAAGTTCTCTAAATCAAACAAATCTTATTTTTTCTTTCAAGATACATAGATACATACATACATACATGCTCATGAGTGAGCAGCGAGTTCTTCAAGATACGGATTTTTTAAATCATGAGCGAAGCAGGACTTTCTCAAGATGCTCATGTATATATCAAATCAAAGGTCCAGAATTTGGTGCCTTTGTAGTACTTGCTTTTCCACTGCACTCTCTATACACCTACTAGTAACATGTACGGTTTTACTCTTGTCGGTATTACAATCTCAAATGCAATATTACCCTCTGCAATTTCCAAATTTACATAGTACTAGTCTGTTAATACTTGTTTTGAGGGTACTTTTACTTCTTCTTTCTGAGTTTTATTAGTGTACTTTTACTGTCCTCTATAGGTTTGCACTATGTGTTTTTGTGCCATGTCGCACTTTGGGCATTAGAGGATCTTTTGATCGTGATAGTTTCTCCGGAGACCATTTCTCTTTTGATAAAAAATGCGGGTGGGTGGGCTGTGTCGATGATTCCTTATAGCCCAGCAACCACACTATCTTATACCACTAGGGCAATATATCCATTCGAGGGGGCAGGAGAGGACGATATGTAGGCCCATCTCTGATATCCATTTCCACAATGCTCAGCTAGGGAATTTATTAGACATAAATATTAAATGTTGCAACATTTCAAACACACTGAAATATCTTTTTTGTATGCATGCAACATCATTCAAATATTTTTCCCATAGTTTGTCAAAAAAGGCTGCAAAAAATATCACTATATTTTTAAAAGATAAATGCAACAAGAAAAAAAGTCAAGACAACGTAAGATGACCAAGGCAACAAAAAAGTCAGAAACATCCCATGGTTTCCAGCAATTTAAAAGGAGTTCATTTGGTTCAGTTTCTATAGTGCAGTTAAGAGTATTAGTGCTTACCGTTATTGAGTAAAATAAGGAAAAGACAAGCAATGTGAAAGAATCAGATTACGTGTGGTAGAGAGAAGTTCCTTCATTTTTTCTAAGTGCCTTTGCAGATACTTGTTCCTTTGTGCACCATAAGTAAAACTAGCTAATTTTATGAAAATGTATCATGTCTTTGTCGTGACTCTCTCTTTTAAGTCCACATTACATTGGTGGCTCGGTTAACTCCTAGGGTTTTAGCAGTTATGTATAAAAACATTACGATCGGTATTGCTTGTAGTGGTTTGTCCAAAATGTTGAATGATACTGCTTGGAGATGCATATATTGTTTCACCTCTTCACATGCCAATGTATTTTCCATGTTGTGATGGAGGCCTTTTTTGCCTTGTCCACCCGAGAGGCCCTTGAGTTTGCTGGAATGTCGATTAACTTCCGTTCCAGCAAATTCGGGTACTCCATATGTCCTATTTTCAGCAAAGGTCATGCTGAAATTTTCCGTGAATTTTAGCATGACTTTGCTAAAAATAGGACATATAAATACTGTGACTAATGCATGGGCCGGGGTACTTGTGACTAATGATGAAAGCTTAGGCTTTTAGGGTGCCTCGGCGTCGAAAAACCCTCAATGATAAAAGCTTAGCTTTTAGGATGCCTCGGTGTCGACAAACCCTAAATGATGAGACCATGATCTTGTTCCTTGACAATAACCAACTTTTTGACCAAACTTTGTTCCTATTTAGAGAAACATGGCCAACAACGATGAGGCCGGGGTTGGCGGCAAGGCATTCAGGAGCTGTCCCGGAGATGGAGGAACAACCTCACTTGTATGAGGGCGCCGCCTTCCCACCGATCCCGAGACCACTGATGGTACCGCCGAGGATGACCCCACCGATGCCACCACCGATGGTGCTGCCGAGGATGCCACCATCGATGATGGCGGCGCGCGCCTGAGATGGCAGCCAACCGAAGAGGCAGCGGAAGGACCGGCGCCCGACCGTGCTCCGCACCCTCAAGGAGGAAGTTCTGAAGTGGATTCGGCGAGAATCAACGGCGCCCAAGCGAATAGTCAAGGGTACTCGCTTCAGCTCGGGTGCATTCTCCGAGCACCGTCTCGATCAACACCGAGAACACGAGGCATCGACCGAGGAATTTGCGCAACCTCCTCTTCACGAAGCTGCACGAGCGATACAAGTTCCCACTGAATTTGAAAACACAAGCCTCAAAGGGAATAAAGTGAACAATGCTGCCCTCACGAAGATGAGCAAGGCCTGTCTACTTGGAAAAGCAATGTGAAGAGAATGATCGAGAAAGGTGAGAGTTATGAGAAGATCAAGGAGAAAAATCCGCCGATCACGAAGATGACTACTAGCGACTTCAAGATCAATTGCTCGAGCACCGCAAACTCCCAATCAAGTCGGTGGGGAAAGAAATCACGGGAGCTGAACTTAGGGGAACACACACTCGGTCCCGCGATTCTGAGTGGCGGAGCCTATATGGGACAAGGAGGAGGTGGACCGTGCCGAGCAAGGCCTACCGCCCCTCTTGATAAATACGGTGACAAGCAGACCAGGAACTTTGTCGGGGCCGGTACAAGAAGGACCGAAAACAAAGGAGCTTACCACGGATCCGAAGACCAGGCGCTTGAGCTTGTTACAGTAAGGAATACACCCCAGCGTAATTAGCTCCATATGGTTGCATTCTAATTAATGAAGCCAAATTTCTAAATGGTTCACATTCCTTCCTGAGCGATTGAAAGCGATGGCGCGGGGTCGACTAAAACAACCCTTGGGACACCACTCTAAATAGGGCGTTGAATGTAATGAAGAACAAGGATAAGCTCGATGGCCGGCGTCGGCTGGTCGTGTGGCGGCAAAGGCTTGTCGACAAAATGGTCGTCATACTATAACACTGGTGGGCGAAAGGAGAAAAAGACCAGCTCGGAAAGCCGGTAGCGAGGTTCAAGAACTCAAGGCACAGGTGCGCGGATTCGGAGATTGTCCAAGAGCAAGTGCAACAACAACTCGGGCGGCGATCACCACCATTGTGCCTACCTTGATCGAGGGTTGAGTCGTGGATTGCAGGCGACCAAGATGGCCGCCCCAATTCCTAGCTTCACGGCCAACAACTCGCTGAAAGCGATGGCGGGGCCATTGGTGTCTCCGGCGGGGCGGCATTGGTGTCTCCGGCGCGGCACGGGAGCTTAATGCACCGGGTGTCGCCGCCGCCACCTCTGCGACAAGCGGCCCCTCCGTCAACTGCCGCCCGCTGTTGGCGGTGCCTCGACGATAGCCGAGCTCGGCGCCATCATCACGGTAACTAATTAAGCCTCTCTCGGCGAGGACTTCATCTCCTTGCCTTTGGTTGGGCATCCACGATGCCCTACATGTTTCGCAGGCGCGCCGACGTACCGTGCACTCTCACGCGCCGTGAACAACGAGTTGGTCGATGTCGCCAAGGGCAAAATCGTTCAACGGGCAACCCTTGTTCCACGGTACCGGATGCCACCCAACTTGTTTAGGGTTCAACTGGTTGGTGCTGCCAGGCTGCGACGAGTTGTTACCTCCGATTCGACCCGTCGGGGCGGCGATGATGACGTGATGACCCTCGGCGCGCTGCTGAGCTGGCCCTGCTTTGGCGAAGAGCAGATTCATTTAAGGCGGGGACACCACCCCAAAGACAACACCGCCGATCGTGCGGCGTAAGTCGGCCCCATGGCAAGACCGCCATAGCGGTGCGGACATCCCTATGCCACTGGATCCAAACATGCATATGGCACAAGATCGAACGGCGGCGGCGGCGATACATTTGGGAGCGTCGATCAGTACTTTGCCGATCATGGGTGCGGTGGCGACTTCATGGGGCCTCCTTCTCAAGAACCCAACCCAACAAAAGGCGTGCGCGATCTAGCTGGTACCGCGGAGAAGCCAAGTTACAGCAGCATCGTCTGCCGTTCAGCTCTCGAGCGCCTCCGCTGCCGACTTCACCGAGCCTCGGATAGGCGAGGTGCGAAATATATCAGCCCCAACACACTCAAGAAGGCGGTCTGTGAGCAGAACTCGGTCCCATTACAGGAGAAGAAGAAGGCACGCAAAAGAAAGACTAACAAGTGCGGGCCAGCCCGGCACAAAGTGCGATCCATGCTCGGGGCGGGCCACCTTCACGAGGATATCTCGAGGAGGGTGCATGTGGCGGGTAGAGGCGATGCTACCGACAAATATGCTCAATGCTGCAACCGGTGCTATCGGAGTCTGCATGACAGTGTTCTTTCTTTGGAAGCGGCGTCTCGAGAGAAGGATGTGGCATACCGGTTTCGCGGCCAAGGTGCGGAGGGCAAGGGCTTTGTGGATAACTCCATCGGGCGTCACGATCGTCCTACGGTTTGATGACATCACGCTATGTTGAACCTTCATCCGCTGCACTACACCTTTGTTCGGCTATTTTCGCTGAGTATGGAATGCGGATCATTAGCGACAAGACCCGGACATCGTGATAGTCGACCCCTTCTACATGCGTGCCAAGATCTTGGGCAGCGGCGGGGACCGGCAAGTCGCGAGTTCTTACCTCGAGGCGTCATTCGGCAAACCAAGATAAGGATAACTTCCTCGTGCCTTACTTTCCGAGTAAGTCCTCCCCTCAACCGCCCGTAACATATGAATTCTTAGATTTGATCGTTTTCTTTTAACATTCCGTGTTTTCTGCGGTGACACACATTGCGCTCATCCTCCTAAGCCCCAAATATTCCATGGCCACGTATTTCGACCGGACCGTCGATCGAACATAGACTACACAAATGTCAAGAAGGTTCTTGATGATGTTCTCCCGGCTCGCCAAATCTGGAGCACCTTCACGAGGCCTATTCGTAAGCACGGCAAGCACGTGTTCTCCCACAATCTGACGTTCGCTGCGTCAAGCAGCCTTTGGTGATCGAAGGGTGCCTACTCGCCATCCATCACATGCGGGTGATCGTGCGGGATCATCATCAACTTCGCTACCGAGTAAACTCAAAGATTGGGCGCGGTGTGTCGGCAATCCAGACGCGGACATCGGACAAGAATTCTTTCGCATCCGATCGGAGTTTGCGGAAATCATCCATCAAGATGTCGCCTTACCTCGGGGCAGTTCTACCTCGAAATCAACCGTCCAACGGTGACATCGACACAATGCTACAAATGCAGGCTGACAACACCGTTATTTCATGACTCCCACGGTGAGCGGCGGCTTCATCACGCTCCGGTCCCTTGAGTCGAGTCGAAAGCGGTGATCTTGTGTCTAGTTACGAAACATCGATTGGCTCATGTTGTAATTAAACTTTAATGAACTTGTAGTATGTCTCTTTGGTTTGAGAGTCGTTCAACTTAGATGTAATCGATGCTATTAATGTCTTGCTTTTCTCTTCCGATCGTTCATTGCATACTTATATATTGCTTATGTATTGTCGTGAATTGGTACTAACGTTTACGTTTGGCTAGTGCATAGCGATGCCGTCGTATGTCGTGTGTACAAGGGTAAGGTTCCCGAGTCTCTGACGATCGGGAGGAGTGTCGGAGACAGGTTCACCGATTCAGCGATAACAGTTACAAAGGTACACCACTAGGGCGAGGCGAATCTAGATCGCCCGCTATCTAGCGGGAGAGGGAGGGCGTTGGAGGAACCGGATGAAGGCGAGTTTCATCGTGATGATGCTCATCGTGATGACCGCAGCTCTCTTCTATTTGATGGTAGTTTAGATGATCGATATCGACTTGTAATGTGAAGACAAACTCGCTACTCGCGGTCTCGAGACTTGTAATATAATGTTCTATCTTTGTTCAGTCTTTTCAATTTGGAGACTAATATGATGAATTGTATTCGGAGACTAATATGATGAATTGTATTCAGAGACTAATCTTCTATTGTATTCAATGAATCTGTTGTTGATGTGTGCTGTCTATGTTTTGTCAAATTATACATTTTGTAACCTGTGCAAAAAACAGAAAATAAAAAAAATAAAAAAAACCTAATATTCATACTAATGGCGCATCACATCACAGTGCGCCATTAGTATGCCAAAGGATACTAATGGCGCATCATTGAGCGATGCGCCATTAGTATGCCGGGTTACTAATGGCGCATCTTGTTGTTGTGCGCCATTAGTATCAAAGCACTTGGTATACATGGCCCCACAGGCATACTAATGGCGCCTTGTTGTATATACTAATGGCGATCGAGGTCCGCCATTAGTATACCAGATACTAATGGCGCACCAGTGGTGCGCCATTAGTAAAATATACTAATGGCGTGGCACTAATGGCGCACCACTAATGCGCCATTAATGGCCAAATTAGGTGCGCCATTAGTAGGCCTTTTCCTAGTAGTGATGATCAGGCAGGTCTTCATTGTCCACAACTTTGCCCCTTTCAACGGTGGTGGTGGTGTTTAGTGTTTTGGGACATGCATAATAAACTTAATAAGCATGTTGTTGGAGTAATTACTAGAGGTGGTAAAATGACTCAGGAGCCGTTGTATCCTGAGGGTCAACCTAAAAGAACTGAAAAAGATTCTTAGAGATTTAATGATAGTGCACCTAGTTCACCCATGAAGAAAAGGAAAAAAGAATAGGAATAAACCTTTGAATGCTTTTAGTGAACCCGTGGTAGAAAAACATGTTGAGAATCATAATGATGTTTCTAATTCTGATGCCGAGACACAATCAGGTAATGAGCAAGAGCCTAATGATGATGATGTTATTGATAATAATAATGATAATGGTTCTCCACCCAGTATAATAATGAACCTAATAATGAGGCAGAGATAGAACCTGAAGTTGAGCTTGATGACCCACCTCCTAAAAGTAAGAAATATGATAAAGAGATTTTGTTGCTAGGAAGCATTGTAAAGAAAGAGCACCATGGGTTCAAAAACTCATGCCGTTTCCTAGTAAAGCTTTGAAGTCAAAGGATAAAGATTCTTTTAATCACTTTGTTAAATTGCTTAGACCTTTATTTTCTTCAAGTACATTTGACTAATGAAAATCCCCCCATATGCTAAATACATGAAATGTATTGTTACTAATAAAAGAAATATTCTGAGGCTGAAATTTTGACTATGCTTGCAAATTATTCTTTCAATGAAAAATACGTGAAAAGTTTGGAGATCCAGGGATACCTACTATAGCATGCTCTATTAAGACTAATTATGTTAAAACCGCTGTATGTGATTTAGGAGCTGGTGTATGTGTTCTACCCTTTTCTCTTTATAAAAGGCTTAACTTGAATAGGTTGATGCCCACTAGAATTTCTTTGCAAATGGCTGACAGATCTGCAACTATTCCTGTTGGTGTTTGTGAGGATGTTCTGGTTATGGTTGCTAATGTTATGATATTAATAGACTTTGTTATTCTTGATATGCCAGAGGACGACAATTAGTCGGCTATCCTTGGAAGACCTTTTCTTAACACTGTAAGGGCTCTTAGTGATTGAAATAGAAGCAAGATCATTTTTCATGTTAATGCCAATGATCATACGATTTATTTTTCGAGGAAGCCAAATAATGTAATCAGTCTCAATTCTATCGAAAAAATTGTGACTATCACTATTGGAGACTTTGAATTTCCTCTTATGATTCCCGAAACGAAATATCAAACCATTATGATTGGAATCATGCCTATCCAAGTTGATGTAATTTAGTGCTATACAAAAATTCTTCGATTTTACGTCACTTGGAAATAGTTCGTTAGTAAGACTTGATCAACCTTATTAATGGATTGTTTTTGAGAAGCATATGATCGATGAATTTTGTAAGTACAAATTTCTGTAACTTCACTTTATCCTCTGTTATTATTAGTTTTAATAAAGTTCAAATAATCTAGAATACCATGGTTAACCTGTTCTCTGAGTTTTCTATGCAATAAAAATGACCCAAAAATAAAATTTCTCAGAATGTCCTGAAAATTTAGTATGATTTTTTTCTAGAATAAATAAGAATTCTCGGCGCTGAACACACCTAGGGGGGGGTGCACTAGTTCGCCACAAGCAAGCATGGCGCGCCCACCCCCCAAAGCACGTACACGTGGCCTGTGGGGCCCACGGGCACCAATCACTTGGTGCCCGTGCCCACAGCCTTCTTCCACCTCCAGAAAAATTCATTCATGCTTCCTACACTACAAAAAAAGACACATCCGTGACATTTTGGGCTGAACGAGATTTTTTCTGTCATACATATGACACTTCTATGACGATAATTGTGACAAAACCCGGTATCATCATATATGTGGTGGGCTCCTACTTCTATGAAAAAAAATCATGACAGAAAATGGGCTTTTCGTCTTGGGCGGGCCGGAGACGCAGCTGCATGACATTCTTTGGGCTGTCCATGACAGAAAAAATCATGGTAGAAGCGAGGGGGAGGAAAATTTCGGGGAGTTACCGGTTACGGTGGGAGGTCGGGGCGGCGATCGCATTTCTCTCGTGCGTGCTGCGGCGTGTGTGCGGCGTTAGCTCTAAGCGAACCCGAAGCGAGGCGTTGGGCTCTAACGAACCGGCGATTGCATTGCGAGCTACGCGTTCACGAACCCAGCGATCGATCGATGGCTGTGAACTGAACCCGATGGGCGATTCGCCGCTCTGCTGCTAAGCGAAGCCGATCGATCTGCCTCCGGGATGAGCAGTGAGTGTTGCGGGGGGTTGGATGAACAATGGCGGTGGCGTTGCCTCTGGATGAGCAGGAACCCGTGGTGTGGAGGGCTGGATGAGCAGTGAGCGGTGGAGGGGTGGCCGTGGAGGGTGGTTGAGCAGGACCTCGTGGTGTGGAGGGCTGGATGAGCGATGAGCGATGGAGGGGTGCCCGTGGAGGGTGGTTGAGCGATGGCCGGTGGAGTAAGCGCGGTGGAGGCTGGATGAGCAGGGAGCTGTGGAGGCTGGAGGAGGTCGGCGGTAGCCCGTGGAGGTGGAGGAGGTCAGCGGTGGAGATGAGCGGTATCCGTGGAGTCCCGTTTTGCGTCGCCACACCCCTCCCGATGAACAGGACCCCGTTTTGGCCGTGGCGCTCCAACACAAGTCCGTTTCGTCCATTTTGCGATGTACGCCACACCCCTCCGATCAACGGGACCCTGTTTATTTGTAGGAAGTCCGTTTCCTCCGTTTTGCGATCGCCACACCCCTCCCGATAAGCAGGACCCCGTTTGATCGTGGGAGAGTCTGTTTCCTCCGTTTTGCGATACGCGGACCCCTCGATGAACAGGATCCCGTTTGAGCGTGGCGGTCGAACACATGGCGTTTCCTCCGTTGTGCGATGCGCGAGCCTCGTTTCCATCGCTGTTCGTCCAAGCCCTCCCGATGAATCGACCACGCATTCCATTCCGACCTAGCCGGTTTGGCTCCCCATGAAAACGATGACGACGCTGTTTCTCCGTTCCGACCCGGCCATGTACACGAGCCCTCGCCGTACGTATGCGTGAGTAGGCGTTCGAGACCACGCCCATATGTACACATACTTGGCCGTATTTTCTTTCTTGCACCCTGGCCGCTGTACGTACGTGTCCATGCTACATGCACGCCTCTACTACGACACGTGCGTGCCTCTATAACGACCAGTATGTACGTACACGTTCGCGACCAGAATAACAACACTACGTACGCTTCGACCAGGTGGGTCTCGACTGTCAGACACTTCCTTGCCTACGAAGATGTAGCTGGTGGGTCCCAGCAGTCAGGGGGGCGAATCGTTTTGGGGTTTTTTTTTGCCCGAACGCACTTCCTTGTGTGCGAAGATGTAGTTGGTGGGTCCAGCAGTCAGGGGGGCGAATCGTTTTTTTTCGGACGCACTTCCTTGCGTGCGAAGATGTAGCTAGTGGGTCCCAGCAGGGGGAAGCGTTTTTTTGCGAAATATGATGGCCTGTCCGGTGGGTCCCATTGTCGGTGGAGAATAATTATTTTGCGCGTAATAAGGAGGCACTTCCTTGCGTGGCCGTGGACCCGGTGTCAGCCTCTCCACGTCGATCCACGTTCGATGGAAGCCATTCCTTGACCCGTTCCTTGACCACGTTGACCATGCGCGCCAAGAGCACCGAGGCGGTGGGCGGCGGCGAGGCCTAGGAAGGGGCGACACGAGCCGGGAAAGCAGCGGCGGTGGATGCCGGCAGCGTGAGAGGTATGAGGGTTCACTCGTTCGGCTGCGATGTGAGGCTACCGTTGCCGCAGAATAACGGGGTGTGGGTGCATAGAGGATGGCGGCAGCGGTGGGAGTAATAGAAGGCGGTGTGACCTCTGCGGCATCCACGATCGACCCGCAGCGGCAGAAGCGGTGGCACGACCGGCGCTGCTGGGTATTTGGAGCAAGAAGACGGAGGTTGAAGAAGCACCACGACCGTTGGATGGACATCGTCTGTCACTGGAGCTAGAATCGTTCATATATTGACTAAAGTTGACAAAGGCCTCCGTCGATCAACCGTGAGGCCCTAAGTCAGCCTCCCACCAGGTTGGTCCCAAAACTAGCGGGGGTATTCATTTTTTGTGCGTAATAAGGAGGCACTTCCGGTGGGTCGGTGGACAGTGGGGAGCGTTTTTCACGAAATCGGTGGCCCGACTTGTGGGTCCCAGCAGTCGGAAGCGTTTTTCGCGAAATACTGGTGGCCCGTCCGGTGGGTCCCAGCTGTCGGTGGAGGAATAATTATTTTCAGCGTAATAAGGAGGCACTTCCTTGCGGCTGCCGTGGACCAGGTATCGGCCTCTCCACGTCTGATACTCTTCCGATGGAAGTCGATCGTTGACTACATTGAGCACGCTTGGCGAGAGCACCACGGCGGTGGGCGGACAGCGAGGCCTAGGAAGGGGACGGACGGGGCTGGGAAAAGCGGCGGTGGAAGCTTCTTGCGGAGAGAATACGATGGTTCACGGTTCGGCTGCGGTGTGAGGCTGCCGTCGCCGCAGAATAACAATGGGTGTGGGTGAGTAGAGGATGCCACAGCCAGCGGTGGGAGTAGTAAGGCGCTGAGGCTGTGGCAGCCTGGTAGCCCACGAAAGCGAAGCGAAGCGGTCCCTTGGGGCTGCTTGGCCCTGGTGGAGCAAGAAGATCGAGATTGAAGAAACACGGCGGCCGTTGGATTGACATCCAAGCAGTTACGCTCGCTAGAATCGTTGTTGGCGTAGTATATAATAACTAAAAAATCTTGCATCGCATAAACTAAACAGGCCCACAAAGTGAGACCACTCCCTCTTTTAATAATTTATATATAGCTCATGGCAACTTCTTATGCAATTTATTGCGATCGTTTTCTTGGTTGGCTAGGGCCAATTTAGCATATTCTGTGGGTTCCAAACAATTTTAATACGAAATGTCGAGCTAGATTTAAAAGTACTTTGAAGATATATTTGAATTAGGTTAATGCCAGTGAAATAGGAATCGAAAATGTGAAAAAATCAGAAATTATAAAGTAATTGCCTATTTGTCATCTGTTTTATATTTACAACCCATTTCATATTACTTTCAAGATTTGCGGCGTCTTGAAGAGTTGCAGCCATCAGGCGTAGAAAAATAAGTAGGCCTGGATTGGGTATTCTTGAGAAAAAATAAAGCTGGGCTCATTTTCACAAAGAAAAAATATTTGGGCTGGTCACATGGTGACGGAAAATATAAGCACAGGCTAGGCGGGCCACAACCAGTTCAAACCTTGGTCCGTCTCAACAATACCAAATAAAAAAAAATCTGCTCGAGTAGCTCGTCCCGGTGTCGGCCGATCTTGTGTTGTTCTCTTGTCTATTGACTATATCGCTCACAATGTCGTGGGTCCCGGATGTCGGGAAAACACTAGGAGGAAGCATTTTATTTTCCATCTGTTGACGTGGTGGGCCCCTCTTGTCATCCTCTCCATGTACTTACGCGATTCCTGTTGTTTGTTGACCATGTTGACAACGTGAGAGGGTGGCGTCATGGCGAAGCTCACCAAAGCGGAGGACGTCGGCGTTAACGATTTAGGGGACGGTGGGCGGCGATCGTCTTGTGAGGCGCAACCGAGCGTGGGAGGCGGAAGTAAGCGGCCCAGCTGGCGCTGGTTTGGTTTTAGCGGCTGGAGGAAGACAGGACTGAAGAAACACGACAGTTGTAAAAGCAGCAGGATTACTTAACAACCTTAGCTGAAACCAGCGAGGGGCACTTAACAACCAAAGCTGAAAGTAGTATGAGTACTTATCTGAGTTCAACCGTACAAAGCATGCCTCGAACAATGCTACTTTGCCTACAGTTAACCAAGGGTGAGGCCGCCAAGGCCAGGCACCACCAGCATCCACAACCTTCTGAAAGCGGCATCATCTCGCAACATGGCCAATAAACAGGATATTCGCTTTAGAGCCATGGAAAAGCATGAACATAATCTTCTGTCCTATTCTCCAAGATGGACGGGCCTTCATCATCTGAGACAACCCACGAATAAGTATCTTTTCACCTCCAAGGGGAATTGAGTAGGTCGACATAAACATCATGTTGTGACCAAGCGCAAGTCTGACCCGACCATGGTGAGGCATATGTATAGGAACAATAGAACTCAGTAGTTCCTGTTTCAAGAAGATCACAACTGTAAAACTGTGTATAAGCAATAGTTTATGAACAACATATATAACATAAAACAGCTCGTACCATAAGTTTCTCGACACAGTTGGACCTGTTCAACAAGTGCAGCAGTGGCACACATATCCCATGCCGCCTTCCACCATTGAAACGCCCCACAAGGACCTCAAGACGATCAATAAAGTGTAGGAACTTGTGGATGTCAATCCTGTCAACTTCAGCGCCATTAGCAACAGCCGAGTTATTACAGAGTAACAAGCGAGCAGACTGTAACTCTGAAAAAACCTACCGTGCCACCAATTATAAGAAAATATTAGTTAGAAGTAGCATCTTAAGTGAGAGATTCGTTGCTACTTCTAAAGTTAAATTGTGATTAGTTAGAGAGAATAGGTGGATTAAGAAATGGCAAGAGGCACCAAGCGAGAACGGATACAAAACCAACATGGATGAACAATTGGAGCAGCGTCGGGGTGGAAGATCGCAGTGAAGATGAGAGCAGGTTCTGCTATTTCCATCAACATTCGTGCGCCAACTTTCAGTCCGTAACACTTGAGAAGTGTATCCAAGTTCGGCCATAAAAAAAGCAGCGATCTTCTTGGTTCATGAACCCAACTCGGAAGTAATATCCATGGCTTTTCTTCATTGTGACCATTAAACTAGTGTATTCAGTTATGGCAAGGCCGAGCATCTTGAGTACATGTGTTCTGGCAGAGTAAATAATACACTGCAGGAAAAATAATATGACAACACTGCATGTTCAAAAAACCCCCACCCTCCCGGATAGAGAAGAGGATTCTAGGAACATACTATGCACGTTTCAAAATGCTGTGGTAGGATGAGAAGGAACAAGTGTGGCGTCTACTTGGGCGCAGAAATCTGTAGAGGTACTCGCACTTTGGGCCTTTGCAAGCTGAAACACACTAGATTGATCTGAAGAAAAATGCATCAGCAGTGGCGGCTGCCATCCTAGGATTACACTGTGACCAAGGGACTTGGATTTATCGGGATGGATGAAGAATTAGTACACAGGTCTCCATGAGAAAACCCTATGCAATCGCTTGACGGGGTTTTCTCGAACAAACAGAACAAGGAGAGAATTCAGGCCCAGTGAAATATTGCCGCTTTGTCCGTCCAGCTTACTGCTAAAGCTGGAAAGGGGTTGTGATTTGACGACTTGTGGCGACCCGACCTCGGGCGGTCAAGCCTACGTATTCTTGTGCCATCCACTGGATCAGTATCTTTGGCACACAGTACATCAATGTATATATCAAAGTGCAATCACATGTATAAATAACGTAAAAATGATATATACCTCACATAAGCACTCACACTAAGCACTATATCAAAGTGCAATCTATATAACAAACATATCATTCACATAAGCACTCACACTAACAATCAAAACAAAAGAGAGAGCGAATAAGAATCCGAAGGAACTTCAAATAAAACTAGGGAGTCTTCTTCTACAACATTCACAAAAATAGTTTTGTCTAACGGAAAATAAAACACTAAAATAACAGAGAATAAAATATAAATTTAGTTAAGACAAAAAAAAATTAAGTTTTTTTCATAAAGCTATTTTGAAAGTATTTTCAATTGGGAGTTAAAACAGTAGAAATCCATTGCAAGTTATTAGCGAACTTGAATTGATTTCACGATAACAAAATAAAAATAAATATAAAAACTTGTTGAACACCTACTGTTTAACTAATAGAAACCAAACATAAACTTTCTGAAATATAAAATCAAATAATTTAAAACAACTATAGAAAAAAGTAGCTATAATTGAATAGAACTAAAACAGAATTTGTTTTACATGAAATAATAAGCTAAAATACTCAAACAATTTTGAAATTTTTACCACTGGTAAATATGATCACTAGTGATCAGTAGAAAAAAAGAATCAAATAAAATCTATTTTTAAACTCTCGGAATAAGCAAAACAAGCTTTAATTCAAATCTGATCTAACTCAATTTTATAAATCCAAACATAGACAAATTATATATTTTGGAAACTACAAGAAAATTGTGATCTAACATAAAAGAATCAGCATCATTGGACTTCTAGATCAAAAGTTATAAGCTAAACAAAGCGGAACTAAATCTGTTACGGAAATAAATCTGAAAGCAGCGGCGACGTGGCGAGATTTGATTGGTTGGCCGGGTGTGCGCGTTTTAGGCTATCTAGAAGACGGCCGCACATTTGAAGAAAAGCGGTTTGGCTATTAAGTGATCTATTTGGGGCCTTAGGATCAAGATCTAACAGTGAATGCAGGAATAGACAAAAGAAAGAAAAAAAAACAACAAGGGAGTTACATGCGTGGCGAGAGATGGCAGGAAGGAGGCAGCGATGTGGAGGCTGCTCGGCGAGGGGCGAGTCGCTCGGCGAGGTGGGGTGGCGGAGGAGAATTCGGCGCTTGGGGAGGTTCCATGAGAGCTCTGGTGGCGTTTCTAAGCAGGAAAAAGGAGGGCGGTGGCGAGAAGGCTACAGGCGGGGAGGCGTGGTGATGGGAAAAATGGAGCGAGGAGAGGAGGGGTTTTATAGGCGGTCTCGGGAGGTGCTGGGATGGAAGAGCGAGGGAGATCGGGAAGGTGGAGTTTCTGTCTCCATGGATATGGAAAGCTTCTGTAACGTGAGAGGAAGCAGAGGAAGGAGATGATCTCTTGTTGGGCTAGAATAGGAAAGTGCTTAATGGGCCAGTTTTTCCTAATAAAAAGCGATTCCATTCCTATTTTAAAATTAGGAAACTAAAACAATAAAAGGAAATCAAATCAATTGGAATAAAGAGTTTTATATACTAAAATTATCAGAAAAATAAAATGTAGATGATGAGCATTATTCCACGGCCAAAATAAAAACTTTAAAAAATGTTTTTCAGAAAATCCCTAAAGGCTTTATTTCTTTTTGCAAATAATTTTTAAATAAAACTTTGGTTTTCTTGGCTCAAATATTTTCAAAAATGCCCCTGATTTTGGAGGGTCATTTTCCTCCGCTCTTTCTTGCTTGCAAGAATTTATTTTCGAGGGTATTTCTCGGGAAGAAAAATAGAGAAGCAAGTGCAAATATTTGAAAGAATTAAATTGCAAAACTCCGTTCAAATTCTTTATAGTTGAAGTAGTCATGTCATCTTCTCTCATTGATTTTAATAGGATGAATTTGAATTTACGGAGAAGGGAAAGTCATTTTATTCCTCTCTTTCAAAAGTTTTGAAAGGTTCAAATTTCACTCAAGTTTAATTCACTCAAGCAAACAAACAAACAATTCAATTAATTATATTAACATTCCAAAATTTGGGATGTTACACGGCTCATTGGGCATTCTTGCTGGCGCTTCTGTTGGGGTGTGTCTACCGTGAAGTTGTGCACTCTAATTTGTGCATATGCACGTGGACCCGTTGCGGTTGCCCCATATCAGTGAAAGGAAGTAGAAAGACAGGGTAACTAGTTACACATAAATATATTTTTGATAGAGATACTCCCTCTGTAAAGAAATATACAAATCTTTTATATCACAGGCTCACCTTGCAGAAATATACTCCCTACGCAGCATACGGGCATTATGGGGTTTAGCTTTTTTTATGGGGTTCAGCTGAGAATATAATACTCGAGATAGGCTCACGATTACGGACTTTGGGTGCATGAGCCGACCCTGCATGTTCAGGGGCCCATGTGTTCTACCTCAGCGCTTTTCATATTGCAAGCGATCAACACTGCGCTGGTTTTAGATGCTTGCCCAAGTGAATACACAAAATTGAATAAAACACGGCAGCTGTTGGAATGAAATCGAGCAGCGGTTCTAACCAGCAATCGAGTTGCAATTCTATCAGCGATATACCATGTGATAAATAATCTTGTCGTACTACTTATACACACAGGACACTTGTTTCACCATGCAGATTATTACATCAAAATCTCTCGGAGGATAGATCAGTTCGGCGATTGCGTGCTGCTCTTGAAGAATTTCAAAGTTGATTTGGACCAGCTCTCCTTGCCGAGAAAGTTCGATTTTGACATCATCCCCTACCGCAAGATATGATTTAGATTTGAACCTTGACCATCCTTTAGCATCAATCATCATGCGACCATCCTTTGTACTTACGGTATATTGAGCAAGTTCATTCACACCAAGGCTGCGCATGGTAAGAGAAACTTGGCATGATGCGCTGGATAGTTGAGCGACTCCCTCGTTGCTCTAGGAAATCTCTGTTTGCAAACAAGAAGACATACCCAAACAGTTAGATCAACACAGTGAATCATGTGAAACATGGAAAGAAAAAAGAACGAAGCACTTGGGCGGCCAATGCTTACCAAGAAGGCGGACATGTCGGTTTTTGTAAGGACTTTGGTATATGAAGTGCGAACTACAGCCTGGGCAACTGCACGGGCCGGACCAAATGCAAGTGCAAGTGTTGGTGTAGGTGCCGAAGCCGCTGCTGCTGCCGGAGATAGTGCTCCTTGTAGAGCTGTTGCTCCTTGTAGAGCTGGTGCCGGTGTCGATGCCCGGTCCTCTGGTAGATCGGTGATCGGTGGCGCAGTCGGTGCCCAATCCTCGGTGGATCAAGCTGAGCTGCTGCATTGTCGGTGCTAGAGCAGCTGCCGGTGCTCGATCTGTCTTGAGACAGCGGCGATCGTGTCTGATCTGCTATGATCAGCTTTCTAACTTGACTAGGATCCGTGACCGTGATCCAGTTTTTTTCTTCATTTCTTTTAAACGCGAGAAGGACTAATTGTGGCGTTTTTGTTAAACCAAACTGCAGTTCATCATAAGGACTCAACTTGTACTCAGACAACAGACTGATCCAATTTTTTCCAGTAATATAAGTGATGGATAGTGCCTTCGTTACCGACACGACATAAGAAATGAAACCTGCAAAAATAGCCATCATAGAGCAGACCAAATGGTTTATTCTGTGATGAATGTCACATGGCAAAACCTCCATCGTAAAATTGCAGGAAAAGAAAGAAAACATGACTTTAAATCAATAAGATTTAGACAGTAAATCAATAAGATTTACTTGATGTGATACGAGTGAATCCTTACTAGGAAATCACTATGTTGAAGTACTAAACAGAAGATTGATCGTCCAACTACGCGTGGCATGCAGGGCCCTGCCTACTCCCTAAGCAGGACAATCCAAAGGTCGTGACAAATCGTATGGACCGAACATCCATGGAATGGAAATCCTGGTGGGTGCGATAAACCCTGCAATGCATACAGATATTGGAGTGTAACCATAATTGATAAACCGTCCTCACAAAAATATGATTTGGATACTTCAAAATATACAGATCTGAATTGAGTGGATGAGACATTAACAAAGACCGTTCTCGGGACTGACCACACACCAAAAGCGGCAGTACTAATAAACAATACAGGGTTCACAAACACAAATCAAGTCTTGAACAATAGTACTTACTATAGACAAGCAAAGTTGCACTAACTAAACTCTGCAGACTATTTCTTGCCACCGACCTATGGGATGAACCCGCATAAGCGACTAGGCCATGGACTTCGTGTGAGATGTCTACATGCACCATCACCATCTTGTCAACCTTGGAGAACCTAACAGAGTGGTCTTTCCACTCATAAACATGATGATGAAGACATGCGCATCAAATTTGTTGGGAAGCTTTACAAGAACCACACCCTTAAATGTCGAAGGCACAGCCAGGAAATTGTTGTGGTCAAGTACAGCCTCGAGAACATGCCTGACAACAATGCTACAGGAAAACACTAGTTCAGGACACGTGGCGATAAGGACACTGCACATGGATAGTTCAGCATTAGAACTCATCATCAGGTCTTCCAGTTCACACGACATGACTTTGAGAACTTCATCTCCACCGCGGACCTGGTTCTAATTCAAACAGAAACCATATTTCATTACTACCTCCGTTCAGAAATATAAGATGATTTTCGATATTATACTCCATATATGACTACATATACACACGAAATGAGTGAACAAAGACACTAGAACATGTCTTCAAAGGCATGAGAGCAGAGGATTACATGCAATATCCATAACACAAGTTCTTGAGGCAAATATACCCTCTTAAAAGGTAGCATTGATGTTCATAAAGTACTCCCTCCGTCCCAAAATTCTTGTCTTAGATTTGTCTAGATACGGATGTATCAAGTCACATTTAGTATTAGATACATCCGTATCTAGACAAATCTAAGACAAGAAATTTGGGACGAGAGGAATAGTTAATAATCTATAAGAAATCAGTGTCAACCTCTCGCATGTTTTGGTCAAAGAGGAATTTAGAACCATCATTTGGCACACTAAAATCACATGCAAGATCACCCGAAAGTTGTACTACCAGTACTAGTACTGCGTGTTAGATGAAAAACACGATCAAGATCGAGAAAAGATCGTCAACAAGAGACATTACTGGACTTGCTTAATGAGGGATCCGGAGAGGGGGCTTGGACAGGCGATGGCTTTGAGCTTGTCTGCGGTAGTCTCGGCGGGGTGCTTGCGCTTCTTCGTACCATGAGCCTCAATAGTTTGGCGAGCCATAGACATCATGTCGGCGGTGCTCGGCGTCCATCAAGAGAGGAAGCTGAGAGAGAAGAGTGAAAGGAGGAGCGAGATGAGGGGAAGCGAAGCGAGTGGGGGTTTTCTTCAAGAGAGGAAGCTGAGAGAGAAGAGTGAAATGATGGTTGCTTCGTCAGTCCAACTTCTTCTTTGGAAAGGAGGGGTTTTGTGATTTGATGGCTCATTGGGCATTCTGCGGCGGTTTGATCGAGGTAGTCTACCGTCACTCTACTATGGAGTAATTTAGTGCATGGCTGGTGGACCCAGGTGCTGGCTGTCCCACACGTTAGCGAAAGTGAGTAATTTAGTGCATGGCTGGAGGAGGATCCGCATGGTAGAGCGTGTCCACTATTTTTCATTCTGAAGAAAAAAATGATTACAGCAAGCGTTTCCACTCTTACAACAAAGGAGTGCGAAACACGGCAGCCACTTGAACATACACAGTGCTCCTACTACTAGGCATGTGCAGTGGTTCATACATCAGTACTACGCAATCTTGTTGCTAGTGTAGTAAGATATGACGATAACAAATGATGTCGTGCGCATGTCAACTACTCCTATATGTAACATAGTACCACTTTTTATTTGTCCGATCGAGAATGAGCAGTGAGATCAATGTTAACAGAACTAGGTCCACAGCGCGCGGAGTGTGCGATGCTACTGGTACTCCACGAAACATGAACCATATGAAGCACATCCTATAGTGTTAGGCAGGGTGTATGAAGGGTGCAGGATGGGAGCAAAGTTCCCTTCTCGACCCACTTTTGGGTGTTTGGCGAGTGCATGAAGGGTGCATGAGTCCACACTAGTAGGTTGACAAAAATACATGAAGAGAAACAACTATATTGAGATGAGAATGCAACCAAACACACCCCACGCTTTGTGCTCGGTGACTAATCTGCACCGTCGAGTTTGATCCAACGGTCATGTTGCATCGAGACATGGACATGCCCATGCGGAGGCGCCTAAACACCACGAAGTCCCTCTGCTTCTCGAGGCGCCGGCGTTGGTGATGCGAGGTGCAACCGCCCATGAGCCCGCTCCCGGTCGGCGGGGAGCCAGCTCGTCAAAAGCGGCGTCAATAGCACGAATGGATTCGGTGGCGGAGCCCTAAAAGGATTCGCCCGGCAACAGCGGCGGCAGCAGCGCAACCCCTCCTGTCTAGCTCAGCCCCCACCATCGCGGAGATGGCTCAGCTCCTCGGAGATATAGGTGAAGAAGGAGACCAGGTCGAGGAAGCCGCAGCTCGTTGAAGTCGACCGGGTGGTCGAGCAGGTTTAACCCGGCGGCGGCATCGTCGTGCTCGCCGACGGTAGGCATCGCGCAGCCGCAACACGTGTGTGGCAACTTGGTTCACCAAGTGGTGGCGATCTGGACCTCGTCACGATCGGCCCGCTCGCGCTCGGCCGGCTCCCTGACGGCCTATCGTATCTCCGCTTTACTGCAGCAACGCCGCCGGCGCCTCGAGCATCTTTGTGGTGGGCGCTGCCGCTTTTGAAGCTCCGTGAACTCCCGCACATAGCGGAGGAGCATGGCACTCCTCTCCTCCTTGAGCTCACGGAGCTCCGTCCTTGGACCTGAGCTCCGCATCCTTGGCATGGAGCTCTGTGTCGGCGCCTCACCTCGGACTCCGTGATCTGCTGCGCCGCCATGGCACCGGTAGAAGCAATGGGAGAGGAAGCAAAGGGGTGAAAGCGGCTGAAAGGCAATGCAATCTATGGGAAAGCGGAGGAGCCAGCCGAGGCGGGGAATCTTTTGGTTTCACCACGGTAAAACACCGGTCGGCGACTTCTCACATCGAGGGAAGCGGTGGGTTTTACTGGCGGAGTCATCGTGACTAATTGCTACCGTGCTGCTCCGTCAATCAAAAATTAAAAATCCTGCCGCACCCAAACACGAACAACGCGCGGTGGATATTTAAATTACCTGCCGACAAGTAGATAAAAAAAGGGGTGAAAAAACAAATGTGGCGGCAGCCTAGCTAATCGGTCGAACTAGCCCAACTAGCTAGCCACCGTGCTTCATTGATGTACTCGGCGGGAAAGGTGGTCTTTCGTGATTTGACGACTCATTTACTTGCTTGGCGCTTCTGACGAGGAGGACCCGAGAAAACAGCGGTAGGGCGTCCCACGTCAGGAAGAATATATGCGTGCACCACCCGGGAGGACCCCGAAACCGCGCGGTAGGGTGTGCCACGTCTCGGCACGGAGGAAAAATGTGCGTGTAAAAATATACTGTATCAGACGTAGTACCTATGGTTCGACCTCGGGACCCAGCCAGTCGGTCGAAAACACCCCACTAGCCACACAGCTTCATCATGCAAACGTGGCACGGTTAGCTCCGTCTCGACCAGCCACAACGTCTCTTGTTCTAGGCGATTCTTCTATTTTCCAAGCTTTTTTAGTTGTAATAACACCACGGCAAGCTTAGCGCCGCTCTTCGTGTGTGCCCGTGCAAAGGTTAGGCGATGGAGAGAAGAGATTGAGATCGCAGACACAGGACCCACCCGTAAGTGAGACAACGGTCATGCGCGTGTTGACGAGCACTCCTCTACTCTACTCAACGCATAAGTCTTGTATAAAATCAAGTTATGGGACAAAGCCAACAACCGTTCGTTTTTCAGGCTATCGACTTACGCTTTGTAGTCCAGGTTGCGGTTCAAATCTCGTCTTTCAGATTTGTTAGTTTTAGGTCCAAATTTGATTAATGACAAGTGGGACCCCGTGTGTTGTTACGATATTTGGTTTTTGAACAAACACTTTGCGCGGTTAGACAAGTAACGACACGAGTTACGTATTTTGCAAGTTTACAAACAAAAATGACGGTGGCATAGAATATCACATCCACCCGCAGCTTAGATACTATGGTGATCGAGTTTTACACGTTGGAAGTGAGATCAATGGCTTGGGAGTAGTCTTTGTAATTATGCACAATTTCCAAACTCTCCAAAGTTTTTTGCAAATAAAACATTCAGGCCTCGTGTGCCGCTGCATCTTGATCAACGGCTCCCGGTGCTCATATTAGGTGCTCCCGTAGCAATTACCCGCTACGGTGATATGAGCATCTAGGTCGTATGATCAATGATCGGATGGCACATGCATAGTACTTGTACTTTCTGCGCATTTCCCAAACTCTATCAGCCGTATATTGCAAAAACATTCAAACCTCCTATTGTGGGCGTTAGATCTCGGTGAACTTCGTATCACCATAGAATCTACGGTGCGGGAGCACCTCATACTCTCCGTGCGAGAAAACATAAGGTGCTATCGCAGCTTGGATGCTATGGTGATCTGAGCTTGGAGGTCGTTTGATCTGAGATCAATGGCATCTGAGCAGTCTTTGTGCTTATAGCGGTGGCCAAACTCTTTTGGGGCTTTTACGCAAAAACCATTGAACCACCGAGGAGGTGTTGGGTCACAAATCCAACGCCTCAGAAGAGCTTGTATCACCAAAGCATCTAAGGTGTGGTAGCACATGATATTCTTACATACGAGAATATGATGTCCTCCTTCATCTTAGATGCTACGGTGATCTGACTTCGAGTCGTTGGATATGGGATCAAAGGGCATCTAAGTAGTTTTGTACAAATTGTGTGCAATTCTCAAACTCATCAAGGTTTCCTGCAAAAAATTAAGACACATCATGTGAGCTGCTATATCTCAGATCTACAAGCTCCAAGCAACTCGTGTCGGCATATAGCATCTAAGGTATGGGGGCACATGATATTCTCCGGGGAGGAGGGGTGGGGGTGCACAACCAATCGGTGGTTGGGAGGGTGGGGACAAATATAATCTAAACAACCCTAAGCAGAGCTCCACAATTTTATCTAAGGTCGAGGGTTGACCCCGACAATCATAGCTCCGCCTAAACACAACATTTGCATGTCTTGTAGTACTAGACTTAATATTCATGTTTCAGTTTCATGTTCATTTTAAATATTGAGCTGAGGACCATGGATGTCTTACATTTACTCCCTTAGTTCCTAAATATTAGTCTTTTAGAGGCTTCAAATGGACTGGCACATACGGATGTATATAGACATATTTTAGAGTCTAGATTCACTCATTTTGCTCCGTATGTAGTCACTTGTTGAACTCTCTAAAGACTAATATTTAGGAATAGAAAAATATTTTGAACTCGTGTCATACATGCATGGGTTGGAAAAATAGATGCACTATACTTATTGGATTGTTGTTGTGTTAGATGCGTGTGTGTGTGTGTGTGTGTGTGTGTGTGTGGTCATATGCTTGATACATACAAAGTTTTCTCACCTCCATATTGTTCATCTTTTAAATTTGAATTTGCATTGGAAAACTTACTAGGGATACCATGAAATGTGAAATCCACGTTGAGATCACTATATCACAAATTCACTCTAATTCAACAACTCGTCATAAATCAATTACCACGTTGAGATTAGTATTTGCAAGGAAAATCTGGTATTGTAATACACATAGATTAGTTCGGCAATTTAAAGGTTCCTTTCGTATTCTCAAATGGTAGGACCCAGCGTACTAGCCAGACCTTGGCTCGTGTTGATCCTAAAAAAACAGGCTCGTGTCCTTCGGTGGTGTCGTGAATGCGCACATTAGGCAACCCCAACCAGTCGAGCCTCGGCGTTTCAAGTCGAAATATCTGGCGGCCAGAATTCCAGCCCTAGGAAATTCCCTCATGTCCCGGTCCATAATGACTACCGATGAACAACGGAGGGATGCTTTAGTAACTGACAACGTTACCTACCGTGCGAGCGCAGTTCAATTCCTCGATCGCGCTCGTCAAGGTCACCGTCAACTGCATTGCCTAGTACTACTACTACTACACAGGATGAGCACGAAATTGAGCCCGTTTGTTCGTGCCTAGTACTTGAGTTAATATATCGAGGCAATGCCTGGTATAGAGGATTATCCTTTTACTCCCTCCTTTCCGGTTTATAGGGCCTATCTCAAAATTTTAGTTTTCCCATTTTATAAGTCTCAATTTGGTTGTTCCCCATCACATGTTCAAATTTCAAGGTGCAATAAATCATTACATGCAAGTATTAATAGAAAATTGACCAATGCATGTACTTTATGCATGCATGCATTGCAATTAATGCATTCGTAAACACAATTTTTGAGGAAAACAAGCGCATTAATTGAGTGGTTTTGCAAACTACAACAATTGTTCCACCACTCACCATCTACCTTGGTTGGTGAGATATTTGAATTGAGCCCTATAAACCGGAAAGGAGGTTTAACTAAGAAAAATGTTTGACCAAATCCTTTCTTAAGAAATACAATAGGACAGATGTACGGCTTGAAAATTTATTGCATGATGCAGGTTATGATATTGTTTCGAATCCTGGATCTTAAATTTCAGAAAATCCAAAAGTGAGCATAAATTCTTGGAACTGAGCATGGTCACGTGATATGGCACAAATATTACTTCGTAAGTTTTTTCTTTAATTCGAGACAAGTTGCTTAGGACAAGTTGCACAAATGAAGAGCCAAGGTATTTTGGAACAAAGACCTATCACGTTAAAGCGACGCTTTCACTATTGAAACCGTGGGCGTTTCGTGCCGCCACAGAGTCCCGCTTCTCATCGGCGGTGCCGTCCGAGCAAGCGTGTGAGTCGGCAGGAGGTGTCTTGAGCGAACCGCTCTTGCCCATTTGTCGAGGCGTCTTGAGCAGAACTCTTGTCTTGAGACTCACGGGGGCGAGCCCTTTGACCAGGCTCCGCCGCCCGTCGTCCCAACTGCTCCTCACTTTTAATGTCACCGGCGCGCGATTTAAAATCAACCCGGACTACCGGTATCGCTACAATCCTCTCTCTTCCTCTCCGATTCTCCTGTCGTCTACCTCCAACTAGCGACCTAAGCGTCGCCATGCCGCATCACGATGGTCTGCCCTTAGTGTTCAGTTTCATGAGAAGACACCTGGCGAGTCTCAAGAACATAAGGCGCTTTGGGAGGAGCTTGAACGGCCTTGTGGGAAGACGCGCGCTGTCCCGCTCCCGTTCGGCTCCGTCGCCCGACTGCTCCAGCGCCCATCCCGTGGCATTGATGGGCTGGGAGCACACATTGTCGCCGAGCTTGATGCCACGGGGTTCCACGAGGTCCCGCCGACTTTCACGCGCCCGTGCACCTGCGGTGCATGCGCTGCGCGTGCTGCAGCAGCGCCGCGCCGTGCGGTGCCGTGCACTGCCGGCGCATGCGCTGCGCGTCTGTGGCGTGCGCGCCCGTGCTGGTGCCGTGCACACGAATGTATCCGCTGCGCCGTTCTGGCGCTTTGTCCCAGCTTGGTGCAGTGCCCCCTCGGCGGCATGGATGGCGCCGTCGACGCTTCCTTGCACCGCGCGATCGCCTCCTCCTGCCGATTGACTCGCTCGAAGTCGAACATTTTGGCCTTCCTTGAAGCTAGGCCAGCGTCGAGAATACGCCAACAACGGCGCAAAACGCTACCGTCGCCGTCTATCGATGGCCCGGCGACACACGAGCCGCGGCGAAGAGCCGCTTCCCACGCGAGGCGCGCCGCCCGCCGCGTAATCTAAATTTGCCATGAAAAACGTTTGGATTGCCATGATTAAAATCGAGCGTTTATCATTTCCGTTTATTTTATATCGATCGTCATATAATTTAAAGTCGGAGTCAGACTGAACGAAATGTATGGTTTGATCGATTGAATGTTCTGCTAGAGCCGTATCAAATTAAATATAAAACGTCATCAAGCCACATGTATTCCTTGTCATCCAACGACCTAGACTGCTTCAATGTCGAGCGCTCAACACGTTTAGCGTGCAGTTAATTTCATGCCAAAAAAAGTGCTAATCACATGACAACATGCAAATAATATCCTAGTACCAAATTAACGTGCATTGCACGTACACACTGACTAGTGCTGCTAGTACGTGAAACTGGTGTCGTGACTTGTGAACGCGTCCAGATATGGTCAGCGGCAACATCGCCCTTGAGTTCTTCCTGTTTGCCGTGCGTCTAAGCGCAGAAGGGAGAGAGAGAGAGAGCACATGGAACCCACCAGTAAGTGAAGGATAATAGTACTAAAATAATATTACATGTTATCCATTAATTAGGCTGTGGTAATATAAAAACATTATGTGAACAAAGGGGTACAACAAACATTGCTATTCTCGTATGTTGCCTATTGACGTGCGGCTTGAAGGCCGGTCACATGTTAGATCCTCGTCCTTTATTTTTAATTTGTATATGGGTCCAAATTTGTTTCATGACATGTGGGCCCCTCGGTGTGTAGTTGTAGCACTTTAATTTGTGGGTGAAATTTGTTCCATTCAAGTGGACTATCGGTGTGTAGTTTTGTAGGTTATTTATAATAATTAAAGAGAACAACATAGTTTTTCAATAATACCATGGTGCGGCGTTGAAGGCGAGAAAGGGCGTGCGAGAAGGCGATGACCGAGCAGGAGGAAATCAACTAGGGGAGTTGCATGGGTTTACACGGCGTTTGGAGTAGTTGTGGGCGAATGCTACGAAAATATAATCTAAACCGACCGAAATAAATGCCTACACAAATTAATCCAAGGTTGGAGTGCCCTACGCAATGTAAATAGCTCCGGTTTGCGAGGATGGAGAGGTAGTAGCTTCAGCGCGTGGAAGATACGGTATGAAAGCGAGGTCAATCGAGAGACAAAGTGAGTGTGGTCCGACATTCATTGAACAAATATATATGCTCGGAGAGATATTGTCGATTGAGCTTTTGGTAAGGGTGAGAGATGTAAGATAGAGCTTGAGAGATGATCCGATCCGCAGGCGTGTAGATATATTTTGTGTGTGGGAGGAAGCAAGGTCAACCGATCACATAGGGTCGCCGTGCGATCGAAAGAGTGAGACGGGTTGGAGAGAGTGACCTAGATAGATGATGTGCGTGAGAGAGTATACAATGTGAATAGGTTGAATTGGGCTCAAACATGGTGATATATCGTTTTGTCGAGAAAGAGCGAGGTAAATCGAGACATACGAGAGAGAGATAGAGAGAGAGAGAGAGAGAGAGAGAGAGAGAGAGAGAGAGAGAGAGAGATTGAGTGGCGTGGCCCACCATGAGGTCGAAAGAGTGGCGGCGGCTTGGATGGACTGACCTAGATAGACAATCTGCGTGAGAAAGTATAGAGTGTGTCGATCGAGGCCCGAACAGGAGATATATCATTTGTGTGTGAAAAAGCGAGGTTAAGCGAGACTCGGATAAAGAGCTAGATTGATCGAGTGTGGCCTGCCGTCGGAAGAAAGAGTGAGACAGTCTCGAGGAGTGACCTAGATATACAACGTGCGTTAAATGCGCACGAGAGGTTGGGGGGGCTAGATAGGCAATGCATGTATTTAGCGAGAGGGGGAGAGAGAGAGCTCGGCATGGGGTGCAATGGTAGGTGTGTGAGGTAAATACATTTGGTAGCAGTGGAAAAAGGGGTTGTGTAGTTGAGAGACTTAGAGATCGAAACATGGAGAGAAAGAATGAGCGTGTGTTGAAACCGATAGCTTCCTAAGGTGGTTAGGAGAGGAAGATTGACCGATATAGGAAGTATGTAGCGTTTTTTTGCGGGGGGGCTAAAAACAACATTTGAATGTACATAGTATGAGACTTAATATCGATGTTTCAATTGATTGTACATTGTAAGATTTGAACCGAGGACCAGGCATACGGGTAATTATTTGAATTAGTGCCATACTAAGTTTGAAAAGTTGACATTGACTCAATTTTTTGTGCTATTTTGTAGGTCATATGTTTGAATCCATCAAAAGTTTTCTCACTACCATGGTGTTCATCATATACATATGAATTTGTATTAAAAAAGTAGCGTGGATACGGTGAAATCTGAAATCCACGTTAGAATTTGAGATAAGCTCGTGACACACTCTAATTCAAAAATCTAACTATGTGACACACTCTAATTCAAATAACTAATTATGTGACACACACTCTAATCCACGTTAGCATGGGTACCGTTTCAATTTTTTTTTTCAAATAACTCCTCATTAATTAATTTATAGTACTCCCTCTATTCACTTTTATAAGACCTTGAAGACATTTCAGACAATGTGCAAAACAGTTCATTTTAAGTTTTCTGAAACGACTTAAAAAAGTTAACGGATGGAGTATCTCGTTTCGAATGACTAATTATTGCAAGGAAAACACGGCCATGGTAATACATACAGATTCGTTTGCAAACGAAAGAAGATTCGTTTGCATTCTCAAATGTAGGCGCACCAGGCAGACCAGGTCGTGTCGGGGTGGGCCTGCTTGGTGCCTTAAAAGGCAACTGCCTTTGGGTGGTGACATGTGGGCCAACAACCTGTTGGGCCCACATGTCATGGACACAAAGGCAGGTGCCTTAAACACCAGCATATAATCTGTCGGGGTGGTCGCGTGTGTCGGACGGACGCGTAGTACCCAGCCACCCCCCTCCCCCAAAAAGGGCGCGACAATATAAGTTCACGCTTCCACGTTTGGATTGAAATATCTGGCCCCAATTCCAGCCCTGCAAAATCTCTCTTCTCCACCGTCCCCTTCGCCCAGTTGCTCAAATCCCTAATTCGCCGCCAACCTCGAATCGCCCCTCGTTTCATCTCTTTCCCCACCATTCCCCACCTCATGCTTGGGACGGCGATGGCGAAGGCAGCGGTCGCGCTTCACCACCGCACGGAGCTACCTCATCTCGCCCTCGTCCACCGCCGGGTGGTCCACCGACAATGTCGGCCACCGCAACCGGCGTGCCTCCACAGACACGAGTTCCACCGCATCAGTGCGCTTCACCGATGCCGTCTCCCAGCTCACCGGGGCTACTTCACCGAGCACATCGTTGCACCTCCGCCCCCCGAGGCCGTTGGGGCTTCACCAACGGTCTCGTCCACCGCATCGTAGCGCTCCGCTGCCACTCAAGATCTGCATCCGTGCGTGGCCAGCCAACGCCAGCGCATCACCCTCAACGGCTCTGAAGTGACCCGCACTCTAGCTAAGCGAGCATGCCCAAATGCCGGCCCGAACTAGGTATCCACACATCACTCCCTTGTGCCTTTGTTCCGGCGATGTTTGGATATCCTTTCACTGCTCTCTTAGCTTACGCCTATGCAACTCGACTTTAACTCTTATTTCTTACGGAGATATCATCGAAACAAGCAAATCCATTTTTAGCAAAGCATGGCCAGGCTACGGGATCTGGTACACATCCTGCACACACATATAACCTTGTAAGTATCATCCTCGGTACAACATCAAGGTCAATTCCTCTTATTTGATCAACCATTCGGCATGTCAAAAATGCAGAGGGGGATGCAAGGAGCACAAGGCCTGCACATCCAAGCAAGTGGTAACATGGACTTGTACATGGAACATCCCAAGCGCAAGCAAAGCTGCAGTGAGCCTGTACAACGAGCTAGCGTAAGTCCCTGCATTTCATTTAATTCGTACTGGCATTCGTGTATGATTTGTGTGAAGTGGCTGATCCACGAATTCAAGTTACCAGGGGCGAACATTTAACTTAAAAATCGAAGGCACTTGCACTCGAAATCAACATAACTTGAGAAATGTGAAGCTACATGCACTTTGAAAACCAGCTAATGATCCAAAGTAGTTCAGATTATAAACACTAAATGATGCAAGCACCAAAAACACAAAATGCAACATGGTGTACAAGGACTACAAACATGGTATGTACCTACTTGAATTATTAGTTCTCGGCTGAAAATATCAAAGTGTAATTGCACGTATAACCGGTCATAAACTGCATATCAATATATCTATCCTGCACAAGTATGCCAATAGTTTCAAACAACAGATTAGAAAAGTATTTATGCTATGTTGTCATGATCTGAGGGACTTTACGGTAGATGGCCTCGATGTTTCCTCAAGCTATGAAAATGCACTATAATTTGCTTGTCATCAATGCACGCAAATCTCTGTCTCTCTCAACATAGTAGATCATCATTAGACACTAAATCCTTCAATGAGCTTGCAAAATGCTTGCATTAGATCCCTCATTAGACACTATATGTTCATCACCGGGAGCATGTAAAATGTTTGCATCAAATCCTTCATTAGCGATCTGTTCATTAGACACTTGAGGCTCAAGAACAACATGAGCTTGTATGTTTGCACGGAAACTTGATTAGATACATCAGATTCACTCGATTCAGTATTGATTGGGGAGTTATAAAATAAGTAGAAATTGGTTTCATTTTCTCATAGATTCCCTACATACAAGCAGTTTTACAACACCGTCGGGTTTAACTATTGGCCAGAAATTGAAGAGTTGAATTAGATATAATCAGGGATGTGATGTACTGCTTTCGTTCGCATGCTACTCTTGCAAGCTCTTGTTGTCCGTTTCATAAGCTCGATGCCATGCCGTCTGCCGCCTCTGCCTCCCATGCAGGCTACACCCGAGGTTGGATCTTCATCTTCTTGTCCTTCCGTTCGCTTGAAGCCCGGCGACCGCCCTCCAATGAGGCGAGGAAATCTTGTGTCGATCTGTCAGTGGCGGCTAGGTTAGGAAGCGAACGGTTGGAGGCTGGGCGAATGAATTGGGATTTTCCTGCTGTCGATCGATATGGGAGGCGCTCGTTTGGGCCATGAGCCTGCTATAGGGCCTGCCTTGCACTTATGTTATTGGCCCATCAAATTGAAACATTTTCTTCATTTTTACATTGCTGCTTTCAAATGCGTTGGGACGAACAAAACTAGCGTGGGCCAACATGGGCGACTCAAACTAGGTGCACACTTTCCAGCCCACGAGGTGGCCGCCCATACCAGCCCCTATGGTGGCGTCGCCCCTTTTGCGTGTATGATTGGATAGTGAAAAATATTCTGAGTGGCGCTTTTGATTTACCCACAGAATGGTTGAATTGCTTGTTTCTATGAACTGAGTTCGCCAATAATGTGAAGGATGCAGATCTTTTCATCCTATTGTAGATTGCTTAGATCTCGATATGCCAAAAGTAATCGCATGAAATATCTGATAAAAGCCGGTGTGATGTGTTTGGCTACAACTAGTCGACTACCGTCCTCATATAACATATCAAGGACACACCATCTTACCAGATTAACCATTCGACTTACCCATGCGGTGTGGGAAGAAAGAAGTATTGGGACTGCGTATCCAAGCAATTGATGCCATGGACTCCTTTGTACAACCTTGTAGCGAAAAAGAAGTTGCGGTGTGCTGTACAAAGAACTAGCGTAAGTTCGATTACACTGCTTCTCGGAATTTTAGTTAGCCACTTATTGCAAAATTGTTCAATTATGTTGCTTGGCTTAATTTAGTTTGCTACTGATTACATAATGGCACAGCCTGTTAATCATATTGTAGACTACGCCTATCTATGTGTTTGATACTTCTGTTAAGAATTACTGTTTGCCTTAACTTAAATATCTACTTGTTTGTTTAAGCTGCTTTCTTTGCTGCAACAGCGGGTTACAATGATGTTAATAACTTCTCCCTCCGTCCCATAATATAGGGCGTTTTTGACACTAGCATAGTGTTAAAAAGCGTCTTACATATAGACGAAGAAATACTTTCAACATCAATTGAAACTCTTTAATTCCTTGTTTGTTTAACTGGTTTGCTGTTATAACTCCCGATTGAGATGTTTTGCTAACTTCAACTTTTCGAATCAATCGAACTTTAATGGCAAAACAGGTTAGCCCAAGATCAAAAGCGAGGTCCCCATGGACGTTGCATCATCCACAGCGATGGCACCGGCTAATCATGCATTATGAATTGCCAACTGCTGATGCTCTAGAGGCTAAACTAGTGGTAGAAAGAGATTACCTTACGCACTTAGAGATGAAGTTGACATGTTGAGAAGCAAACAAAACAATCACAAGCAGTACTCAAGACAACCATTAAATATTTGGTGGATTTAAAAGCGAAGCAAGCTGAGGCCTGACCAGATTATTAAGGTCTGAAGGAAAAAGGAAATTAAATTCCTACTTGGTAAATCATAGGTGAAATGTTCTTTCCATAGTTGAATAACCTTTGTGTTGTTTGTTCATGTAATCAATCAAACCATTTGTTTTAGAGATCATGTAATAATTGTTTTTTTTTTGTTTTTTGGTTTGTAATTTTATTTGAGCACAAGTCTGTATTAATTGATAAGACTGGAGACATTTCATTTGGATTGCTGTGCCAGACCTACAAATATGCCAATCGGGCTGAATGTGCATTCAGCAATAGTAGTAGTATAGATGGACCATAAGTGGCACGCATCGGAAAGGGCCAAGATGCTGGCTAAAAAAAGGATGCTGTTGTCGCCAAAAAATAGTACATCGGCCAGGCTTATGTATGTTAGTTGATATTATGATCCATATACTCTATAAGTTATATGTCTGTTAGTTCTGTACATTCTTGGTTGATTGACTTCGGTATTTGAATCTTGATACATAAACTGTGTACATATCTAAATGGGAGTACACATTATGCTGCGTGTGACATTGAGTTGGACATGAAGTGTTCCAAATATTTGAATTCACCTTAAATTGTATACTAGTTTCTGAATTTGAGTATCGGCATTTGTAAACCATATTCATATATGACGATGGAATACATCTTTGTCGTCCTTTTGAAGATATATAAAACACATAGAATGATTTATAAAGATTCATATAGGAATACAAAATGGATTGAATTTAGTTACCGGGGTAAATGTGGATGCTTATTGTCCCAAAATTGAAAGAAGTAGCAAAATGTCCACTCCCGTCGGCTGCCCGAAGCCAAGTGTTTGGGAGATGGAAATTACTGTCTACCCATTACACGGACAATCCATCGGCCCGATTTCCACTGCTCTAAATAGGGTTAGGTTAGTAACTTCAATTAGACGTGACACGACCGCCTCTGAGCCCATTCCGACACGGTGGGTGTCAAACATGTGCGGAAAAACACATTTGATTCAAGCTCATCCGAAAGACCTCTGTTTCTCCCTCCATTCCCCATTCATACACGGTGGGCAGCAAAACAAACTCGACTCGGCCGAAATTGATGTAGGCAAATATTTTCAATAGGGGCAGGTTTGTAATTTCACTCGGGCGTGACACAACCGCCCTACCTGTCAGCCCGTTCATACACCGTGGGCGCCAACCATGGCGCCAACCACCCTCTTCTGCTTGAAATCGCTCTGGGAAAATATTGGCGAGATCTTGATTACCGTCCTATCCCCAACCAGCGAGGCGTCCAAATTTTAAATGGGGGCTAAGTTCGTAACTTTCCCATATTTCAGACGGTAGCGTCCCAAAACATGGTTCCCGTACCTCTCTCTCCATTTTCCCATTCATACACCGTCCGCTAGAACACCCCATCCCCACCAGCCTCCGTCCGCCACCCCATCCATCGCCGTCCTCCACCACATCCATCATACCGTCCTCCACCATGCGGGCGCCTACCAAGACCGCGTCGTCCCTTTGCTAGAGATGGGCGTTTCTCATCCGGCGACGGACCAATAGCCTTGCATCGCGTCCTCTCGCTTCATCGGCGCCGTCGTCCTCTTTGTCGGGCCGCTCACACGACCTTCTCTTCCACATAGCAGGACTTATCCCCGATGCACCCGTCTACCGTCGCAGATCTTCTTCAAGCGCCACCGACAACCATCGCACTCCCGATGCCTACGACACCGCATAAGAGGTGGTACTTCATATCACTTTTGATCTCAACAGAAAATAGATCTTAACTTGGTTACTCTACTTTCTTTTCAGCTCTTAGAATTTAGTTCTTAGTTGAAGCAAACAATGGATGCTAAATATCATTTCTCCGGTTTGCAGCTTCAAATCTGCCATGGCACAACCATATCTGGTTTAATTGATCATGCTTAGGGTTTAATTGATCATGTTGGTTCCATGGTGGTTTCTTTAATAGAAATGGGAGGAAACCCTCTTTTGCTAAAAATATATGCTTAGAGTTTCCCCTTTTATGATCACTATCTGATCGAATCGTGCTTCGTGTCATAATAACACTTCTCCACGCATCAAGCTAAACAAGCTTAGATGTTCAAATAGAATCTGATATTATTAAAAGCAGAGTTGTTTAATTGGTCAGCTAAATGTTCCTAAATTAGTTTAAAAATGCATGTTACGCCGCTCGGGTGTGTATCTCTGAGGTGCCCATGGTGGGCGGCCCACCACAGGATTTTGGGTCGTCGGGCCCGATTCCCCTCTGTTGCTGCTGCGCTTCCGATCTCTACTGCCCCTAGCCGCCTTTGCCTGCTTGGCGACTTGCCGTCCCAGACGGCATGACTCTAGGAGGAGGCGTCGGACTAACGGGAGGCCAGGGCCGCTCGCCCAACAGCGTCACCGCTGCCCGGGCGCGCCGCCGTGCCTACCTTCCCAGTCCGTTCAGGGCTCAGGCGTGCAGCACCCACCAAGCCAACCCGATTTATCCTGAGATATGTCCTCAACACTCAGCAGCCACTCCTCATCACCCATTTTCTAATTGATTCATTACTCATTAGGAAGGACTGTCATTAGGGTTTGTTGTGTGCTCAGTGCTACCTACACTTAATGGTTCAGATGTATTTCGGTAATCTTTAGTACCTCTAAACTTCACAGGGTTTTCAAAATTCCAGCCCTCGAAATAGAAACTAGTCATTTTGGATTGTTGGTCGTAGTGACATTGACCCAGATTACTACTGCAAGCCAGGTTTGTTGACAATTTTACTTGTCTTTCTTACTCATTCGATATAATATCCAATTATTCACATCGATTAGTTGCAAACAATAAGTGTTAGACAAACTTCTTCATTCAGATTTTGGACGGTCTCTTACTGCAGTTACAATTCTGCATACTTGTCCTAATAAGCTCACAAGTAAATGATTGATTCACTACTTCTATGCTTGCCTTGTCATATTTGTTGTCAATATTCTTTTAGGGTGGACCACCTGTTTCTAAATCTGGGACCGTAGACACTGAGTGAATAGTATTTCTCTATGTGATCTCTTCCATCATGTGTGGAGTAACGAACACTGCATTGTATAGAAAGAAAGTGTCATTTCCAGCTTTTACATAGGTTTCAATCTTTTACATGGAATACAATCTGCCTACTTGCTTTGTGTCGCCTTTACCAACCTCCACCCTTGAAGCTAAACATTCGCCACTCATAATTGCTTAGTTTATTTGTTCAAATCTGAATTTCATATGATTCTAATGTTCCTACTTCAGTTTTGAAATGTGTGCCTGCTGTTATAGAGACATAAGGGGTTTGTATTTACATGTGTAGTGCAGTCACACGGTTGGGGAGGTGAACTTTGCATATGAGGGTTTATAGGAGACACTCTCCGAGTTGAATCCATAATGCATTCCATAGATAATATGACTACTATTTATGTTTTCATGAATCTCAGATTCGAACAACATCATAATGATTATGAGCTTGCACGCATGAAAAGAATAAAGCGAGAACAATGCCATGGCTGTCAAACTTGGCATTAAGGGACTGAAATCAAGTCGGATGCAATGCAATGCAAGCGCTCTCCACCTATAGATTCATGCTCGAATATGATCCTAACAGTGATTACGAGCTAGAGGGAGACCTAGTCAATGTAGCTCCCTAGTGGAGGAGTCGGAGGAAGATGCCCTATCTTATTCACCCATCAAGGTACTTGCTCTAACTTTCCAAGGTTACATTGCTCGCACATATCTTGCAAGCGATGCTTTGCATTGCTTCTACTTTGTTGAACTGCCATTAGCTTAGTTTACACATCGTGTATGTGAATACCCTGCCTATCCATTTTCATTACATATTCCATCTGTCATCATACCATATTTATCCATTCAAATGTTGTTCTTGTGTATCAGGGCGTTCAAAAGGAAGAGGCGATTGCTGATCGTGGAGGAGCACAAGCAAAGTATTTGGAAAAGGTAGTGGCTTTGATAAATCAAATAGCCCATTAGGTGTAGTTGCAATATCACTGGCCCACAAAATACCCCAACTCTAGCAGACTCTAGCCCTACTACCTTTGGTCATTTACGATGCCCCAACTCAGCGAGACCCCAAGCTGCGACAAGCAGAATGATTATGCCGATTGACATAGCACCAAGCTGTCTGACATAAACCCCATTCCAGCAAAAAGTACACCAAATCCAGTTGCCAAATCCTTTTCGAACGAGAGAGCCCCAATTGCAGCAAATAGGACCCTTGTTCCATTTCTTCCCAGTTTAGAAAGCGAAGCTTATGTTGTTGTCGGGAACTTTGTGCATCTTTCCTTCATAGAAAGATTATACATGAACCACAGAACAATTTCCGGTCTTCCTCCGCAACTTCTGCGTAAGTAATGTACTAATGCTATTCATGGTCATTACTGCATATGTTTCTGTGACGAAGACACAAGATTTCATTCTTTTAAATAGGTGTCGGGAAACTGATCCACAAACACCTATGGGACGGCGGACTGAGCCCCTTCGGTTCGGTGAGGCGGAGATCGCCGAAAGAAGCGGATCGTGAAACACCTGAGCAGTTTACCCAGCCCGGAGCTCTCAGGAGATAACACTCCCTCTTGCTGCATGTAAGGTGTATTGAGTTCTTGCTCGGGGGCGCTGAGTGCTCTGATACACACTAGCTGCTACTTGAGACCAGTGTGAGTGTTTTCTGCCTTGAACCCCCCTCTCGTTGCCCATGGGCCTCCTTTTATATGCTAAAGGGGTCTCGAGCAGGTGCAGCGTAGACAAAGGTAAAATGGAAAAAAATTGCGGTTGGTACAACTACATACGATGTATCATACCTAACCACGGCGGCAGGGGACAAAGGCATTAAATGCCCGTCTCGTCGCCCAAATAGTGCAAAAAGGACCGTCGGGGCGCCACGCTGCCACGATGGCAATCTTGTCGGCGTCGCTTGCCACCAAGCGCGCTGGCGCACAACCTCTTGCCACGCTTGGCGCTGGAAAGGTCGAGCGACACGTTGGTGGATGTCTTTGGGCAGGTACAAAGTGGTAGTTTGCGCGGCGGCGCCTTGCTGCGGTCGTTGTCTTGTCGCGTCCGGAAGCTTGTCGCTCACAGGGCCTCGCCGGGACGCGTGGCACGTCGCGGCAAGTTCCTTGAGATGCCTTGGTTGGCCTTCCCGGCAAGCTCCTCTTGCCGGGGCCTTGTCTCCTTGGCTTGAATACTTTGTTCTTGAATGGCTCCAAAGGAAACACGGAGGACCTTGGCGGTCACCCGGAAAGCCTTGCCGCGGGGTGCTGCAACTGCCCGTGCACAAGTTCGGGATACTAGGGTACCCCTACTCTAGTACACCGGCAGGAGCCCCGGACTGGGCCACTGCAGTGCGGCGCTGTTGGGCCAGGCCCAACACGAAACAGGCTGCAGACGCAGCGTCTTGGGTTCGCCGTATCTCACTTTATATCCACCGCGCCCTCCTCGAATGGCCGCGTCCGAATGTGGTGTCGTGGGAGAGATCGTGGGTGGTTTCTTTATTCGGAAGAGCGGGCGTCTGCCCCTCCCTCTTTATAAGCGAGAAGCGAGGGGTAGTTAGCCCATCTTGCGATTGCTATTCCAATCTCAAAACCTCGCCGCTCCCCCTTCTTCCCAAAGCTGAAAAGAGCAGCGCTCCGCCTTCATCGCCACCGGCACCGCCCGTCGATCTCTCTCACCACCTCCGCCATGGCTCCAAAAGCGGGAAGGTTGTGAAGTCGGCCGAGCCTTGGCGGCTCATGGCTGCTGAAAGGAGCGGGCAACCTTCCCCCTCAGCTCGCCTTGAAGGAGCTGAGGGTATACTACCTCTTACGGTCGGCGGAGATGCGGCGCATCCAGCGCCGAAAAGTACTCCCAGCTGCCGCTTGAACTGGCTCGAATGGACATCCCTTCTTAGCGTTGTTCTTCTCTGCGGGCTCTGCCCGCTTTCTCTGAGTTTTTCTATGACATTATGAACACCTCACGGTTCCGCCTCCTTGACTTCACCCCCAGCGCCGTTACGACCATGGCAGTTTTCGCACATCTCTGCGAAAACTTTGTGGATCTATCAAATGTAGCTCTTTTTCGCCACTTCTTTATGCCCGAGTTGAGAGAGGGAGCCTTTATCCGGCGGAATCGCTGGATCTCGAAGCTGGCAGAAGGAAGCTTATACGGAGGAGAGCTCCGCAGCAAGTGGGATGAATGGAGAGCGACTGGTGCTGGATTGTCGAGGAGAACCGCAGCCATTACCGCCAGCGCCAAGCCCGATGGCGGCAGCGATTGGAACAACGTGGCCCCGGAAGGCGATAGGCTGAAGATTGCCGTCACCGGATCCTCGCCTCAGGCTTGCGGGCTCACCGTGGCGCCGTTAGCGCAGACTTTCTTCGCCGCCACGCCGCCCCCCTACGGAGAGAGGAGACCCACACAGGAGTTCGAGAATCGGCGGATATCATGAGGCTGCGCCGGGCCTTAACTTCAACTTCACTATCACAGGCGGGCGCGATGCTCTGGAACTGTTCAAACCACGATCCTCAACATCCCGAAGTGTTCAGGTTGCCGAGGTGTGTCGTTCGCTGTGCAACAACTCCTCGCTTCGACCGCATCCGTGCAATGATGCGTATGCGATTCGCATGGAATTGTCCCAACAGCAGAAGAGCCTGCGAGCGGCGTCGTGCGGGAGTTCTTTAACGGCTTGGTAGAAATGCGGTCGCTCCGATGAAACGAAGAGCCTTACTTGCGACACCACCGATGCGGAGATGCAGCGCGCCGCCACTAAGCTGGAAGAAGCGGCGGCAGCCGCTACCTGTGGCGGTTGGATTCACCGTGGAGGCGAGAGGCAGCGGCGGCAAGCCTTGCGGCGAAGGGCTTGCCAGCGAGGAGGCGTGTCGGGCCTGGCTGAGTCGGCGAGCCCGCAGAGGCGCGGCGACTAGTTGAATCGACTCCTCCTCTTTCTCACCTTGAGACAGCTCGCCATAGCGAGCCCTAGCTCCACCAAGAAGGCGTCTCCGCAAGGCAGGGGCGTGGCGAAGGCGCACTGCGGGTCAACAACCGCCACGCGGCAGCGGCAGCTCCACCGTGGCAACCTTTGTTGCAGCGGGAGCACCTCACGCCCGCTGCGGCAAGCTGGGCGGGCCCTCCGGACCACGCTTCTGCTCCCTTAAGCGGCTAAAGGGGCTATAGCGCCCAGATGCAACTTTCCATATTCGTAACTCTAACTCTTGCCTTTTCCGGAGATGCGATATAATATTTCCTTCGTGGTTGGGTTTTTGTCTTTTGTTTTGCTTTTTGTTCATGTCATGCATCTCATCTCATAGCATCATGCGCATTGCATCGGCATTGTTTTCTTAAACTTGCATCCGCTCGCAGTTGACGCTCCTCGCTTATCTCCGTTGCGTTCGTTGACCATTCGGAGACCAACCGTGTTTGTGTTTCCCTCTTGTCCAGCCACCAACCCCTTGCGCGCGTCCGAAACCTTTCCCGAACCCAACCCGAGCAGTCGTCACCGTTGGGTCTGGATCATCCCCTAACATCTGTGAAACATCTCCGTTTTATTATTTAGACTTCGTACCTATTTATCTCGACCGTCTGATTTCGATCAGATGATCCAATCCCCCTCTCTTCCTTATATATATAGACTCCCTTGTCCATTTTTAGACCAAACCCTAAAAATTAGGAGCCTTGTCCCATCCTCCCAGTCGCCGCCACCAGTCCTCTTCCACCTCGGGATCCATCCCGATCTATCTCCACCCAACCAGATCGCTGCAGCCATCACCTGCCCAAATCCCCTCGCAACCAGCTTCCTCCCCTCGATCCACCCATCCAGCCTCGCCTCGATCCAGCAGCACGGCAACCCCCATCGCCCGCAACCCTCTTCCTTGCTCGATCCCGAGCGGGACAGGACCCTGACGGCTCGTCCCCGTACCCCATCCTCCTCGTGCCCGACTGTCACTGCTCCCGTGCGCCTCCAGGAGCCCTCTGTCTATGCCCGAGCTCCTCCAGTAGCTCCCCGTCACCCTCGACCCTGCCTCGTCACCCGGAACTTCACCGGAGATGAGCACCGACGCCCCCTTCTTCTCCCTTCCTCCTTCTCGTTTCCTTCTCCTCCTCTCTCTCACTCCCTCTTCGTCTCTGTACGAGGAACGATCAGGAGAGCTCCTGATGCCATGGACGACCTTCGAGCTCTTCCCCAACGCCTGCCTCCTCACCTCGGCCCCGAGCGCCACCGCCCATCGACGGCCTCGCCGGAGCAGCGCCGCCGGATCAGGCCAGCTCGTCGCGCTCTGTTTCCCTTCTATCTCCTGATGGTCGTCTTCCCCTCCTCTTTCTGATGTCTCTCTCTCTCTGACTTGCCACAGCAGGGAACCGCCGCGCCCGAGGCTTCCTCGACCCCGTTGCCGACCAGATCCGCGGCTGCCCTGCACCTTGCCGCCAAGTTCCCCGCGGCTGCTGCCGTTCCCCTGCCATGGCATCTCGGCCTCCTCTGTTCCCGCACCTGAGGCCCCAGCTCCTCGTGCCCGAGGGCCTCTCGCGTGAGCTCGACCCCGAGCGTGCCTGAGATGCTCTTCCTCCTGCTGGCCTCCTCCGAGCGCCGCCCCTTGCCGATATCCTCGCCTCGTCCGCACCAAGTCCCTGTGCCGCCGTTGGCCTCGTCCTGGAGCCTCGCAGCGGACGCCTTGCCGTCTCCCTGCCTTGCCCGCGTTGCCGCATTGTTGGGGGTGAGCTCCGCAGTCAAGCCCCCCTTGCGGCCCCCTGTTTCCTCCCCGATTTCTTTCCTTCTCTGAAACTTTCTCTGTCGTTTGAACAGAGAACATGCGCCGCCTCTTTCAGCTCCGCCCGCACGCCAGCTCGCCGGAGAACGCCGTCACGCGCCTCGATCCGCCCGTTTCGTCGGTTCCTGCCGACCCTGTCGCCGGGACCCCCTGCCGTCGTCTCCTGCATCGCCATGGACGTCCTGCTGTTTCTGTTCGTCAGAAACGAGCAGCAGCTAGCCCGCCCCATCGCCCGCGTTGACCCCGTCCTCCCCCGCGGCCAGGCCCAGCCAGCCTCCTCCACCGACCGGGCCAAGAGCCCATGGTGAGACCCCAGCCCAGCACCTAGCAGATCTGGCCCATGTCTTGTTTTTCTTTTTCAGTTCTGTGAATTTCGCTTTATCCAGTAATTTAACTGTTTTACAGAAAAACCCTCCTAATTCATGCATATAATAACTCCACAACCGTGCATCATATGTAAATAATTTATATATGAAAATTGCTTAGTTTTTCATCTAGTTTCATAATCAGCCACTTTCATCCATGTTCGAAATGTTAAAAATGACGTTTGTTTCATTCTACTTAAATAATATGCTAAAATGATTTATTTCATAACTAAATAACCGTAGCTCGGATTTAAATAAATTATATATGTAAATGGGGTAGAAAAATGCCTAGTTTAACATGGTGAACTTTATTTTCCTGTTTAACAACTCTAAAATAATGTAATAGGCAGAACAGTACCAACCCTTAAAATATGCATATGGGGTCTTTCCGGAATTGTTGCTTGTTGTTTCCGGCCTCATTTAAATTTGCCTAAATACTTAGTTTACTTATGCTTCACCTCTTGCCATGTTAACCAACATTTAATATTGTTGAGTACCTAATCGGGAGTGAACTAAATAATTGATGTGGTGTTTCGTCAATATGCAACTCGTTGCATATTGAGCTCCACTTAATTTGTGGTTTTGTTTGTTGCACTTTGCCATGCCATGCTATTTAAACCGGACATGCATCATACTTGGTTGTGCATCATGCCCATGTTTGTGCTTGTTGGTTTACCATGTTGTTTGTTTGTTTCCGGGTTGCTTCTCTCATTAGCTTCGGTTTCGTTCCGGAGTTGTGAGGATTCGTTCGACTTCGTCCGTTTGTCTTCTTCATGGACTCGTTCTTCCTCCTTGCGGGATTTCAGGAAAGAGGACCATACCCTCGAAATCACTTCTATCTTTGCTTGCTAGTTGCTCGCTCTTTTGCTATGCCTATGCTACGATGCCTACCACTTGCTATATCATGCCTCCCATGTTTCCATGTCAAACCTCTAACCATCCTTTCCTAGCAAACCGTTGTTTGGCTATGTTACCGCTTTGCTCAGCCCCTCTTATAGCGTTGTTAGTTGCAGGTGAAGATGAAGTTTGTTCCTTGTTGGAACATGGAGATGTTGTTCCTTGTTGGAACATGTTTACTTGTTGGGATATCACAATATATCTTATTTAATTAATGCATCTATATACTTGGTAAAGGGTGGAAGGCTCGGCCTTATGCACTGGTGTTTTGTTCCACTCTTGCCACCCTAGTTTCCGTCATATCGGTATTATGTTCCCGGATTTTGCGTTCCTTACGGTTGGGTGATTTATGGGACCCCTTGACAGTTCGCTTTGAATAAGACTCCTCCAAGAAGGCCCAACATTGGTTTTACCATTTGCCACCTAAGCCTTTTTCCCTTGGGTTCTGCAGACTCAAGGGTCATCTTTATTTTAACCCCGGGCGGTGCTCCTCGAGTGTTGGTCCAAACCGTCGACCGCCGGTGTACCGGGGGCAACTCTGGGCTCGCCTATCGGAAGTTTGGACAATCCGGTGTGCCACGAGAACGAGATATGTGCAGCTCCTATCGGATTTGTCGGCACATTCGGCGGCTTTGCTGGTCTTGTTTTATTCTTTGTCGAAATGTCTTGTAGTCCGGGATTCGAGACTGATCGGGTCTTCGGTAGAAGGAATATCCTTCGTTGACCGTGAGAGCTTATAATGGGCTAAGTTGGGACACCCTGCAGGTATTATCTTCGAAAGCCGTGCCCGGTTATGAGGCAGATGGGAATTTGTTAATGTCGGTTGTAGAAAACCTGAAGTTGACCTTAATTAAAATACACCAACGGCGTGTGTAACCGTGATGGTCTCTTCTCGGCGGAGTCCGGAAGTGAACACGATGTTGGAGTTATGCTTGACGAGGTTGTTCTAGGATCACTTCTTGATCATAGTTGTTCGACCGTGCTTTTGCCTTCTCTTCTCGCTCTCATTTGCGTATGTTAGACACCAGATATGCTAGTCGCTTCTGCAGCTCCACCTCACTACCCTGTCCTACCTTTAAGCTTAAATAGTCTTGATCTCGCGGGTGTGAGATTGCTGAGTCCCCGTGACTCACGAGATACTTCAAAACCAGTTTGCGGTGCCGATGAAACCGTGCAGGTGGCGCATCCGAGCTCAAGGAGTAGCTCGATGAAGATCTTGTTCATTGTGTTGTTTCGTTTGAGTTGATCAGTAGTGGAGCCAGTTGGGACGATCGGGGATCTGTAGCATTTGGGGTAGTCTTCTTTTATTTTGGTTCCGTAGTCGGACCTTGATTGTATCTGTATGATGTAATGTTTTACTCATGTATTGTGTGAAGTGGCGATTGTAAGCCAACTATGTATCTCTTTCCCTTGTGTATTACATGGGTTGTGTGAAGATTACCTCACTTGCGACATTGCTTTCAATGCGGTTATGCCTCTAAGTCGTGCTTCGACACGTGGGAGATATAGCCGCATCGAGGGCGTTACAGGAACCTACTCCTCCACCTTGTCGCGCCGAAGGTGGGCCTGACTTCGACCTCTCCGCGCTCAGCTCCGATGAGGAAGAGGAAGAGTAAGATTCTTTGCTGTACTTGTAGTTCTTCAATTCTTGCTGTTTTGTCTTGTATCTGATTTGCTTTATTCCGAACCCATTCATTTTCAGGACTCTGGCCCAGAGAGCGGCAAAGAGAGCCAAGGTCTCGGTGATTGTCATCGAGGACGAACCCACCGCGACAGCAGGGGGTGTGTCCGAGACCACCTTGCCGGACCCGGCAACTATTCCCCAAAGCAGCCCCCAGTGCAGCCCCCAGCGTAAGTATATGGTTTACTTCCTGCTGTTAGGCGCGCAAGGGTGCTCTTTCTTTGCTGACATCTGACTATTGGGTTGCGAGGAGCGAGCAGTCTCACCAGAGTGCCGGAAGCCGCTCTCGACATGCCATCTTCTTCGACTACACCGCCAAGGAGGATTCCCGGCAAGGAGAATTCTCCGGCAAGGGACAGTTCTCCGGCAAGGGACAGCACCAGCGACCCCCCGGTGGCGGAGAGCACGACTGTAGATCCTAGTACAGGTAATCCTCTTGCTTGAAAACTTCCCTTGGGTTCTTCTTCTTCTGATTTTATTTTTGAATATTTGCTTGACTTTTCTTCCTTTTCGGTCGTCGAGGTCCATCGCCACGGAGCCGATGGAAACCGAGGTCGCCGCGCGAGAAAAGCAGCGGCGATACCGGCGACGCCATTGTCATCGAAGAAGAAGCGGCGCTGATGATCCCGCGGCGGAGAGGCCGCCAAAGCTGCCGCCGCAGAAGTTGGCGAGGGTCCGCGATCGACCGACGGCCCCGAGGCCGCAGGAGCGTCCAGCGCCACGCCGACCGCCGATCCCTCCGCTCTGCTGCAGCGTTAGGCTCGAAGAGCCCCAGCCAGCGCCTATTTGAAGGCGGCGATGGTGTCTTCATCAAGCTCCCACAGGCGTCGAGCTCTGTGGCGCCGACCGAAGGAGAAATCTTTGATGAAGAGTTGCTCGCCTCCTGGCCGACGCTGGTCGACGCGCCGAAAGCAGCAGCAATGGCGAGCTTGAGGAGGAGCAGTATTGCGGAAGCTGTTGTCGCTCTACGCGCCCGACAGGCCAAGCTGGTATCGAAGCGCTTATCGCGAAGGCGGAGTGGACATCGAAGCGGAGGAGCTCGGGGCCTCAACCAGAAGCTCTCCGGTCCCTGGCGGAGGAGCGGAGCAACTTCGCCGAGGGCGTAAAGCCTTCCTCCTCGAGAAGGCTGAAGTTGAAGAGCAACAGCCGCTTGCTGCCGAGAAGCTGTCTGTGCGGGAAGGCGAGTTGGCGCAGCGGAAGGTTAACCTTGACAGCCACGAGGAGGAGCTTACGCAGCGAGCAAACATTGGCGGGGCTCTCAAGGAAGCAGAGGATGCTGCCGCAGCTGCCAAGGCCGCCAAGAAGGAGCTGGAGCGAAGGTGGCGCAGCTGGAGGCCGATCTCAAGGTGGCGGTGAGGAGCTTGCTGCGCTCAAGCGTGGCGCGAGAAGGACGCCTACACCCTTGGCGAGCTGCAGTGGTCGTCTCGTCGAGAGGAGCAAGGAGCTTAAGCGCCGCCAAGGACTCCAACGCATATCTTGAGTTGAAGCTGACTACTTTGACCAAGGCGGCTGGGCGGTGCCGGGGAGGCAGGAGGTGGCCTTGGAGGAGAAGATCAAGGCCGACGAGGCGGCTGGCGAGTCTGCTGCCGCCAGAACACTTTTAGGGAGAATGTGGAGCCTTTGGACCGAGGGTTTCGTGGATGTTGTCGCAGCCATCGACGGGGGCTGGCGCAGCTGGGATGGAGGATCTCGGGTATTCCTCCGATGAGCACCTCCAACCCAGCGCCAAGCTCAGCTTGTTCTTCAAAGGCGTGGCGACGGCCCTCCAGCGAATCTGGGAGAAGATCCCAAAGCAGCTGGCCGACGAGTCGCGCAAGATCTGCGCGGGAGCTCTTCAAAAGGTGCTGGTGAAGGTGGCCTTCCGCAACCCAGGCCTCAACCTCACCAATGTCCACAGGACCTTGCCACCGGATGCTGATCTAGAAGCGCTCAAGACCCTTGTCGCACCCATTGTGGACAAGGTGAGCGAGATCAAGAGGGTTGAGGGTGATCGCGTAGATTAGGCCGCCCGTTTTCTCTTTTTCTTGTCGCTGCTGGTCATGTTATGAGAACAATCTGTTAGAGCTGCGACAAGCTATCTTGTAATATGACTCTATTTCGGGTAGCGATTGCTATGTTATTTCCTTTACTTGATTCCTTCCTTTGTATGTTTTGCCCTCGCTTTTAGGGAACTTGTCGGCGAGCACCTTAGCATGGCGCTGAGTGCGGGACGTCAAGCAGCCTCTTTGGCGGTGCCGCCACCGACAAGAAACCTTGTCGCAACTAGTCGCAGCTCACTTAAGTTGTTGAGCGGACTCGAAACAAAGTAAGGGCGCAACTAGCTCTGAGTTGGTTCCTCCACGCACAGGTTTTCCATACAAAGCACGGTCGTTCGAGGAAGGTAACTTAAAATTTTAAAACTGATTGCTCAAACTTTAGCAACTTAGCTTTTACGTCGTTTGCTTCGGTAAGGCGAAACTTCCTCGAGCAGCCTTGGTCCACACCATTATCTTCTCCTTTCCCCCCAGCAAACTTGTGGGCGAGGGAACCTTCCTTTCTTTGAGAAAGAGAAAGAAGAGAAAATAAAGATATGGATCCTTACGGCTCGTTATTGCTTACCGTGGGTAGGCGCTGCACAAAGTGTCAGATAACGCATGCAGAAAAAAGTAGAAAGCATGAAATTGACAAGATGTGCGGAGCACATGAGCTTTACTTATGCACGGGGTCTGCGCCCGGCTTCGTACAAAGGATTACATGCAACATCGGCAAGACTTGTACAAAAGGTGGTTGCCGGAACAGGTTTCGGCAACCGCGCCTCTGAGTAAAACTTACGAAGATGCTCAATGTTCCAGGAGTTGCTCACGGAATGCCATCTTCGGTCTCAAAGCGGACAGCGCCAGCCTAGTGACTCGTTTCACCCGTAAGGGCCTTCCCACTTCGGAGTCAACTTGTTGGAATTCTTGGCGGACTGAGCGCGCGAAGAACAAGGTCGCCTTCCTCGAGACTTTCGCATTAACTGCGGCTATGGTAGCGGCGCAAAGCTTGCTGGTATCGAGCAGCTCGTCTGCGGCCTGAAGACGGTCCCCCTCAAGGAGCAGCGCGTCATCTTGTCGCAACTGCTCTTGCTGAAGCTCATCATAAGCGAGCACTCGAGGTGACCCGTATACGAGTTCCGTGGGGAGAACTGCCTCCGCTCCATAGACTAGAGCGAAAGGTGTCTGGCCAGTGGCTCGATTTGGCTTGTACAGCCTGTCGAAAGTCCTGGTCTTGAGCCCGCGCAGCACTTCAGCATTCGCCCTCTCCGCTTGACCGTTACTTCTCTGATGAGCAACAGAAGCGAAGCAGACCTTGGCGCCAAGATCTTGGACGTACTGCATGAAGGTGCGGCTCGTGAATTGCGTGCCGTTGTCGGTGATGATCCTGTTAGCGATCGAGCGGCAAACAATCGACCAAGAACTTGGCTGCTGTTGTCTGTCACCTTCCTCATCGCTTCCACTTCCGGCCACTTTGTGAACTTGTCGATTACAGCGTACAAGTACTCAAAGCCCCGACAACTTCGGGAAAGGGTCCGAGGATGTCGAGCCCCCAGACCGAAAATGGCCAGGATAAAGGGATCGTATGGAGAGCTTGAGCTGGCTGGTATATCTGCTTGGAATGGAACTGGCACGCTTCAAACTTGGTTACTTGTGCAGTTGCATCCTGGAGGGCTGTCGGCCAAAAGAAACCTTGCCGGAACGCTTTGCCGGCAAGTGCTCTTGTGCCAATGTGGTGACCACATATGCCTCCATGTATCTCTGCCAACAGCTTTTGTCCGTCTTCCCGGTGAATACACTTCAATTTCACACCATTGAGTCTTCTTCTGTACAGTGTGTTGTCGACAAACTGGTACATACTTGACTGCCGGGCTACTCTTTCCGCTTCTTCTTGCTCTTCGGGAAGTTCTCCTGTCTGAAGGAAACGGACAATCTGCTGTGCCCATGCTGGAGCTTGCGGCTCGACAACAAGGACTAAAGGCACATCTGCTGCTGCGGGAACATCCGCTTCTCTGGCGAGAACCTGCGGCTCAGCCGAGTTGACGCGTTCCCGGCAAGCTTGCCGGAGCAAAACTTGTCGGGAGCGTCTGCTTCAACGGAACAAACCCTAGGGCTTGCCGGAGCAGACTGCTCCTCAGCACCTTTGGTGTTGATCTTGAGGACCTTCTTGGCGGCGGCTTCGGGGAGCTCTGCCGGAAAATAGTCACCAGAAATCAACTTCCTCTTCTTGCTCTGTCCAGTTGATGGCGTTACAGACGGTTGAGTCAGTTTGAGCACAAAGATCCCTGGTTCCACAGGTAACTTAAGTGTGGCGCACTTCGACAAGCCATCGGCAATGTCGTTCTGAGCTCTTGGAACATGTTCCATCTGTAGGCCGTCAAAGTGCTCTTCTAGCTTTCTCACTTCATCAACGTAAGCTTCCATCAACGGACTCTGATAATTCTTGTTCACTTGGCGGACGACAAGCTGTGAGTCACCCCTGACAATGAGCTTCTTGATCCCAAGGTCTGCTGCGATCCTGAGGCCGGCAAGCAAACCTTCATACTCTGCGGTATTGTTCGTTGCTTGCTCCTTGGGAAAGTGCATCTGGACTACGTACTTGAGGTGCTCTCCGGTGGGTGCAACAAGTAGCACGCCCGCACCGGCGCCTTGCAGCGAGAAGGCACCATCAAAGTACATCAGCCACTCTTTGCTTGCTTCCTTGACGGGGATGCTCGTTTCTGGAATTTCTTCATCTTGTGTTGGCGTCCATTCTGCTATGAACTCCGCCAATGCTCTGCTTTGGATAGTTGAAGTGCTCTCAAACTTGAGGCCAAAGCTTGACAGTTCCAGTGCCCACTCGACAATCCTGCCTGTTGCTTCTAGATTTTGCAGTATCCTCTTCAGCGGAAAATGAGTGACGACTGTGATCTCATGTGCTTGGAAGTAATGGCGCAGCTTTCTCGAGGCCATGAGAAGGCCGAAAAGCAATTTCTGCACACCAGAGTACCTTGACCTAGCCCCCTGCAGAAGGGAACTGACAAAGTAAACTGGGCGCTGCACCATTCTTTTCTGCATCTTCTCACGCGCCTGCGCAGATCCATCTTTGTCGGGACCAGAGCTTGCCGGTGAAGTCCCCTGCTTGTCGCTGGATGCATCTGCCATGGTTGCTGGCTCATCATCCGCCTCCTCTCCGCTACTAACGCAGCACTAACCACTTGATTGGTTGCCGCTATATATAGCAGCAACTTCTCTTGTGGCTTAGGTGCGACAAGTGTTGGAGTGGAGGACAGGTATCTCTTTAAGTCCTGCAGTGCAGCCTCCGCTTCCGGAGTCCATTTCATTGGACCTGCCTTTTTCAATATTTTGAAAAATGGCGTAAGCGCTCAGCAGAACCTAGAGATAAACCTCTTTGAGAGCAGCTACATAACCGGCAAGTCTTCGTACATCCTTGACGCGCTTTGGTGCTTCAATCTGCTCAATGGCCTTGATCTTGTCGGGATTGGCTTCAATTCCCCGCTGAGACACGAAGAACCCGAGAAGCTTGCCGGAGGGGACTCCAAACACACACTTCTCGGGGTTGAGCTTGAGGTTGATCTTGCGCAGATTTGCAAAGGTTTCGTCTAAATCTTGAATCAGAGTCGCCTTGTCCTTGCTCTTGACCACTATGTCATCCATGTAGGCTTCCACATTTTTGTGTATTTGCGGCTCAAAAGCGTCATGGACTACCCTTGCAAATGTTGAACCAGCATTCTTTAAACCGAAAGGCATCCGTACGAAACAGTAGGTGCCACATGGGGTGATGAATGCGGTCTTCTCCTCATCCTCTTCTGCCATGAAGATCTGATGGTATCCTGAGTATGCATCAAGAAATGAAAGCAAGTCACATCCGGCCGTGGAGTCAACAATCTGGTCGATGCGCGGCAAGGTAAATGGGTCTTTGGGACAAGCTTTATTGACATCGGTAAAGTCGATACAAAGCCTCCATTTCCGTTTGCCTTGCGCACGACTACAGGGTTGGCCAACCACGTAGGATGGAGCACTCCTCTGACAAGGCCTGCTGCTTCCAATTTCTTGATTTCTTCTGCGATGAATTCTTGGCGCTCCACCGCCTGCTTCCTGACTTTCTGCTTGACGGGCCGCGCATGAGGACAGACGGCAAGATGGTGCTCGATTACTTTCACGGGAACACGGGGATGTCGACGGTTGCCACGCAAAATCGTCGACGTTCGCCGCAGGAAAGCAACGGAGGCGCTTTCTATTTAGGGTCGAGAGTGGGCGATGGTGAAGGTTCCACGGTGCCATCCTCCTTGGCGGACACCTTCTTGGTCTCTGGTGGAGTTGCCATTGTCTTCTTACACTTGCCGGTGGAGCTCGATGGTGCGTCCTCGACGGTAGCGCAACACTCCGAAGAGGTGCGCTTGCCGGAGTGGGCATCAGAACTCTTGCCGGACTTGGTCTTCTTCTTACATCTTTGCCTTTCTTCTTCCTGTTGTTCCGCCGCTGGTTTTTCTTTGCCGGGGCAGCCTCCTCACTATCAGATCCTCCTGCTTCTGTATTCTCTCCGGGGAGTTTCCTCCCTTCCTCAGCACGTGCACACTTGTCGACCAGGGCATATAGCTCACTAACGTCTCTGATCTTGCACATCGCCATCTCCTCCCGCATCCTGCGGTTTCGCACGTTCTGATGGAACACGCTGATTACCGCGGCAGGGTGGACATCTGGGATGTTGTGCTGTACACGGCTGAATCTCTGAATGTACTTGCGTAGGGGCTCTCCTTCCTTCTGGGCGAGTAGATGAAGGTCGCTCTCTTGGCCATGAGGCTTGTGGCCGCCTGTAAAGGCGCCGACAAACTGATGGCATTGGTCTGCCCAGGAGGATATGGAGTTGTCCGGCAAGTGCATGAGCCAGGATCGACATTGGGCTTGAGCACCGGTGGAAGTAGTTGGCCGGGATCTTGTCGTCCTGCCCCGCAGCTCGCACTGCGATGGTGTAGATCTTGAGGAACTCCGACGGATGCGACTTGCCGTCGTACTTCTCAATGCGTCGGCTTGAAATTCTTCGTCTTTGGGCCTTTGGACTTGCCGCAGCTCACGAGTGAACGCAGGGCAACCTACCGCGTCTGACAAAGTCGCCTGGTTCCCCTGGTGCATGCATGTCGACTGCGGGCCCAGCGCTGGTCCGATTGACGCCGCTTCTCTTGGCTCGTCGCGAAGTTCGGCGTCTTCTTCTTGTCGTTCGTGAAGAACTTGGCGCTGATCGCGACGAGCTCGTGGATCTGATGATGCGGTGGAGTCGCTGTTGAGGTGGATCCGGCGAGTCGGCGATCTTGGCCTTTGGGGTGGAGAGTGCATGGTGGTTGCGCCCCCACTGGTTTCATTGCCATCGATTCGCGTCTGGCAGTCCTGCCGCGGCTGCGATGTACTCGGCTGCCGCGGAGTGTCGCCGTTGGCGAAGCCGATGAGACTCTGAATGGTGGCCCTCCATTCATCGATCTTGTCTGCCGTTGGAGGGTAATCCAGGAGTAGTTGAGCTCGCGCCAAAGCTTCTGCTGGAGTGGTGGGCGGTAGTGGCGAACGGTGCGAGGCGGGATATGCCGGACTTCTAACTATGTTAGAAGGAGCGATATCCGCCCAGCGACCGTCTCGCTTCGTGCTAGCATGTTGGCGTGCATGCTGGTCTTGAGCACCCCGAGATCCACCAGCTCGATCTTGGCCCAACGAACGTATGGCACTGCAAATACCATGACGCTGTCGGTCCTGCATCTCCTGAGATGGGCGCGGTGCATGTACGGACGCCGAGGTCTGTGCAGCCTTGTCCTTGGACCTGGCAGCACCGTGGGCTCCCTCGTCGATGCCCGTTCTTCCGCCGGCGTCTACCCCAGCACCCATTTGCTCCGGTGGTGGTGGGACCGGCGTGGGACGGAACAGCTGCCGCGAAGCCTTCTTCGGTGGCATGTCGATGAAGAAGATGAAGATCTAGCTCGTGTGAGCGCGGATCAGGTTCACACAACCTCGGCGCCCTACGGGCGCGCCAAAGATGTCGGGAAACTGATCCACGAACACCTATGGGACGGCGGACCGAGCCCCTTCGGTTCGGGGGGGCGAGATCGCGCGAAGAGAGGATCGGCGAAGCACGAGCAGTTTACCCAGCTTCGGAGCTCTCCGAGAGATAACACTCCTCTTGCTGCATGTCCGAGTGTATTAAGTTCTTGCTCGGGGCGCTGAGTGCTACAAGATACACACTAGCTGCTAACGAGACCGAGTGTGAGTGTTTTCTGCCTTGAACCCCCCCACACGTTGCGTATGGGCCTCCTTTTATATGCTAAAGGGTCTCCGACAGGTGGCAGCGTAGACAAGGGTAAAATGGAAAAGGAATTGCGGTTGGTACAACTACCTGACAGATGTATCATACCTAACCCTGACGGCAGGGGACAAAGGCATTAAATGCCCGTCTACGTCGCCCAAATAGTGCAAAAAGGGACCGTCAGGGACGCCACCGCTTGCCATGATGGCAATCTTGTCAGCGTCGCTTGCCACCGCGCACCGCTAGCCGCACAGCCTCTTGCCACGCGCTTTTGGAAAGGTCTGAGGCGACACGTTGGTGGATGTCTTGGAGCACGGTACTGAGTGGTAGTTTGGCGCAGCGCCTTTGCCATGATCGTTGTCTTGTCGCGTCCGGAAGCTTGTCGCTCACAGGGCCTCGCCGGGACGCGTGGCACGTCGCGGCAAGTTCCTTGAGATGCCTTGGTTGGCCTTCCCGGCAAGCTCCTCTTGCCGAGGCCTTGTCTCCTTGGCTTGAATACTTTGTTCTTGAATGGCTCCAAAGGAAACACGGAGGACCTTGGCGGTCACCCGGCAAGCCTTGCCGCGGGGTGCTGCAACTGCCCGTGCACAAGTTCGGGATACTAGGGTACCCCTACTCTAGTACACCGACAATAGGCGAGGAGCAAACTGGATTGTGATGACGAGCAAGAGTTGGTTGCGCTTTTCAAGCACTCGTTGATGAAGATCGTTCCTTCCTGAGGCAAGTGCACTTCGATGGCAAGCCTCTGAACAAAATTTCTGTAAAGTCTCCGGTGCTACATTTATCCGACGGTGACTGGAATAATCTTGTTACACATTGGTCTCGGCTGTAGCGTAAGGTACTGTCTATGATATCACATCACAATTTGAACTACATTTCTGCATTTGCCTTACTGTCTCACTTGTACGAAAACTGTTAGCAGAAAAACATTCGTTCTCAAGGGACCACAGAATCTCGCAACTATACTACACACTGCATTGCTCTTGTGAGTACCTCTTGCCCTGTATGACCATACTTACGTTCGTAGCTGTTTGATTATGTAGCATCACTGCACATGTTAGCCTCGTAATCATCCATTTGGTGGACATTATCAGATCCATATGGACTCTTACACAAATTTAGAGTCAACCCAATGCTTTTGAAGAGGTCTAGCTCTGCAGTCCTTTTGTAAGGACTGAACATGGTCTATCACTGTACTTACATTAACAGCTACTCCCTCCGTCCCATAATATAAGAACATTTTTATGCAGTACACCAATATTCAAAACACTCTTGTATTATGGGAAGAGGGATAGTTCATTGTAGCATTCTGCATATTATCTCCTCGCCCACCATTTACTAAAAAAGATCAGATATATTTAATCTTACCAACAAGTAGAATACATAGACAATGCCAGTGCAGAAGTGTAGCCCATTGCTCTTGTCAGTACATTTTGTCCTGTAACGCTTGTACTTACAGGGATTGGTAGTTTATTATGTAGCATCAATCTGCATCTTATCTTCATTATCCTCTATCCCTTCCAGTGTTACCATATCTATAATTACTCTCTACAAAATGTAGAGTACAGGCAATGCTTATGAAGAAGATTCTGTGCTGAAATTCTTGAGTTATCCTTCCCTTGACATGGAGAAGGGCATTATAAAGCCGGTGTTAACTGTTAATGTAAGTCAGTCCTTCTAAAGCCTTTATCCTCAACTGTTGTTTAATTTGCTCATACTCCCTATCGTTTACTGCTGTTTAGTTTGTTGTTTCTACCAAAATGCATGTTCGTAAGAACCGTAAGTTCTGAGTTTTACTTGTAAAACCAAATTTCTTATTCATACCATGCACATTACTTAATACTCCCTATATGTATGCTTGGTTTTGTGGATCTATAATCCAGTTTGTGGTGAAGCAGCCCACGTTTGCACCTTGTCATCTCCTGTTTTATCTTACTGATGTGGCTCATTATATGGACAACATGCCATGCACATTATCCAAAATAGATACAATGGTTTTATTTGCCCTTCATCTATGCTTGTTATGTTAACATGGTAATCCAGTAGTGTGGTGAAGCTCCCCGCATTATGAACAATGGCAAATTATGCTATTGATATTTCGAACTTACTCTTTATTTTCTAATTTGAAATTGGATAGAATTGACAGAACAGTTATCATCTTTGTTTATACACGTGCAAAACCTGTCATCTCTCTGCTTTGTTTCAGGGTGATATGCTTGATGGCATGCACAAGTCTGCTGAAGGCTGTGAGACAAACCCAACATATATTGCAGCAAAGAAGGCAAAACATCTTGAAGATAGCGAGACAACCCCAAAGTCTTGTCTTGATGCAGTGTTCAAGTTACTTGAGACTAACATTCAGACAAGCTCACAGAATTCGTTATGCAATCAGTTAGACTTCTTAGGTCCCAAGTTCTAGCGAAAGGCATTACGCAACTCAACTTCGACTTGAAGTCCTATCTCTAAGAAAGATTGCGGAGAACACCAATGAGAACCTCATCGCTAAACAGCTACACAGGAAGCTATGATCGACATGCTAGGCTGGTCTCACAGCCTTGCTTTCGGCAGCTGCGTAATGTGAGTTCCCCATAAGGCTAACCTTTCTTGAACTGTCTTGGAATTGGTCTCGGTTTAGTATTATTTTGTTACGCTGCAATGGTGCCCAGTTTTTGTAATCTGCTTCTTCGTTGCGCTTTATGATCACTGGTGGCGAACTTCGATGCCTAGTGGATGTAATATACCTTAAATCCTTTATTGTATAGTGTAGGTTTATTCTTAGTTACTATGCCTGTTGGGGATATAACTATTTGTGTAAGCCGCCCAGGAGGGGCCAGCGCACGGTGGATTTGAGTTCTTGAAGGGCAGCTTCGAAGGGCTCAAGGGATACGCAGTGGGCCGGATGACCAAGAGTCGTTGCGGCAAGATCTACATCGACAACGAAGGCTGGGGCCCCGAGGCCGACTCAATTGAGTACAGGTACCGGGTCCCCTTTGGCGGAATCCACGTCTTCATCGGCCGGATTGGTGAGCCAGGCCCTGAGCCGGACAACTGCGCCGGCCTTGTCGAGACGGCTCAGCGTGCGAAACCCGCCCGGGTTCAACCCGTCATGAAGCGTGCCTTCGTGGGCTGTATCCACGGAGGGGAGCTTCCTGAAGGATCTAAAGATGAAGGAAAGATGGCCGTCCCATCGGATGATGATTAAATCCTCGGTTAAATGATTCTTTGTATCAGGTCAAGAGGGCATGCTTGGGGGCTGTTCTGACGACTCGAGCATTCCGGATTTCTATGAGCCGCTGGGCAGGAGTCTTCATGGCTGGTACTCAACCCGGTCAAAACTCGACGGCTGCAACTGAAATAACGTCCGGGTCGAGGGCGGCGGGCAGGAGGCCCCTGTCGCCCGCCCGGCTCGTGTCTTGATGGATCTTATGGACAAATTGACAGCCCTGTTAACCACCACGGTTATTCCTGCAAATCCAGATGAGTATAACGCAGAGGTGGCAAAGGTGCATGAGGAGATAGCCCTGGCCAAGGAGGCCTTGGCGGCTGAGGACGCCAGGCTAGCTACGGAGCGGGTGGCTTTGGATGCACGGGCGCAACAACTCTAGTCTGAGGCTTTCCAGCTTAATATGAGTCTGAACGCATCCAATGAGGTGATGAGAAGGAGACATCAGAAGACCCAGTCCCGTCTGCCTCTGGTTTACGATCCTCGGGATCTTTTCACGACACCCGGAGCTGGTCCCAGCAACCCGCCCGAAGCCAATCAGTTTATGACACCCAGATCTGGAGGGCCGGTTCAGCCCCGAGAGATGGCACTTCCTCACGGGAGTATGGCCCCGCCCCGGTACATACCAACACCACCGGGTCACTTCTCCAACCCCATGGAGAACTTGATAGCAGCATCGGCGCGTCTGGCGGCTCTTCTAGTGGACGGTGATGACCCGACGGCGGTGGAAACCCGGAGGGTCAGAGATCTTATTCAGACGGCCTTGGCACAGCAGGAGACCTATTCTTACAGCAGGGACATGATTCATTCAACTCCTCAGCCTTGGCTAGCACCTCCTCAAAACCGGAGCCCGAGTTACAACAGGCACATGGAGTCAGAAGCTTTATCAAGCAACGCCCAACGTCATCACCAACCCGGTGGCTATAACCCGGTACAGGACCGATCGCGTCAAGAGGACGAACGGGCGGCTCAGTTAGCGGCTCAGCAAATGGCATATGAAGGTCTCCCAGAGTATCCAACGACTTCTGTTGGAGCAGGAGTAGCTACTAGAACCGGTGGTGTCCCTTGTCTGGTGCCGGCTCTGCGGGATGTACGTCTGCCCAAGGATTTCAAGGGACCTCGAAAGGTGCCGAATTACACGGCCGACTTACAGCCAGGGGCATGGATCGAAAGTTACGAGATGGCCATGGAGTTATTGGAGGTCAGCAACGCGGCAATGGCTAAGTATTTCACCATGATGTTAGATGGAACGGCCCGGTCTTGGTTGAAAAGTTTGCCTCCCAATTCCATCAGTTCATGGGCGGAGCTAAAGGCCCGGTTTATCTAGAACTTCAAGGACACTTGCAAGCAGTCTATGTCAATTGTGGACCTAACCAATTGTAAGCAGGAGGAGGGTGAATCCACAACTCATTGGGTGCGCTGGGTCAAGGAAATAATACACTCATTTGATAAGATGGATGCCGGCTCTGCAGTACTTATGCTCCATCAGAATTGTCGCTTTGAGCCGCTGAAACAGAAGCTGGGGCGCCTTAAGCGTGATTGCAATGATATGGGTACGCTGATGGCAGCCTTGGTCAAATACGCCGATTCTGATACTACCAATGATCCCGCGTCTGAGGAGGAAAAGACAGGGAAGGGAAAGAAGAACGGCAATGGAAAGGTTCAGCAACATAACCCGGTAAGTCAAGGAGGCAACAAGCGTAAGGCAGAGGTTAACCCGGAGCTTGTGGCCAATGCTAATGCACGAGGTAATAACTAGAAACGTAAGGGGAGATCACCCCCTCGATCTGGTGGCTCAGGCCCATCTCTTGAGCAGCTTCTGAATGAGCCTTGCCCAAGACACGGTACTCGGGAAAATCCCGCCACCCACTTATGGAAGGACTGCGCGATCATGAAGGCTTTCAAGAATTCCAACATGTTTGATGGCAATCACGGATCAGGCGGCGGTTCAGGAGCCGGTGGTTTTCATGGCCAGGGTGGCGGCTCAAGTTCCGGTTTTCAGGGAGGTTAAAGTGGCTACAATCAGCAGCAACCCGGTCAAGGGGGACAGCAGCAGCAACAGTCAGGTTATCAGAGCCATCCGAAACAGCTGAACGGTGGGCAATACCATGTGTTTACCACTAACTTGTGCAAACGTGACCAGAAGGTTCATAAGAGGGCTGTGAATTCGGTTGAGCCGGCGGTTCCCCATTACTTGAGGTGGTCAGAGCAGCCTATCATATGGAGCAGGGAAGATCACCCCTCCGGGTTGATAACCCGGGTCAGTTGGCCTTGGTGGTGGCCCCTTAGGTTGGTGGATATAAATTCACTAAGGTACTCATTGACGGAGGAAGTAGCATCAATATTCTCTATTATGAGACCTTTCGCCGCATGGGGTTGACTGATAAGGACTTGAGGACGTCCAACACTGTTTTTCATGGGGTGGTACCTGGTAAATCGGCATATCCAGTTGGTAAGATTGAGCTGGAAGTAGCCTTTGGAGATGAATATGATTCCAGGGCTGAGAAACTGACATTTGAGGTAGTTAAAATCAGGAGCCCGTATCATGCTCTGTTTGGACGGCCGGCTTATGCCAAGTTTATGGCACGACCGTGTTATGTTTATCTGCAGCTCAAGATGCCGGGTTACAAGGGCACCATCACTGTACATGGGAGTCGAAAGGTAGCCTTGGAATGCGAAGAAGGCGATGCGGCTTATGCAGAATCTGTTTCTGCTGAAGAGGAGCTGAAGTTTTATCAAACTAATGTTGTCCCGGCGGATATGACCTCTTTGAAGAAGCCAACCACAGAGCAAGACTGGGCGTTGAAATTTAAGTCGGCCAGTAAGACACAACTGGTTGATGTCACTCCAGGCGACTCTTCCAAGCAGTTCAGCATCAGTGCCAATTTGGATCCCAAATAGGAAAGCGCGCTCATCGAGTTCATCCTGAGAACCGGGACATCTTTGCATGGAAGCCTTTTGACATGCCGGGTGTCCCGAGGGAACTCGCTGAGCACACTCTTAATATTGATCCGAAGTATAAGCCGGTCAGGCAGTTTCTTCGACGATTCAATGAGGAAAGACGAAAAGCTACCGGGGAGGAGGTCGCTCGGCTCTTAGCGGCCGGGTTCATCGTGGAAGTCTTTCACCCGGAGTGGTTGGCTAACCCGGTGCTCGTGCTCAAGAAGAACGGCACTGGCGGATGTGTGTAGATTACATCGACTTAAATAAAGCTTGTCCGGCTGATCCTTTGCTCTACCCGCATTGATCAAATCATTGATGCTACTGCGGGTTGCGCGGCGTTGAGTTTTGGATGCTTACTCTGGTTATCATCGATCAAAATGGCGATTAAGGACCAGGAGAAGACAACTTTCATTACTCCGTTTGGAGTCTTACGCTATGTATCTATGCCATTTGGGCTCAAGAGTTCAGGTGCGAATTATCGCCGTGTGTATGCAATTGTCTCCACAATCAGATTAGGCGCAATGTTCATGCTTATGTAGATGACATCGTGGTGAAGTCCAGAGAGAAGGAAACCTTGATATCCGACTTAAAGGAAACCTTTGATAATCTCCACATCTACAAGATGATGCTTAACCCGGACAAGTGTGTATTTGGTGTACTTGCAGGCAAACTTTTGGGATTCCTGGTCTCAAACAGGGGCATTGAAACTAACGCGGAGAAGATCAAGGTGATTACCTCTCTGGCTAAACCGGTGTGCATCGATGATGTTCAGCGACTGGCGGGTCACGTTGCTGCTTTAAGCCGATTCATAAGCCGGTTAGGTGAGAAGGCTCTACCACTGTATCAGATGATGAAGAAAACAGACACTTTTATGCAGGTGAGGCTCTTGATGCTGCCTTTGAAGATTTAAAGAGACAATTGTCTGAGCCGCCGGTTCTCGCGGCTCCCATTGATAAAGAGCCGGTTCAACGTCCGGTTTATTACATCAGTGATGTGCTCATAGAATCCAAGCAAAGATATCCGCATTGGCAGAAAGTTGTTTATGGGGTGTTCATGGCGAGCCGGAAGCTAAAGCAGTACTTCCTGGGTCATCCTATAACTATGGTAAGTTCTGCCCCCTTGGGGGACATCATCCAGAACAAGGAAGCCACAGGACGAGTCGCCAAGTGGGCCATTGAGCTTGGGCCTCACGGTTTGAAGTATATGCCACGTACAGCTATCAAGTCTCAAGCCCTGGTGGACTTTATCAATGATTGGACAGAGTTGCAGGCACCAGAGGAGAAGCCGGATAACACATATTGGACTATTCACTTCGATGGGTCCAGACAGTTGGAAGGCTTGGGGGCTGGAGTCGTTTTAACTTCCCCCTGAGGTGATAAATTTTGTTATGTGCTCCGGCTTATGTTTCCCTGTACTAACAACGCAGCTGAATACGAGGCTTTACTCCATGGCCTCCGGATGGCCAAAGAGATGAATTTGAGCCGGGTAAGGTGCTTGGGCGATTCATACCTCGTCGCTCAACAGGTGTCAGGCACGTGGGACTCCAAGGATCCCCTTATGGCGGCTTATCGTCGTGAAGTTGATGCGGTGGCTGGGAACTTCAAACGTTATCAAGTAGAGCACATTGATCGAAGGAAGAATGAGGCGGCTGATGCTTTAAGCCGGCTGGGGTCTCAGCATAAGCCGGTGCCGCCTAACACCTTTCTTGACATTTTGCATAACCCTTACGCCGAGTGCCTCAGAGGAAGAGCTCATGATGCTGCACCCGAGGCGCAGCTGGTGGCGGCTCTCCATGCCATCCTAGATTGGACAGTCCCATATGTGGCTTATATGACCCGGGGAGAGTTGCCTGAGGACGAGACCTTGGCAAGACAAATCATCAGGCGGTCCAAATCCATGACAATTGTTAATGGCGAGTTGCATCACCGCAGCGTCACTGGGGCTTTTCAGCGTTGTGTATCGCCTGTGGAGGGACAGGAGATACTTCGTGAGATTCATGAAGGAGATTGCGGTCATCATGCCGATTAAAAATCTCTGGTGGCCAAGGCTTTTCGTCATGGATTCTATTGGCTGACGGCTCATGCTGATGCGGAGGATTTGGTCAGCAAATGTGACGGATGTCAAAAATTCTCACGACGAGCTCATGTGCCGGCTCAAGAATTGAGGATGATTCCAATTACTTGGCCGTTTGCAGTCTGGGGGCTTGACATGGTTGGACCTTTCAAAAGGTCTAAGGATAAGAAGACACACCTGTTGGTGGCGGTGGATAAATTCACCAAGTGGGTTGAAGCAGAGCCGGTCAGTAAGTGTGATGCAGCCACGGCGGTTCAGTTCATGAAAAAGGTGATCTTTCGTTTTGGCTTTCCACACAACATTATAAATGATAATGGTACTAATCTCTCCAAGGGTGCCATGGAAGAGTTCTGTCAACAAGAGCACATCCGGCTTGATGTTTCGGCTGTTGCTCACCCCCAGTCTAATGGTCAAGCTGAAAGAGCTAATCAAGAGATCTTGAAAGGTATAAAACCCCGGCTCTTAGTTCCCTTACAGCGAACTCCGGGTTGTTGGGTGGAGGAGTTACCCTCTGTGCTATGGAGCATCAACACAACGCCTAACAGATCTACAGGTTATACACCTTTCTTCATGGTGTACGGAGCAGAGGCGGTTCTGCCAAGTGATATCCGGCATGATTCACCTCGGGTGGCAGCTTATGTTGAGGCTGATAATGAAAAAGCTTGTCAGGACTTGACTTGTTGGATGAGGAGCGAGACTTGGCAATAGCCCGCTCGGCGATTTATCAGCAAGACCTGCGCCGTTATCACAGCCACCGGGTTAGAAGCAGAACTTTTCAGGAAGGCGATTTAGTGCTCCGGCTCATTCAGGATCAATCTGATATGCACAAGCTGTTCCCTCCTTGGGAAGGACCCTTTGTGATTAGCAAGAATCTCAACAACGGGTCATATTACCTCATCGATGTTCGAGAGCACAAAGACTCATGTAAGTCGGAGGAAGAGATCCCCCGGCCGTGGAACATAGCGCATCTCCGGCCCTACTATACTTAAGCTGCCAGCTCTCAGAGTATATTTATTTTTCCTTTTTTAGCAATATATATATTATATAAAGCAATAAAGCGGGACCTCTTTCCTTTCCACCCTTCAAGGTTTGTGTATCTTCTTTACCAGGTGGTGGAAACGACCAACAGGGAGCGGATCATATCTGAATCCGGCTTTCCTTTTGGTCCGGCTTATGATCATATCTGAATCTAGCCATGGTCAATTGGGGGCTTCCTGTTCAAACATAGGTCGTATTCGAACCAAAGAGAACATAGCTGTCATACCCAATTGATCGGCATACTGCCAAACCCACTTGGGGCTTCTTGATCATATTTGAATCATAGCTTAACCCCTTTGGGTCTGACGTGGATCGTATTCGAATCAGCGTCATTAAACAACTCTAATGGTCACTTGGGGGCTTCCTGTTCAAACATAGGTCGTATTCGAACCAAAGAGAACATAGCTGTCGATACCCACTTGATCGGCATCGCCAAAGCCATTGGGGGCTATATGATCGTATCCGAATCTTAGCTTAACCCCTTTGGAACGGTTCTACTGATTGTATTCGAATCAGAGGCCGTTGAAAATTAAGTTTATTTTATTCTATAAGGGTAAATAATATTAAGGGCAAGGTAAACATTATATGTGCCAATTTTCAGAAGTTAAGTTTAACTCTCTGCTTTTTGGGATCACATAAGCCGGTAAGGTAAGCTTCAATAAGATAGTAGGTATATTATTATGGTCATGATCATAAACCGGCTGTTTTTTATGATGTTTTGGTTCATACTCCGGGTTATCATTATTCTGTATGACCCCGGATGTGGTAAGACGCCAAAGGAATTTTGTTTTATACACAGGGTAAAGCAGAAAAGGTTTTTGGACGTTAAGGAGCAATTCACATAAGCCAGCAGTATACAACGATAGCGGCTTGTGACGATATTAAGCACCACAAACATGTGCAAAGGCATGACAGAGTTAAGAAGTTTTTCTACCCTATTACAAGACTCCCCGAGTCTGAATAATGAAGCATCATTTTTTCAGAGACCTGGTACCAGGCGGGTTACTCCTTTGGCGGGCTTGAGGACTCCGTGTTATCCTTCTCCGCCTCTTCATCTGCTATTTTGTCCTGGAAGGTTGACGAGGTCCAATCAATGCCGCTTAAGGCTTCAAATTCAGCTTCATCATGTATTAAACTGGCCGGGTCAACTTCAGGAGCAAAGGTATGCTTACGAGTTGGAGGGATCAGGCTGACGTCATCATAAAGCGGAGTTGGAATCCTCCGATTCTCGTTGTCATAACCCGGCTAATACTTAGTAAGATCAATATCATTGCCGATGATGGTGGCCACAGGACATACGACTCTCACACAGGTGGTGAAATCTGATTCATTGAATACATAGCCGTCCTCCTTCAAACTGTGATATCCATGAGCGACATCTGCCAGGTCTAGCTCTGGAACCAACGCTTTGGCCCGGCTTAAGGCGGCTATGGCCCCGGCTCTAGCAGATGCCCGCCTTAGCTCCTGAATCCGTTGAGGTAACACGGCAAGCCGTTTGAGCACATCCTGCAGGAGATAAGGGGTATCATTTGATAAAGCCACAACGGCCAAAGCACGTTGTGACCCGGTGTATAGCTGTTCCACCAAGTGTACACCGCCTTAAGCTTGATTAGTGTATTCTGCTTCAGGTTTGTGCTCCTGGGGCCTGCGTTTATACATATAAGGTAAGCCGGAGATAATATTTGAAATAGTCATCAAAGAAACCATGGTGATGTTCACGATCATACATAGTAACTTACCAAAGATTGCTAAGACCATTTGAGATATCTGGCGCTTTAAGTCGGACAGCTCGACAGTTGCTTCGGCAAGAGCTGCTTCTGCTGTCTCGGCCCGGGTCACAAGTGAGTTTTTTTCTTCTGCCCAGGTCTTCTTCTCCGCGTCAAAATTCTTTTTCGACTTCTCTTGCTCAGATACGCTGAATGCGAATTTGGAGTTGGCTTTTTGAATCTCAAGTTCTTGGGCTGCCAGCCGGGTCTTCAGGTCAGCAATCTCCAATTCAAATTGACTGGTGGAGGCCTGCATTGACGCCGGGTTATAATTAAGGTTATGGTAAGATGTCATTAAAGTCCCAAGCGCTTTGCAAGCAAAAACACTTGACACTTGGGGGCTAATGTATGCTGAAGAAAATTTTACTTTATAATGCTAGATTATGCACCTTAAAGTCTCAAGCACTTTACATGTAAAGATACTTGACACTTGGGGCTAATGTGTATCGCACGTTTGAAGTTGTCATATTATGACCGGGTTAAATATCCTTTCTTTTAAACCGGATGAACTAACAGTAAGCAGGTATCTAAGTCTACAACATATTTATTTATAAGAAGTAGACTTGGGGGCTGGTACAGTAAGTAAGATTCAGGAGAAATAGTATAAGTTATACCTCAAATTTATGCTGTATCTGTTTCACCATGTCAATTTCCAGGTCGCGGCTGTTATGCACTTGATTCAGATAGCCTGAGACTATATCACCAATGCTTAAGTGAGCATAATTAGCGATGTCCTGTTTGGTCTTCCGGTGTTTGACAAGTTCTTCCTTGGCAGTACATCTGGCAAGGACAGTAGGCCGCCCCGGTTCAACATATTGGCTTTTCAAGATTTCAGTTTCCGGGTCAGCTGTCTTGACCGGGCTAGGAATTTCCGGAGTATCGGAGCTGTTAAAAGTGTCTTCGGCAGGCGAGTCAGAAGATGGCGTTGGAATTTCATAGGCCGGTTCAGGAGGTGGTTGATGAGTAGAAGCATCAGGGGCAGCTGTTCCGAGTTCCGGCTCAGTTGCTACCGGGTCTTCGGTCGGCTTATTCTTCTTTGCCCTCTTATTGGGCTTCACCTGCACACCGTGGACAAAACAGAGGGATCAGTACAAAATATGAGTAAGGCAAAGCATGAGGATGACAAAGGTATATTACCCAGGGGCAGTCTTGAAGGCCGGCATGTTGGATTGCATAGACTCGCCGGAGGAAGGAGAGGTATCCTGATAATTGGAGTAAGATGAATTGAGAGGTTGAATTAAACCCGCCAAAGGATAAACAGAGCGTAAAGGCGGAGATGACCTCATCCGGCGCTTCCTGCTCACGTCGCCGTAAGCGAAGAGAGCTCTGCGTCCTTACTGGTCCGGGTTTGCCTCCGGCTTTCAAGCTGTTGTTGCTTCAAAAGAAATTGAGGATTTTGATAAGCTAGAGGATGTGAAAATCTTACTTTCCGAGTCACCCGTCGGGTTTTGTGCTTTGGCAAAGGCTCTGAGTCGGAGGAGATTATAGTTACCTCTTCACCAGGAGCTTGGCTGTTCCCAGTATCCTCCCGAAAGGCGGAAATATCAATAAAATAGTAAACAAGGGAGTTAAGAGAGTAAGGGATTACCTCTTCCTCATCTGAAGAAGAGTCATCCAATTTGAGCAAATCGGAGGCGCTGGGTTTCTTCTTCTTTGAAGTTTCAGTCTTGGCGGCTTTCCTTTCGGTTTTCTTGGCTACCCTGGCTTGTTGGGCAGCCTCGTGGTCATATTTGACCTTCCAGAAATTATCACCAGCCTGTGGAAAAAAAGGAATTATAAGTACAAAGAAGGTAAACAGGTTAAGGAATATTTATTAAGATTGATAACTTACTGCAGGGGCCGGGTTCTTTTTGCAAAAGGGGAGTAAACCAAGGCATTGCTAGTGTGATGCCCTCCTTGACAATGGCGGGTTGTAGTATCCGCCACATCGTCTGGTAGGTCGTCAGGACTATGACGCATTGGGTCGCTCTTCTCGCCTGTATAAGTACACATTAAGCCGGAGCGGCGGCTTAATGGGAGTTTCCGCCAAGTAACCCAGACTCGGACCAGGTCGATGCCATTTAAACCATTCCCCAAAAGGGCTTTGATCTTCTTGATGGTGGGATTAAGAGGCAGACGTTCAACAGTGGTTAGTTTATCCGCCAATGGATGGTTGGACTCAAAGCGCAGGGCACGAAAGTCGGGCAGAGGCTTCTCATCAGCTGGAGAAGTATCCTGACAGTAGAACCATGTCTGATTCCAATTTTTTGGGTGACTCGGCAACTCAGCATAAGGAAACAGGCAGTCTTTTCGTCGCTGGATCGAGATACCGCCAAGTTCAAGACTAGGCCCGTTGGCATGTTCATTCTGCCGGTTCAAGTAAAATGTTCTCTGAACAAAAGTAGACTTGGCTCCTCTCCCAGGTACACCTCGCAGAAGACTTGAAAATTGCAAAGATTTGACACGGAATTGGGTCCAATGTCTTGAGGTCTAAGATCAAAGAAATTCAGAACTTCTCTGAAGAACTTTGAGCCGGGACAAGCAAATCCCCGGCTCATGTGATCCGTGAAAACTATCACTTCCCCTTCTTTGGGTTGAGGCTTCTCTTCGGATGGGTCAGGAACAAGATAATACATGACCTCCTTCTTTGGCAGATGGCCAGACTTCACAAACTCAGCCAGTTTACTCTTGGTGATTGTGGATGGGACCCAGTTGCAGGTTACAGGAGCTTTGGTCGCTTGAGGAGCCATGACAACGATTGGCCTATTACAAAATAAGAAGTTCCTGTTCAAATTTTAACCCGGGAGAAGATATCCAAATTACTGAAGGTAGCAGCTTATGAAGGGGCCTAATGATATAAGGATAACTGGGCAGTAATATTTAAGCCGCTACAAGCATTAAGAGCAGTTCAAAATTCATAAAGATATGAGAATTAGGCAAGGTTCACAGATGAGTGGTATGCATTTAAACCGGACACCTGGACAGTTTAAAAGGGCATTTAACAAGAAGAAGTTTTCCGGGTGATAAAAAAGATTTCACAATCTTCTGCTATAGTTTGAGATCAAAGGACTGTTCTGATAAGAAAATGTTCTAGACCTAAAAACTGACGCAGATGTGTTCATAGGCTCAAATGAGGCTTTCATAGAGAGAAAGGGATCTGTTTTTTATCCAAGACAAGTGTGAAAACAACTACCGCAGCTGTTTTATGTCGTTCTCAGATCGGAAGAGGCATCTAGGAGGAAAACTAGCAAAGGTTTGGCTCCAATGGTAATGAACTCCGACGAACTCGAGGAAGTTCCTAATGCGAATCTAAGCAAGGAAGGGAAGGGAACTTACGGATCTGGAGGAGCTGCGAAAGCTCGCCGTCGTTTTCTGAACCGAGTCGGGTTGATGCAGCGGCCTGGGATGGTGAAGACAAGAAGGTCGACGGCGGCGGCGGCGGAGCTCGAGAGGAGGCAAGAGGAAGAAGAAGACGACTGGAAGGGTGAGAATGGGAGGTCGCGCCTATTTATAAGGAGAGGATTATTGAGATGACGCGGGAAACGAGGAGATAAGAGTTATTATCCAGTGGCCCCGATGCCTCGGTTTTCGGAACAATCAATAAAGACAGAGATCCATTGGACGATACGGTGGAATAAAAAAAGGAAAGATGACTTCATGGCGGGTTAACATGGATCCAGAAAATGACGTCACGACAGGTTAAAGAAAGTCTTTTGCACAGTCAGAAGACTGAAGATTTATGTTTCAAGGTATTTTAAGATTGATATGAACAGGTTCAAATCAATCTGGGGCCTAATGTTGGGGATATAACTATTTGTGTAAGCGGCCCAGGAGGGGCCGGGTTACGCAAAGAAGATTCACCAGAAAGAAGCCCAAGACCAAGCATGAAGATGGCGGTTCAATAAAGGGCCTAAGGCCCACAGGCGACTTAAGGCTCGTTGTAGTAAACCGCCATAATGGCATGACTTGTATCATAAGGTAGATTTAACTAGTCACCGAGCCGGACATTGTTTATAAGCCGACCGGGACTCTGTAGGCCGCCGGGCGTCAACCCGTGTATATAAGGGGACCACCTGCTGGCGGCTTAGGGCGAGAAACAACCAATCGAGAACCGGGCATAGCGTATCTCGCTCCCTGGTCATCGAAACCTCAAGAAATACCAACCCAACTAGACATTGGCTTTACCTTCACTGTAAGGGGCCGAACTAGTATAAAACCTCTCGTGTCCTTTGTCCCGATTAACCCCTTTAAGCTTCCTAGTTGCGATGGCTCCACGACTAAGTCCTTGCAAGAGGACATCTGCCGTGACAATTCCACGACAATGCCGTAATGTAACGCCCTCGATGCGGCTATATCTCCCACGTGTCGAGGAACGACTTAGAGGCATAACCGCATTGAAAGCAATGTCGCAAGTGAGGTAATGTTCACACAACCCATGTAATACATAAGGGAAAGAGATACATAGTTGGCTTACAGTCGCCACTTCACACAATACATAAATAAACATCCATCATTCAGAGTACATTCAAGGTCCGACTACGGAGCCAAAATAAAAGAAGATACCCCAAATGCTACATAGATCCCCGATCGTCCCAACTGGGCTCCACTACTGATCACCAGGAAAAGGCACATAGTAACGACCACGTTCCTCGTCGAACTCCCACTTGAGCTCGGTTGCGTCACCTGCACTGGCATCATCGGCACCTGCAACTGTTTTGGTAGAATCTGTGAGTCACGGGGACTCAGCAATCTCACACCCGCGAGATCAAGACTATTTAAGCTTATAGGAAGGACAGAGTTGTGAGGTAGAGCTGCAGCAAGCGGCTAGCATATATGGTGGCTACATCGCAAAAGAGGGCGAGAAGAGGAGCAAAGCACGGTCGTGAAACTAGTAGCGATCAAGAAGTGATCCTGAACTACTTACGTCAGACATAACTCCAACACCGTGTTCACTTCCCGGACTCCGCCGAGAAGAGACCATCACGGTTACACACGCGGTTGATGTGTATTTTAATTGAGGTCAACTTCGGGTTTTCTACAACCGGACGTTAACAAATTCCCATCTGCCTCATAACTGCGGGCACGGCTTTCGAAAGATAATACCCTGCAGGGGTGTCCCAACATAGCCCATTATAAGCTCTCACGGTCAACGAAGGATATTCCTTCTACCGGGAAGACCCGACCAATCTTGGAATCCCGGACTACAAGACATTTCGACAGCAATAAAACAAGACCAGCAAAGCCGCCCGATTGTGCCGACAAATCCCGATAGGAGCTGCACATATCTCGTTCTCAGGGCACATCCGGATGAGACTAGCTACGAGTAAAACCAAGCCTCGAGTTTCCCGTGGTGGCCCCTTGCAGTCAGCTCAGTTCGGGCTAGCACTCAAGGAGCACCGTCCGGGGTTAAAATAAAGATGACCCTCGGGCTCGCGAAAACCCGGGGAAAAAGGCTTAGGTGGCAAATGGTAAAACCAAAGTTGGGCCTTCTTTGGAGAGTCTTATTCAAAGCGAACTGTCAAGGGGTCCCATAAATCACCCAACCGTGTAAGGAAGCGAAATCAAGGAACATAACACCGGTATGACGGAAACTAGGGTGGCAAGAGTGGAACAAAACACCAGGCATAAGGCCGAGCCTTCCACCCTTTACCAAGTATATAGATGCATTAATTATAGCAAATATATATTGTGATATCCCCAACAAGTAAACATGTTCCAACAAGGAACAACATCTCCATGTTCCAACAAGGAACAAACTTCAGCTTCACTCGCAACTAGCAACGCTATAAGAGGGCTGAGCAAAGCGGTAACATAGCCAAACAACGGTTTGCTAGGAAAGGATGGTTAGGGCTGACATGGCAATATGGGTGGCATGATAAGCAAGTGATAGGCATCGTAGCATAGGCATAGCAAAAGAGCGAGCAACTAGCATAGCAAAGATAGAAGTGATTTCGAGGGTATGGTCATCTTGCCTGCAATGTTCTCAGAGTTGTCGAAAGCTTGATCCTCGTAAGCGTTCTCAACAGGTTCCTCGTTCATGTACTCGTCTCCCGGATCTACCCAAAGCAAGAACACAAACAAAGGAACCACAATAAATCACGGTGCAATGCACAATCAACATGATGCAATATATGGCATGATATGCGGGATGTGATATGCAATGCGTATGCGCGCTCTGGAAGGGAAATGATGAACCAGGCATCAACTTGGCAAACCAAGTATGCCGCTGGAAAGATGAGATGATTTCGGTTGAAATTGATATAAAGATCACCGGAATCGGATGCACGGTTTGCAAATGACAAGCAAAACAAGAATGGCACAAATCTGCCATTAACAGCATGATGCCACTTAGCAAGCAACAAGAAATTAAGCTACTGCACCCAAACGTATCAACAAAGCATATGGCAGTGATCTACTCAAGATGCTTGACAAAAGATGAACACTGAGCTACGGCTAGTTCACATCATAACAGGGTCAAACAAGCATGGCAAAAGTGCACAAAATATCAGGCTGGACATGGCAAAAACAGCATCAGGTAGCAATGTTCAGAGCAATAAAACAACATGCTACAGGAACTTATAATAGCAAAACAAGGCATTTCATGAATCTACTCAAAGCATAGAACAAAAGTCCCTTACTGACCATAAGCCAAAAAGGATCAGAAAATATAGTAACACCCATGTCAATATCGCAAGTTTCGTTAACAGATTCAGCAACATGGCATGTCAAAAACTGATAACAAGTAGGCATGTTTAAGAGCTCGATGCACTCACTACAGAGCCTTTCATGATAAATTAAGCATACATACATCAATAATACATGGCATAGAAGACATACATGGCAATAACAACATCATAGCATACACGGGTCAACCACAACAACCTTGGCAAAATTGAATAGCATGTAAACAATCTGCCAGGAAACATTTGATAGCAAAAGCAGAGCTCGATTGACTCAAGCTATGGCACTCCATAATTGCAAACAAAGGCATGGATGGATAGAGCATAACCATATGTTCAAAACATCCTTACTGAAGTATCTCAAAATATGCATGGATCTCTCGGTAGCATCAAGTTAACATGGCATCAAAATATCAAGAAAAGCAGTGAAAACAGCAACATCAGGACACCTACTTTGCATGCTTGTGCTAGTCACCACATAGATCACAAAAATACATGGCATACACCCCTGGAAAGAGGGCATGGCATATTACAAAACACATGTAGGACTCAAATTCATAGGGTGCACACATCATTCATAGCAAAAATAACAAAAGTGCATGTTCTGTTACGAAACAGAAACTAACATCACATAGCCCTCTTCCGACAGCATTTCGGGCATCAAGATGAGCTCAAATGAAAATGATGCAATGAGATGAAATGGTCTACTTTTCGAGGCGAACATTTCGACATATTACACGCGCAAAATGGAGCTACCGATGCAAAGTTACGATGCGTTGAAAATGCCATGAAATAATCACAGAATTTAAAACTTAGCAAAATTTGGGGGGGAACCGAGAAAGTCAAACCCTCGGTCGAGGCCGGATCCGATCGGATCGGGGGAGGCGGCGGCATGGACTGGCGGCGCGCCCGCTGCTGCTCGCCGAGCGCCGGAGGAGGAGTTGCCGGGCGGGGCCGCCGAGGAGGGAGAGGCGGCAGGACCGGGCCGGCGGCAGTGGCGGCGGCGGCCGGTGGCCGTGGGGGCGGCGCTGGCGGCGGGAGGCCAGTGGCGGAGCGGGCAGTGAGAGATCAGGCGGCGATCGGCGCGCCCGGGCGGCGGCGGGAGGAGGATCATGGCGGCGGAGAGGGCGCGGAGGCGCGGAGGGCGCGGAGGCGACGCTGGGCGGGCGGGCTCGCCCGGGCGGGCGGGCGTTGGCGGCGGTTGCCCACGTGGCGCGCTGGCTGATTCGCCTGGCAGCGGCGGCGCGGTGGGGCAGACGTGTCCGGACGGCGCGGGGGTTTCGTCCGGGCGCGAGGTAGGGGAAGGCTAGGGTTGATCCGGATTTGGAATCGGGGGTGTTTAAATAGGCATAGAGGGAGCTAGGAGAGTCCAAATGAGGTGTAGTTTTCGCCCACACGATCGTGATCGAACGACGGAGAGCATGTAGGTGACTTAGATGGGTTTTTGGGCTGTTTTGAAGGGGTGTTGGGCTGCAACTTAAAAGAGGCCTTTGCGAGAGTGCGGTTAACCGTTGGAGTACCAAACGAGCTCCAAATGACCCGAAACTTGACCGGTGGTCTACCGGTGGTATACCAAGGCCACTTGACAAACCTCGGTCCATTCCGAGAAAGTTTAGTACCCGCACACGGAAAAACGTAAAAGGGGCCGCTGGGGAAGATAGGAGTGCCGGATTGCAAAACGGACAACGGGAAAAATGCTCGGAAACATGAGACGAACACGTATTGAAATGCGATGCACATGATGACATGATATAAAATGCATGACATGGACAAAATGCAAAATGAAGAAAAACCCAACCACGGAGGGAATATCATATCACAATGCCGAAAATGGCAAGAGTTGGAGTTACAAATATGGAAAGTTACGTCCGGGGTGTTACACGTAATTTCTTTATTGTATAGAGTAGGTTTGTTCTTAATTCCTACTAGTTAGTGCCATCATTCGCTATCTGAAAAAAAATCAGATGTAGTCGACCGGGGCGAAACATTCGATAACGGGCCAGGTTTATAGCGGGCCACAATTGGGCCGGCCTGCGTCTTTCTTTGGCCCGAATGATTGGTGCCTTCACACATTGCGCCAGGCCCAAACTTACACCGGCCTATATTTTAGTTGGGCCTTTTGTCGACCAGCGCTTAGTTTGGCCCGGTAGCGTTGGGCCATTAACGAGCTGAATATTGTCTTGGCCTGTTATGGCGAGATGAAACCACGGGCCTTTAGCGAGCCAAAATGCATGTTGGGCCTCAATTTTCACTAATCGCCGACAGCCTTCAAAGAGGCGAAATGTAGACTGGGCCGTTATGGGCCTAGTTAGCTCACGGGCCGTTACCAGGCCGAAACATATCTCGGGCCTTAGTTGGCCCATTGATATCATGGGCCGAAATCTTAGTACAGGCATCAACGGGCCGAATTATGCGACAGGCCCTTAACAGGCCCAAAGTCACGTTGGGCTTAACTGTTGCCACCTTTAGCACGGGCCGTTAGTGGGCCCGATGTCCCGTCGGACCATATATGGCCAATGGGCAGCACGGGCCATTCCCAGGCCGAAAGTCACACCGGGCTGAAATGGGCCCATGTCTACATCAGGCCTCTAACAGGCCGAAAGTCACTGGGCTGTAGTTGGGCCCGAATATTTGGCGAACAATTAACGGGCCAGATCTGGCTTCGGGCTGCAAATGGGCCCAAATATTGGGTGAACAATTAACGGGCCAGATCTGGCTTCAGGCCGTAAATGGGCCCAAATATTGGGCGAACAATTAACGGGCCAGATCTTGTTTCGGGCTGTAAATGGGCCTTTATTAAGCAGGCTGTTATTGGGCTGGCCCACTAGTACCTGATTAAGTTCTCACGGCCTTTATTTGGGCGGCCTTTTTAACCTATATGGGCCTCTGTTGGGCCCAGCCACGTGTCGACGTACCATAGGCATGTCTCCTCCAATGGACGGGCGACGTCTGGCCCACTGACGAGCTGATAGGTGTTCCCTTCAGCCAATCAGAATTTTACACGTGGAAATTGCCCATTGGCCGGGGCTGTTAACGGGTTATCGGATCCAAAATCCGACCCGATAGCTTAACGGCGTTCCGTTACGGTGGATGCCACGTGTCGGTCACCCTTGATGAAAGCACTTCTATGACGCGCGATTTATCGTCATGGAAGTGGACACTTCCGTGATGATAATTTTGGTAATGTCATGGAACACTTCTACGACAGCACATGTAGGACTATCTTGATTCTGTCATAAATTTGTCATGGATGTACATGCATGACAAAAAATGCGACCTACTGCGACAAACACGTATCATCACGGAAGTGTATTTTTTTTGTAGTGCTAGCTCGTGTTCTTGCTCATTTGCGAACAACTTTTGATCTCTTTGCTCGAAGCTCCGTTCTGAAATTGTTCGGAGGAAATGTGTAGGATCGAAAGTAGGTCTAGAGGGGGGCGGGGCGATTAGACTACTTGACCAAAAAAATCTAGCCTTTTCCCAATTTTAGTTCTGGGAAGATTTTAGCAACTAGTACAAGTCAAACAGTCAACCTACACATGCAATTCTAAGAGTGTAGCAGCGGAAAGTAAAACATTGTGTATGAAGGTAAAGAGAAGGGTTTGTAGAAGGCAAATGCAATGTAGACACAGAGATTTTTGGCATGGTTCCGATAGGTGGTGCTATCATACATCCACGTTGATGGAGACTTCAACCCACGAAGGGTAACAGCTACGCGAGTCCACGGAGGGCTCCACCCACAAAGGGTCCACGAAGAAGCAACCCTGTCTATCCCACCATGGCTATCTCCCATGAAGGACTTGCCTCACTCGGGTAGATCTTCACGAAGTAGGTGATCTCCTTGCCCTTACAAACTTCTTGGTTCAACTCCACAATCTTGTCGGAGGCTCCCAAGCGACAATTAACCAATCTAGGATACACCACTCTCCAAAAGATAATAAATGGTGTGTTGATGATGAAATTCTTGCTCTTGTGCTTCAAATGATAGTCTCCCCAACACTCAACTCTCTCTCACAGATTTGGCTATAGTGGAAAGATGATTTGAGTGGAAAGCAACTTGGGGAAGGCTAGAGATCAAGATTCTTGTGGTAGGATTGGAATATCTTGGTCTCACACATGAGTAGGTGGTTCTCTCTCAGAAAAATGAGTAGTGGAAGTGTAGGCACGTTATGATGGCTCTCTCACAAATGGAGGGGGTATATATAGCCTCCACACAAAATCCAACCGTTACACACATTTGACCCAACTCGATCAGACCGAATAGAAGAACTCGGTGAGACCGGTTCAGTTCAAAATGTGAATGTTAGGAATCTCGGTGGGACCGACTAGAACAACTCGGTGGGACCGATGTGCTAGGGCTAGGGCAAAACCTCATCTCGGTGTAGCCGATTGCATGAACTCGGTGAGACCGATTTCAGCAAAGAGCAAACAGAGAGTTGGTCAAGCAAACTCGGTGGGACCGATCGCTCATTTCAGTGAGACCGAAATGTTACAAAGGGAAACAGAGAGTTTGCAGGGCCATCTCGGTGAGATCGAGATCCGTATCGATGTAATCTAATTGCTAGGGTTTCTGGCAGTGGCTATGTCAACTGAACTCGGTGGCGTCGGATAGATCTAATCGGTGGGCCGAGTTTGACTTTGAGTTTTGGACATATGTGGAAATGAGAAAGTGGCTGAGGGTTTTGGAGCAATATCACTAAGCACTTTGAGCAACTAGACCATTAAGCAACACCTCATCCCCATTTAATAGTATTGGCTTTCCTATGGACTCAATGTGATCTTGGATCACTAAAATATAAATGAAGAGTCTTAAGCTTTTGCCAATCTTTGTCCTTAGCATTTTGAGGGGTCCACATCTCTCGTCCATGCCATGCCAATCATTGAACTTCCTCAAATATTTAACTTGAATGGATATTAGTTCAATGAGCTATATGTTGTTATGAATTACGAAAACCACCCGGGGATTAGTTGCACTTCCAATCTCCCCCTTTTTGGTAATTGATGACAACATATAGATCAAAGCTTCAACAAATGATAATATGAATGAAATACATCGTCGCTTTGAGAAGTATGTGATAAGCAAGAGCTCCCCTTAAATTTGCACATTATTTAAAATTTGGTTTTGAATGGAAATGCACAATTGGTTAGGATCATGGGTCACTCTTCCATGTCACATACATCTTGGTGGAGCGCTCAAAATGATAAGAGTTAAATAACATGCACCCATCACCAAAGATACAAGTGATTGATCATACACAAGTAATCATGGATATAGATAAGTAAGCACACATTAAGCATCATATGATCAAACACATGATCACATAAGTATCTCACGAGCATAACACAAATTGTAGCATAGGAATCAAACAACCAAACGATCAAAGTACCAAGAGAGGCAAATGAAAACCAATAAAACAAGACACTCTCTCTCTCGAAGCCTATGATCTATACACTTTCTCTCCCTTTGGCAACAAGTTACCAAAAAGTTCGAAAACGTGTAGTGCTAGACGACATTCTAGGCACGATCTCCGGGAGCTCCTAAAGGGGTCTTCTTGCTGGTCGCTCCAGTGTGCGTAGATGGCGTGGAGAGGAGGGTATCTGCAAATGCTTTGGCAGAAGTCTGTGGAGCTGGAGGGGTCGACACTGGAGGTACAACCGTGGCAGTTGCTGCAGAAGTGGTAGTCCTGGAGTCTCAGACAACTGGCACAATTGATGAACTTTGTGCCCTTGGCACTCTCTGGAATGTGTCTGTCATGGGTCTCTCATCCCTCTCCTCAGCATCCTCTTGGAGCTTCTCCACAATTGTCTGTATCTCGGTGACCTTCACATGTAGGTCATGGAATTTTGTCTCAATGATCCTCTCGAGACTTTTCTGATTTTGAGTCAGGGTGGCCAAGCCCTTCTCAATTCTCATGGTGGCCTCAAGCAGATAACTGAGTTGATCTTGCTTTGTCTTGAGATTAGCAACTGAAGCATCTGGAGCACTTGCTGCCTTTGTTGTTTTTGCATCCTTTACCTTCTCTATCTTCTCTCGGGCTTCTGCACAAGTAGGATGGGATGCATCCATGACAACCTCGTTGTCCTCAAAATCTGGCCTCAGGGGAAGATGCTCTTTGTCTAGTAGATATGTCCCAGTTCCCATCTTGGAATTGATCAAAGTCCGAATGTGAGAGCCATATCCACAAGATCTCTCCTGATCTGCAGCTGTTCTCTTCACAGTTTCTACAATCAAACTTATCACTTTGAACTTCTGTGGCACATCAAAAAAGTGAAGCAGGTTGATGGAGTGACCACGGATCATTCTATGATCTCCTGACTTGGGCAAAAGAGTGTGCCTCAATATAGTGTTCATTGTGGTCAAGCCGGAGAGCAGATAGTAGATAGATCCAAGCTTGTGAGTCTCCAAGGCTTTGTCAGGAATTGGCTTGTGCATGTTAGCCATGGAGTTGTGATGCTTTCTAGGCTTAGCATATACATCAATGTCATTCTCCTCTTCCTCTGGGGCATTGATCAGCTTGGCCCATTCTGAGATAGTAGAGATATCTTGTTCCTTCAGTCACCCAGACTAACTTTCCATTAGGGTAGAAGTGAGCAGTGGAGTAGAATTGCATTATCATCTCATCATTCCACTTTCTCAACTTTTTACCAAGAAACTTGTCAACACCATTCAATCTGAAGCTCTCATGCACACCTTGGAAGTAATCTTCATTGCCATCAATGTATTTCCAGTCAACCCATTTCATATCACAAACAATGGGTTTCTTGTCTAATAGGACAGTCTCATAGAAATCCTGTTGTTCCTTGGTGTGAAAGCGATAGTCCATAGTAGTTCTTCTCCTAATGGCATAGGGATCTGTCTGTCTCCATAGTCTCAGACAAGCATCCTTTCTCACTTTCATGGTCTCTACCATAGGATGATCATCACTATGATCTGGGATCTTGGGCTTGACCTTTCTGAGCACTTGTGGCTCTTCTTCTTCTTGAGCTTCAGGCATTGTGGCCTTGTTCTTTTCAGCAGCAGAAATATTCCTTGTTGATATCTTAGGTGCAGATGGCTGCTTGAGCTTGAGCTGAAGGCTTGGGGGCAGACTTGGGCTTAGATGGAGCAGCCCCAGTCCTTATGAAATCCCCCATAAGCTTCTGAGTGTTTGCAGGAGGTGCAATAGTCATCCTACTCTTCTTATTCATCAGAAGAATGCTTCTCAAACTCAGCCATAGGATCTATCAGTTTGCACCATCTTCCTCTTTTCCTCTCTTTCTTCTCTGTTGCACCACTTGGTGTAGTAGCTGTTTCTTGAGTTGAGGCTCTGGCTTTTGACATTGAAGCTCTTTTGGCAGGAGCTTTCTGCTTCTGAGAACCAGGCTTGGTGGCAGCATCAGCATACTCTTTCTTGAGCACCTTCTTCTTGGAGGTCACCTCCTCCTCAATCACAAAATCTTCATCCTTAGATTCAGATGTTCTCTTCTTCCTTTGCCTATTAGCTGCCTTAGGCAAGTTGCTGGGAGTGCTTCTGCTTCCATCATCATAGCCGCTAGAGGGACTAGTGCCCTCACTGAGGTTGAGTTGCTCTTCACTTGTTCTGACTATCACTGCCCTCTGACATTGCTGAAAGTGACCCTGTGAATAGTTGGATGTCACTACAAAAAAAAGACACATCCATGACATTTTGGGCCGAACGAAATTTTTCTCTGTCATACATATGACACTTCTATGACGATAATTGTGACAAAACCCGGTATCATCATAGATGTGGTGGGCTCCTACTTCTATGACAAAAAATCATGATAGAAAATGGGCTTTTCGTCATGGGAGGGCTGGAGATGCAGCTGCATGACATTCTTTGGGCCGTCCATGACGGAAAAACCGTGGTAGAAGCGAGGGGGAGGAAAATTTCGGGGAGTTCCCGGTTACGGTGGGAGGTCGGGGGCCGCGCGATGCGCGTCTCTCTCGTACACGTACGCGTGTGTGTGCGAGGCGTTGGCTCTAATGAACTCGAAGCGAGGCGTTGGGCTCTAATGAACCCGAGCAATTGCTGCGCAGGCTACGCGTTACTGAACCCGAGCGATCGATCGATGGCTGTTAACTAAACCCGATCGAGCGATTCCTTCGCTACTGCTGCTAACTGAGGCCGATCGATGTTGCCTCTGGGATGAAGAGTGAGTGTTGCGGGGGGTTGGATGAGCAGTGAGCGGTGGCGTTTGCCTCTAGATGAACAGGACCTCATGGTGTGGAGGGCTGGATGAGCAGTGAAGCGGTGGAGGGTGCCCGTGGAGGGTGGTTGAACAGGACCCGTGGTGTGGAGGGCTGGATGAGCAGAGAGCGGTGGAGGGTGGTTGAACAGTAGCCGGTGGAGTAGCGCACGGTGGAGGCTGGATGAACAGGAGCATGTGGAGGCTGGAGGAGGTCGACGGTAGCCCGTGAAGGCTGGAGGAGGTCGACGGTGGAGATGAACAATATCCCGTGGAGTCCCGTTTTGCGGTACGCCACACCCCTCTCGATGAACATGACCCCTGTTTCGACCATAGCGCTCCAACACAAGTCCGCTTCGTCCGTTTTGCGGTGCGCCACACCCCTCCCAATCAACAGGACCCCTGTTTCAACCGTAGGAAGTCCGTTTCGTCCATTTTGCGGTACGCCACACCCCTCCCGATCAACAGGACCCCCGTTTCGACCGTAGGAGGTCCGTTTCCTCTGTTTTGCGGTGCGCCACACCCCTCCTAATCAACAAGACCCTGTTCCAAACATAGGAGGTCCGTTTCCTCCATTGTGGGGTATGCCAGGCCTCGTTTCCATCGCCTATTCCGTCCAAGCCCTCCCGATGAACACGACCACACATTTCGTTCCGACCCAGCCGGTTGGCTCCCACGCGTTCCGTTGCCTCCCGATGAACACGACACATTCCGTTGCCTCCCCATGAACACGATGCACTCCGTTGCCTCCCCATGAATACGACGACGACGCTGTTTCTCCGTTCCGACCCAGCCATTTAGACGAGCCCTGGCCGTACGTATGCGCGAGTAGGCGTTCGAGACCCCGCCCGTATGTACACATACGTGGCCGTATTTTCTTTCTTGCACCCTGGCCGCTGTACATACGTGTACATGCTACGTGCGCGCCTCTACAACGACTAGTATTTACGTACACGTTCGTGACCAGAATTACAACACTACGTACGCTTCGACCAGGTGGGTCCCGACTATCAGGCACTTCCTTGCGTGCGAAGATGTAGCTGGTGGGTCCCAGCAGTCAGGGGGAAAATCGTTTTTTTTGCCCGGACGCACTTCCTTGCGTGCAAAGATGTAGCCGTTGTGTCCCAACAGTCATGGGGGCGAATCGTTTTTTTGCCCGAACGCACTTCCTTGCGTGCGAAGGTGTAGCTGGTGGGTCCTAGCAGTTAGGGGGGCGAATCATTTTTTTTTGCCCGGACGCACTTCCTTGCATGCGAAGATGAAGCTGGTGGGTCCCAGTAGTCAGGGGGAAACGTTTTTTTCCATGAAATACAGTGGCCCGTCCGGTGGGTCCCAGCTTTCAGGTGGAGGAATCATTATTTTCCGCGTAATAAGGAGGCACTTCCTTGCTGCGGCCGTGGACCCAGCTGTCAGCCTCTCCACGTACAGTCCATGTCCGATGGAAGCCATTCCTTGACCACGTTGACCACGCCGCGCCAAGAGCACCAGGGCGGTGGACGACGGCGAGGCCTAGGAAGGGGATGATGCAGAGCTGGGGAAGATGCGTCAGTGGATGCCCACACGTAGAGGAGTATGAGGGTTCACTCGTTCGGCTGCGGTGTGAGGCTGTCGTCGCCACAGAATAACATTGGGTGTGGGTGCGTAGCGGGATGGCCTGGCCAGCGGTGGGAGTAGTAAGGCGGTGAGGCCTCCAGCATCTGGCCGACCCACAGGCGGCAGGAGCAAAGGCACGACCGGCACTGCTTTGGGCGGCTGGAGCAAGAAGACCAGAGGTTGAAGAAGCACTACGGCCGTTGGATGGACATCGTACGGTCACTGGAGCTAGAATCGTTAATATATTGACTAAAGTTGACAAAGGCATCCGTCCCAGTCAACTTAGTAGCCCCACAAGTCAGCCTCCCACCAAGGTGGGTCCCAGCTAGCAGGGGGTATTCATTTTTTTGTGCGTAATAAGGAGGCACTTCCGATGGGTCCGAGCTGACAGCGGGGAGAACGTTTTTTCGCGAAATACGGTGGCCCGTCCTGTGGGTCCCAACAGTTAGGGGCAAACGTTTTTTTTCACGAAATACCGGTGGACCGTCCGGTGGGTCCCTGCTGTCAGGTGGAGGAATAATTATTTTCCGCGTAATAAGGAGGCAGTTCCTTGCAATGGAAGTCGGTCGTTGACCACATTGACCACGCCGGGCCGAGAGCACCACGGCGGTGGACGATGGTGAGGCCTAGGAAGGGGACGACGCGGAGCCGGGGAAGACGCGACAGTGGAAGCCCGCGCGGAGAGGAGTACGAGGGTTCACCGGTTCAGCTGCGGTGTGAGGATGCCGTCGCTGCAGAATAATAGGGGGTGTGGGTGAGTAGAGGGATGCCCTGGCCAGCGGTGGGACTAGTAGGGGGTGCTGAGGCCCGCGCGGTAGCACAGCTGGCCACGGGAGGCGGGAGCAGGCGGTCCCGCCGGCGCTGCTTTGGCGGCTGGAGCAAGAAGATCAGAGATTGAAGAAACACGAGGGCCGTTGGATTGACATCCAACGGTTACGTCTGCTAGAATCATTTGTTGACGTATATAATAACTAAAAAAATCTTGCATACGCGTCAACTAAACTGGCCCACAAGTCAGACCACTCCCTCTTTTTTTTAATAATTTATATATAGCTCTTGGCAACTTCTTATGCAATTTATTGCAGTCGTTTTTTTGGTTGGCCAGGGCCAATTTCACATATTTCTGTGGGTTCCAAACTATTTTTAATACCGAAATGTCGAGCCAGATTTAAAGTACTTTGAAGATATATTTAATTTAGGAGGAAGCATTTTATTTTTCCATACGCTGACGTGGTGGGCCCCTACTGTCATCCTCTCCACGTACTTCTGCCGATTCCTATTGTTTGTTGATCATGTTGACAACGCAAGAGGGCGGCCTTGTGCGCAGCGTACCAAGCGCTGGAGGACGTGGCGTTAACGATTTAGGAGGCGGTGGGGCGGCGTCGTCTTGAGGCGCAACCAGCGTGGGAGGCGGAAGCGAGGCGGCTCCCGGCGCTGGTTTGGTTTTGGCGGCTGGAGGAAGACAGGACTGAAGAAACACGACAGACTGTAAAAGCAGCAAGAGTACTTAATAACCTTAACTGAAACCAGCAGGGGCACTTAACAACCAATGCTGAAAGCAGTATGAGTACTTATACAGGTTCAACCGTACAAAGCACGCCTCGAACAGTGCTACTTTGCCTATAGTTAACCAAGGGTGAGGCCGCCAAGCCCCAGGACAAGGCCCAGGCGCCACCCCGTGCATCCACAACCTTCTGAAAGCGGCTTCATCTCGCAACTTGGTCAATAAACAGGATATTCGCTTTAGAGCCATGGAAAAACATGAACATAATCTTCTGTCCTATTCTCCAAGATGGACGTGCCTTCATTATTTGAGACCACCCATGAATAAGTATCTTTTCACCTCCAAGGGGAATTGAGTAGGTCGACATAAACATCATGTTGTGACCAAGCGCAAGTCTGACCCGACCATGGTCAGGCATCTGTATAGGGACAATAGAACTCGGCAATTCTTGTTTCAAGAAGATCACAGCTGTAAAGTGTGATTAGTTAGACAGAATAGGTGGATTAATAAGTAATCGAGGCAACAAGCAAGAACCAGATACAAAACTAACATGGATGAACAATTGGAACGACGTCGGGGTGGAAGATCGCAGTGAAGATGAGACCAGGTTCTGCTATTTCCATCAACATTCGTGTGCCAACTTTCAGTCCGTAACACTTGAGAAAGTTTATCCAAGTTCGGCCATAAAAAAAAGCAGCGATCTTCTTGGTTCATGAACCCAACTTGGAACTTATATCCATGGCTTGTCTTCACTGTGACCATTAAACTAGTGTATTCAGTTATGGCAAGGCCGAGCATCTTGAGTACATGTGTTCTGACAGAGCAAATAATACACTGCAGGAAAAATAGTATGAGAACACATCATGTTCAAAAAACCTGTAGGGTACTCGCACTTTGGATGAGCAGGAACAAGTGTGGCGTCTCGCCGAGGGCGCAGAAACCTGTAGGGTACTCGCACTTTGGGCACTGCAAATGAAACACACTAGATTCAGTAGGAAGAAAAATGCATCAACGTAGGTGGCTGTCATCCTAGGATTACCTGCGACCAAAGGACTTGGATTTATCGGGGATAGATGAAGAATTCGTACCTGGTTCTCCATGAGAAATCCCTATGCAATCGCCGAGAGGGGGTTTTCTCTGAACAAGCAGACGAGGGAGAAGGGGATTCAGGCCCAGTGAAATATTGCCGCTTCGTCCGTCCAGCTTACTGCTTAAGCTGGAAGGGGTTTGTGATTTGACGGCTCATTGGGCATTACTGCGGCGCTACGACCGGGTTGTGTCTACCATGAAGTTGTGCACTCTAATTTGTGCATATGGCACGTGGACCCCGTTGCCGGTTGCCCCACATATCAGCGAAAGGAAGTAGAAAGACAGGAGTAACTAGTTACACATAGACATATTTTTTGATAGAGAGATACTCCCTCTGTAAAGAAATATACAAATCTTTTATATCACAGGCTCACCTTGCCGAGAAATATACTCCCTCTGCAACGCACGAGCATTATGGGGTTCAGCTTTTTATGGGGGTTCAGCTGAGAATATAATACTCGAGATAGGCTCACGGTTACGGACTTTGGGCATGAGCCGACCCGCATGTTTGGGGGCCCATGTGTTCTACCTCGGCGCTTTTCATATTGCAAGCAATCGATGCAGTGCTGGTTTTAGATGTTGTCGCAAGGCGAATACACAAAATTGAATAAAGCACGGCAGCTGTTGGAATGAAATCGAACGACAGTTCCTAACCAGCAATCAGAGTTGCAATTCTATCAATGATATACCATGTGATAAATAATACTGTCGTACTACTTATACACACAGGACACTTGTTTCACCATGCCAGATTATTACATCAAAATCTCACGGAGGATAGATCAGTTCGGCAGTTGCGTGCTATTACTGAAGAATTTCAAAGTTGATTTGGACCATCTCTCCTTGCCGAGAAAGCTCGATTTTGACATCAGCCCCTACCGCAAGATATGATTTAGATTTGAACCTTGACCATCCTTTAGCATCAATAATCATGCGACCATCCTTTGTACTTACGGTATATTGAGCAGGTTCATTCACACCAAGGCTGCGCATGGTAAGAGAAACTTGGCTGCGGTCGCCCGGATTGTTGAACGACTCCCTCGTTGCTCTAGGGATTCTCTATTTGCAAACAAGAAGACATACCCAAACAGTTAGATCAACACAGTGAATCATGTGAAACAACATGGAACGAAAAAAGAACGAAGCACTTGGGCGGCCAATGCTTACCAAGAAGGTGGACATGTCGGTTTTTGTAAGGACTTTGGTATATGAAGTGTGAACGCAGCCCGATCTGTTGCGGTGCAAGCTGCACGGGCCGGAGCAGATGCAAGTGCAAGTGTTGGTGCAGGTGCCGAAGCCGCTGCTGCTGCCGGAGATGGTGCTCCTTGTAGAGCTGGTGCCGGTGTCGGAGCAGGTGCCGGTGTCGATGCCCGATCCTCCGGTAGATCAGACTGATCCACTGACGCGGTCGGTGCCCAATCCTCAGCTGGATCAGACTGAGCTGCTGCTGCTGTCAATGCTAGAGCAACTGCCGGTGATCGATCTGTGCGAGACAGCGGCAATCGTGTCTGGTCTGCTATGATCAGCTTTCTAACTTGACTAGGATCCGTGACCATGATCCAGTTTTTTCTTCATTTCTTTAAAACGCGAGAAGGACTAATTGTAGCGTTTTTGTTAAACCAAACTGCAGTTCATCATAAGGATTCAGCTTGTACTCAGACAACAGACTGATCCAATTTGTTCCAGTAATATAAGTGATGGACAGTGCCTTCATCACTGACACGACATAAGAAGTGAAACCTGCAAAAATAGCCATCGTAGAGCAAACCAAACAGTTTATTCTGTGATGAATGTCACATAGCAAAACCTGCATCGTAAAATTGCAGGAAAAGAAAGAAAACATGACATTAAATCAATAAGATTTAGACAGTAAATCAATAAGATTTACTTGATGTGACACGAGTGAATCCTTAGCAGGAAATCACTATGTCTAAGTACTAAACATAAGATTGATCGTCCAACTACGCGTGGCATGCAGGGGCCCTGCCTACTCCCACAAGCAGGACAGTCCAAAGGCCGTGACAAATTGTATGGACCGAACATCAATGGGACTGGAAATCCTGGTGGGTGCGATATACCCTGCAATGCATACAGATATTGGGGTGTAACCATAATTGATAAACCTTCCTCACAAAAAATATGATCTGGATACTTCAAAATATACAGACTGAATTGAGTGGACAGACATTAACATAGACCGTTCTCAGGACTGACCACAGACCAAAAGCGGCAGTACTAATAAACAATACAGGGTTCACAAACAGAAAGCAAGTACTAAACAATAGTACTTACTACAGACAAGCAAAATTGCACTAATTAAACTCTGCAGACTATTTCTTGCCACCGACCTACGGGATGAAACCCGCATAACTGACTAGGCCATGGACTTCATGTGAGATGTCTACATGCACCATCACCATCTTGTCAACCTTGGAGAACCTAACAGAGTGGTCTTTCCACTCATAAACATGACGATGAAGACATGCCGCATCCGATTTGTTGGGAAGCTTTACAAGAACCACACCCTTCGTAATCGAAGGCACAACCAGGAAATTGTTGTGGTCAAGTACAGCCTCGAGAACACGCCTGGCAACAATGCTACAGGAAAACACTAGTTCAGGACACGTGGCGACAAGGACACAGCACCTGGATAGTTCAGCAGTAGAACTCATCATCAGGTCTTCCAGTTCACCCGACATGACTTTGAGAACTTCATCTCCACCGCGGACCTGGTTCTAATTCAAACATAAACCATATTTTATTACTACCTCCGTTTAGAAATATAAGAAGTTTTTCGATATTATACTCGATATATGACTACATATACGCACAGAAATGAGAGAACAAAGACACTAGAACATGTCTTCAAAGGCATGAGAGCAGAGGGATTACATGCAATATCCATAACACAAGTTACTGAGGCAAATATACCCTCTTAAAAGGTAGCATTGATGTTCATAAAGTACTCCCTCCGTCCCAAAATTCTTGTCTTTGATTTGTCTAGATACGGATGTATCAAGTCACATTTTAGTATTAGATACATCCGTATCTAGAAAAATCTAAGACAAGAAATTTGGGACAGAGGGAGTAGTTGAAAGTAATCTATAAGAAATCAGTGTCAACCTCTCGCATGTTTTGGTCAAAAGAGGAATTTAGAACCGTCATTTGGCACACTAAAATCTGAAGGAAATATGCCCTAGAGGCAATAATAAAGTTATTATTTATTTCCTTATATCATGATAAATGTTTATTATTCATGCTAGAATTGTATTAACCGGAAACATAATACATGTGTGAATACATAGACAAACAGAGTGTCACTACTATGCCTCTACTTGACTAGCTCGTTAATCGAAGATGGTTATGTTTCCTAACCATAGACATGAGTTGTCATTTGATTAACGGGATCACATCATTAGGAGAATGATCTGATTGACTTGACCCATTCCGTTAGCCTAGCACTTGATCGTTTAGTATGTTGCTATTGCTTTCTTCATGACTTATACATGTTCCTGTAACTATGAGATTATGCAACTCCGTTTACGGAGGAACACTTTGGTGCTACCAAAGCGCCACAAGCGAATCTGGGTGATTATAAAGGAGTACTACAGGTGTCTCCAAAGGTACATGTTGGGTTGGCGTATTTGAGATTAGCTTTTGTCACTCCGATTGTCGGAGAGGTATCTCTGGGCCCTCTCGGTAATGCACATCACTATAAGCCTTGCAAGCAATGTAGCTAATGAGTTAGTTACGGAATGATGCATTACGTAACAGTAAAGAGACTTGCGGTAACGAGATTGAACTAGGTATTGGATACCGGCGATCAAATCTCGGGCAAGTAACATACCGATGACAAAGGGAACAAAGTATGTTGTTATGCGGTTTGACCGATAAAGATCTTCGTAGAATATGTAGGAACCAATATGGGCATCCAGGTTCCGCTATTGGTTATTGACCGAGAATAGTTCTAGGTCATGTCTACATAGTTCTCGAACCCGTAGGGTCCGCACGCTTAAGGTTTCGATGGCAGTTATATTATGAGTTTATGAGTTTTGATGTACCGAAGGAGTTGAGTCCCGGATGAGATCGGGGACATGACGAGAGTCTCGAAATGGTCGAGGCGTAAAGATCGATATATTGGACGACTATATTCGGAGTTCGGAAAGGTTCGAGTGATTCGGTATTTTTGAGTACCGGGAGTTACGGGAATACGGGGAAGAGTATTGGGCCTTAATGGGCCTTAGTGGGAAGGAGCCAGGAGGTGGCGCGCCCTCCCAAGCCCAGTCCGAGGTGGACAAAGGGTTTGGGCGCAGCCCACCTCTCCCTTCCTTCTCCACTTCCCCCTTTCCCCCTTCTCCTAGTTGGACTAGGAAGAAGGAGTCCTACTCCCGGTGGGAGTAGGACTCCCTTGGCGCCTTCCTCCTAGGGCCGGCCTCCTCCTCCTCCCTCCTTTATATCACGGGGGCAGGGGGCACCCCATGACACACAAGTTGATCTCGGATCGTTCCTTAGCCGTGTGCGGTGCCCCCCTCCACCATATTCCACTTCGGTCATATCGTCATAGAGCTTAGGTGAAGCCTGCGCGCCGGAGAAGTCATATCGTCGCGGAGCTTAGGCGAAGCCCTGCGTCGGTGGAGCATCAACATCGTCCACGCCGTCGTCTTGACGGAACTCATCCCGACACTTTGCTGGATCGGAGTCCGGGATCGTCATCGAGCTGAGCGTGTGCAGAACTCGGAGGTGCCGTGCGTTCGGTGCTTGGATCGGTCGGATCGTGAAGGCGTCGACTACATCAACCGCGTTGTTATAACACTTCGCTTTTCGGTCTCACGAGTGCGTGGACGGACACTCTCCCCTCTCGTTGCTATGCTATCACCATGATCTTGCGTGTTCGTAGGAAATTTTTTGAAATTACTACGTTCCCCAACAAAATCACATGCAAGATCACCCAGAAAGTTGTACTACCAGTACTAGTACTGCGTGTTTGATGAAAAAACACGATCAAGATCGAGAAAAAGATCGTCAACAAGAGACATTACATGGACTTGCTTAATGAGGGATCACGGAGAGGGGGGCTTGGACAGGGCGATGGCTTTGAGCTTGTCTGCCGTAGTCTCGGCGGGGTGCTTGCGCTTCTTCGTACCATGAGCCTCGACGGTTTTGGCCAGAGCCATAGACATCACGTCGGCCGGTGCTCCGGCGTCCATCTAAGAGAGGAAGCTGAGAGAGAAGAGTGAAAGGAGGAACGAGATGAGGGAGAAGAGAAGCCAGTGGGGGTTTTCTTCAAGAGAGGAAGCTGAGAGAGAAGAGTGAAATGATGGTTGCTTCGTCCGTCCAACATACTGCTGGAAGGAGGGGGTTTGGTGATTTGATGGCTCATTGGGCATTACTGCGGCGGTTTGATCGGGGTAGTCTACCGTCACTCTACTACGGAGTAATTTAGTGCATGGCTGGTGGACCTAGGTGCTGGCTGTCCCACATGTCGGCGAAAGTGAGTAATTTAGTGCATGGCTGGAGGAGGATCCGCATGATAGAGCGTGTCCACTATTTTTCATTCTAAAAAAAAATGATTACAACAATCGTTTCCACTCTTACGACGGAGGAGTGCGAAACACGGCAGCCACTTGAACATACACAATGCTCCTACTACTAGGCATGTGCAGTGGTTCATACGTCAGTACTACACAATCTTGTTGCTACTGTAGTAAGATATGACGATAACAAATGATGTTGTGCGCATGTCAACAACTCCTATATGTAACATAGTACCGCTTTTTTCACTGTCCGGTCGAGAATGAAGGGTGAGATCAATGTTAACAGAACTAGGTCCACAGCGCACGGAGAGTACGGTGCTACAGTACTCCACGAAACATGAACCATATGAAGCACGAATAGTGTTAGGCAGGGTGTATGAAGGGTGCACGGGATGGGAGCAAAAGTTCCCTTCTGGTCCCACTTTTGGGTGTTTGGCAGAGTACATGAAGGGTGCAGGAGTCCACACTAGTAGGTTGACAAAAATACACGAAGAGGAAACAACTATATTGAGATGAGAATGCAACCAAACACACCCACACCCTTTGTGCTACAGTGACTGATCTGCACCGTCTGAGTTTGATCCAACGGTCACGTTGCGCCGAGACATGGACATGCCCATGCAGAGGGCGCCTAAACACCACCGAAGTCCCTCTGCTTCTCAAGGCGCATAACGTTGGTGATGCAGGGTGCAACCGCTCAGAGCCCGCTCCCGGTCGATGGGAGCCAGCTCGTCAAAGACGGCGTCCAATGGCATGAATGGATTCCGGTGACGGAGCCCTGAAAGGATTCGCCCAGCAACGGTGACGGCAGCCCGCAACCCCTCTTTGTCCAGCTCAGCCCCCACCATCGCGCGGAGACGACTCAACTCCTCGGAGATATAGGTGTAGAAGGAGACCAGGTCAGGAAGCCGCAGTTCGTTGAAGTCAACCGGGTGGTCGAACGGGTTTAGCCCGACGGTGAGCATCGTCACGCTGGCACGACGATATGCATCGCGCAGCCGCAACACGTGCGTGGCAACTTGGTTCACCAAGTGGCTGAGGCGATCCTGGACCTCGTCATGATCGGCCCGCTCGCGCTCCAGCCGGCTCCCCTGACAGCCTATCGTATCTCCCGCTTTCTGCAGCAACGCTGCCGACGCCTCGAGCATCTTTGTGGTGGACGCCCGCCGCTTTTGAAGCTCCGTGAACTCCCGCACATAACGGAGGAGCATGGCACTCCTCTCCTCCTTGAGCTCACGGAGCTCCACGTCCTTGGCCCTGAGCTCCGCATCGTTGGCATGGAGCTCTGTGTCGAGCGCCTCACCTCGGACTCCGTGATTTGCTGCGCCGCCATGGCACCAGGTAGAAGCAATGGGGAGAGGAAGCAAAGGGGGCGAAACGGCTGAAAGGAAATGAAATCTATGGGAAGGCGGAGGGAGCGGGGAATCTTTTGGTTTTCACCACGGTAAAACACCAGTCGACGACTTCTCACATCAGGGAGCAGTGGGTTTTTACTGGCGGAGTCATCGTGACTAATTGCTGCCGCGCCTGCTCCCGTCAATAAAAAATTTAAAATCCTGCCGCGCCTGCTCCCGTCAATCAAAAAGTTAAAAATCCTGCCGCGCCCAAACACCAGAGCAACGCCGCTGTGGATATTTAAATTTACATGCCGGCAAGTAGATAAAAAAATGGGTGAAAAAACAAATGTGGCGGTGACCTAGCTAATCGGTCGAACTAGCCCAACTAGCTAGCCACCGTGCTTCACTGATGTACTCGGCGGGAAAGGTGGTTTCGTGAGTTGACGGATCATTTACTTGCTTCGGCGCTACGACCAAGGAGGACCCAGAAAACGCGCGGTAGGGCGTCCCACGTCAGGAAGAATATATGCGTGCACCACCGAGGAGGACCCCGAAACCGCGCAGTAGGGTGTGCCACATCTCGGCACGGAGGAAAAATGTGCGTGTAAAAATATACTGTATCAATCGTAGTACCTATGGTTCGACCACGGGACCCAGCCAATCGGTCAAAAACACCCCACTAGCCACACAGCTTCATCATGCAAACGTGTCACTGAGGATAGATGTGGTTAGTTCCGTCTCGACCAGCCACAACGTCTCTTGTTCTAGGCGATTCTTCTATTTTCCAAGCTTTTTTTAGTTGTAATAACACCACGGAAAGCTAGCGCCGCTCTTCGTGTGTTCCCGTGCAACGGTTAGACGATGGAGAGAAGAGAGATTGAGATCACAGACCTGGGACCCACCATTAAGCGAGACAACGGTCATGCACGTGTTGACAAGGCACTCCCTCTACTCTACTCAACGCAAGTACTGTATAAAATCAATTTATGGGACAAAGCCAACAACCGTTCGTTTTTTCAGGCTATCGACTTACGCTTTGTAGTCCAGGTTGCCAGTTCGAATCTCGTCTTTCAGATTTGTTAGTTTTAGGTCCAAATTTGATTAATGACAAGTGGGACCCCCGTGTGTTGTTCCGATATTTCAGTGTAGGATGGTTTTTTTGAACAAACACTTTGCGCAGTTAGACAAGTAACGGCACGAGTTACACGTATTTTGCAAGTTTACGAACAAAAATGACAACGGCATAGAATATCACATCCACCCCGCAGCTTAGATACTATGGTGATACGAGTTTTTACACCGTTGGAAGTGAGATCAATGGCTTGGGAGTAGTCTTTGTAATTATCGCATTTCCAAACTCTCAAAGGTTTTTTGCAAATAAAACATTCAGGCCTCGTGTGTGCCATCTGCATCTTGATCCAACGGCTCCCGGTGCTCATATTAGGTGCTCCCGTAGCAATTACCCGCCACGGTGATATGAGCATCTAGGTCGTATGATCGGTGATCGATGGCACATGCGTAGTACTTGTACTTTCTGCGCATTTCCCAAACCCTATCAGCCGTATATTGCAAAAACATTCAAACCTCCTACGGTGGGCCTTTAGATCTTAGTGAACTCGTATCACCATAGAATCTATGGTGTGGGAGCACCTCATACTCTCCAATGCGAGAAAACATAAGGTGCTATCGCAGCTTGGATGCTACGGTGATACGAGCTTGGAGGTTGTTAGATCTAAGATCCAATGGCATATGAGCAGTCTTTGTGCTTGTAAGCAGTGGCCGAACTCTTTTGGGGCTTTTTGCAAAAAAACCATTCAAACCACCGAGGAGGTGTTGGGTCACGAATCCAACGCCTCCGTAGAGCTTGTATCACCAAAGCATCTAAGGTGTGGTAGCACATGATATTGTTACATATAGGAGAATATGATGTCCTCCTTCATCTTATATGCTACGGTGATACGAGCTTCGAGGTCGTTGGATATGGGATCAAAGGGCATCTATGTACTTTTTGTACAAATTGTGTGCAATTCTCAAACTCATCAAGGTTTCCTGCAAAAAAATTAAGACACATCATGTGAGCTGCTATATCTCAGATCTACAAGCTCCAAGCAACTCGTATCGGCATATAGCATCTAAGGCATGGGGGCACATGATATTCTCCCGGGGAGGAGGGGTGGGGGATGCACAACTAATCGGTGGTTGGGAGGGTGGGGACAAATATAATCTAAACAACCCTAAACAGAGCTCCACAATTTTACCTAAGGTCGAGGGGTTGACCCCCGACAATCATAGCTCCGCCTAAACACAACATTTGCATGTACTGTTGTACTAGACTTAATATTCATGTTTTAGTTTCATGTTCATTTTAAATATTGAACTGAGGACCATGGATGTCTTACATTTTACTCCCTTCGTTCCTAAATATTAGTCTTTTTAGAGGCTTCAAATGGACTGGCACATACAGATGTATATAGACATATTTTAGAGTCTAGATTCACTCATTTTGCTCCGTATGTAGTCACTTGTTGAACTCTATAAAAGACTAGTATTTAGGAATAGAAGGAGTTTTTTTGAATTCGTGTCATACATGCATGGTTTGAAAAATTAGATGCACTATACTTATTGGATTGTTGTTGTGTTCGTGCGTGTGTGTGTCTCTCTCTCTGTGTGTGTGGTTATATGCTTGATACATACAAAGTTTTCTCACCTCCGTATTGTTCATCTTTTAAATTTGAATCTGCATTGGAAAACTTACTAGGGATACCATGAAATGTGAAATCCACGTTGAGATCACTATATCACAAACTCACTCTAATTCAACAACTCATCATAAATCAATTACCATGTTGAGATTAGTATTTGCAAGGAAAATACGGGTATTGTAATACACATAGATTCGTTCGGCAATTTAAAAGTTTCCTTTCGTATTCTCAAATGGTAGGACCCAACGGCGTACCAGCCAGACCTTGGCTCGTGTTGATCCTAAAAAAACCGGGCTCGTGTCCTTCGGTGGCGTGCGTGGTATGCACATTAGGAAACCCCAACCAGTCGAGCCTCGGCGTTTCAAGTCGAAATATCTGACGGCCAGAATTCCAGCCCTAGGAAATTTCCCTCATGTCCCCGGTCCATAATGACTACCGATGAATAACGGAGGGATGCTTTAGTAACTAGACAACGTTACCTACCGTGCCGAGAACGGTTCAATTCCCTCGGTCGCCGCTCGTCAAGGTCACCCGTCAACTGCATTGCCTACTACTAGTACTACTACACCAGGATGAGCACATAATTGAGCCCGTTTGTTCGTGCCTAGTACTTGAGTTAATATATCAGGCAATGCACTGGTACGGAGGGATTATCCTTTTAGTCTACATATATAACTTGTCTGAAGTCTAACTAAGCAAAATGTTTGACCAAATACTTTCTTAAGAAATACAACAAGACATATGTACAGCTTGAAAATTTATTGCATGATGCAAGTTATGATATTGTTTCGAATCATGGATCTTAAATTTCAAAAAATCCAAAAGTGAGCATAAATTCTTGAAACTGAGCATGGTCACGTGATATGGCACAAATATTACTTCGTAAGTTTTTTCTTCAATTCGAGACAAGCTGCTTATGACAAGTTGCTCAAATGAAGAGCCAAGGTATTTTGGAACAAAGACGTATCACGTTAAGGCGAACGCTTTCCCTATTGAAACCGTGGGTGTTTACGTGCCGCCACGAGTCCCCGCTTCTCATCGGCAGGTATCATCCCAGCAAGCGTGTGAGTCGGACAGGAGGCATGCGAAGACCGCTATGCCGGCTGTCGAGGAGGCGTGCAGCAGACGGCTGTGCAGAGACTCACCGGAGGCGAGCCTTTGACCAGGCCCGCCGCCATCCGTCGTCCCAACTGCTCCCACTTTTAATGTCGCGGCGCCGCAGTTTAAAATCAACCCCGCACTACCCGGTATCGCTACAATCTCTCTCTTCCTCTCCGATTCTCCTGTCGTCTACCTCCAACTAGCTTGACCTAAATGTCGCCATGCCGCATCACGATGGTCTGCCCTTAGTGTTCAGTTTCGAGAAGACACCCAACGAGTCTCAAGAACATAAAGCGCTTTGGGGCGAGCTTGAACTGGCCTTGCGGGAAGGCGCGCGCTGTCCCGCTCCCGTTCCGGCTCCCGTCGCCCCGACTGAGCCAGCGCCCATCCCTGTGGCATTAATGGGCATGGAGCCGCACATTGTCGCCGAGCTTGATGCCACGGGGTTCCACGAGGTCCCCGCCGACTTTCACGCGCATGTGCACCTGCCAACGCATGCGCCTGCGCGTGCACTAACGCGCGACGCCGTGCGCGGTGCCCGTGCACTGCCGGTGCATGCGCTGCGCGCACTGGCAGCGCGCTGCGCCCGTGCGGTGCCCGTGCACACGAATGTCTCCGCCCGCCGTTGACAACGCGCGTTGTCGCGAGGTGCGGTGCCCCCTCGGCGGCATGGATGGCCGTCGTCGACCGCTTCCTTGCACCGCCGATCGCCTCCTCCCGCCGATTGACTTCGCCTCGAAGTCGAACATTTTGGCCTTCCTTGAAGCTAGGCCAGCGCCCAGGAATACGCCAACAACGGCCGAAGACGCGCCGTCTCCGTCGGTCGGTGGGCGACGACACACACGTAGCAGCGGAGGAGCCGCTTGCCACCGCGAGACGCCCCCGCCGCCGCCGTGTAATCGAAATTTTCCATGAAAAACGTTCGGATTGCCATGCTTAAAATCCAAACGTTTATCATTTCCATTTATTTTATATCGATCGTCGTATAATTTAAAGTCGGAGTCAGACTGAACGAAATGTATTGTTTGATCGATTGAATGTTCTGCTAGAGCCGTATCAAATTAAATATAAAACGGCATCAAGCCACATGTTTTCCTTGTCATCCAACGACCTAGACTGCTTCAATGTCGAGTGCCAGCACGTTTAGCGTGTATTTAATTTCATGCCAAAAATAGTGCTAATCACATGACAACACGCAAATAATATCCTAGTAGTTAATATCCGCATGCACTTAATATACTTCCAAATTAACGGGCATTGCACGTACACACTGACTAGTGCTGCTAGTACGTGAAACTGGTGCCGTGACTTGTGAACGCGTCCAGATATGGTCAACGGCAACATCGCCCGCGAGTTCTTCCTGTTTGCCCGTGCGTCTAAATGCAGAAGGGGAGGAGAGAGATAGAGCACACAGGAACCCACCAGTAAGTGAAGGCGAATAGTACTAAAAATAATATTATATGTTATCCATTAATTAGCCTGTGGTAATATAAAAATATTATGTGAACAAAGGGGGTACAACAAACATTGCTATTCTACGTATGTTGCCTATTGACATGCGGCTTGAAGGCCCGGTCGCATGTTCGATCTTCGTCCTTTATTTTTTAATTTGTATATGGGTCCAAATTTGTATCATGACATGTGGGCCCCTCGGTGTGTAGTTTGTAGCACTTTAATTTGTGGGTCGAAATTTGTTCCATTCCAAGTGGACTATCGGTGTGTAGTTTTGTAGGTTATTTATAATAATTAAAGAGAACAACATAGTTTTTTCAATAATACCATGGTGCGACGTTGAAGGCGAGAAAGGGCGTGTGAGAGCGATGACCGAGCAGAGGGAAATCAACTAGGGAGTTGCGTGGGTTGCAGCGGTGTTTGGAGTAGTTGTGGGCGAATGCTACGAAAATATAATCTAAACCGACGGAATAAATGCCTACACAAATTAATCCAAGGTTGGAGTGCCCCTCGCAATGTAAATAGCTCCGGCTTTGCGAGGGATGGAGAGGTAGTAGCTTCAACACATGGAAGATACGGTGTGAGAAAGCTAGGTCAATCGAGAGACATATAGATAGAGAGACAAAGTGAGTGTGGTCCGACATTCATTGAACAAATATATATGCTCTGGAGAGATATTGTCCAATTTAGCTTTTGGCAAGGGTGAGGGCTGTAAGATAGAGCTTGAGAGATGATCCAGTCACAGACATGTAGATATGTTTTGTGCGTGGGAGGAAGCAAGGTCAACCGATCACATAGGGTCGCCGTGCGATCGAAAGAGTGAGACGGGTTGGAGAGAGTGACCTAGATAGACGATGTGCGTGAGAGAGTATACAATGTGAATAGGTCGAACTGGGCTCAAACATGGTGATATATCGTTTTGTCCGAGAAAGAGCGAGGTCAATCGAGACATACAGAGAGAGAGAGAGAGAGAGAGAGAGAGAGAGAGAGAGAGAGAGAGAGAGATTGAGTGAGCGTGGCCCACCATGAGGTCGAAAGAGTGGCGGCGGCTTGGATGGACTGACCTAGATAGACAATCTGCGTGAGAGAGTATAGAATGTGTCGATCGAGGCCCGATGAGGGAGATATATATCATTTGTGTGTGAAAGAAAATGAGGTTAAACAAGACTCAGATAAAGAGAGCGAGATTGAGCGAGTGTGGCCCGCCGTGTGGAAGAAAGAGTGAGACAGTCTCAAGGGAGTAACCTAGATATACAACGTGCTTGCGTGCGCACGAGAGGTTGGGGGGGGGGGGGGGCTAGATAGGGAATGCATGTATTTAGCATGAGAGGGTGAGAGGGAGAGCTCGGCATGGGGTGCAATGGCGGGTGTGTGAGGTAAATACATTTGGTAACAGAGTGGAAAAAGGGGTTGTGTAGTTGAGAGACTTAGAGATAGAAACATGGAGAGAAATAATGGATGTGTGTTGGAAACCAATAGCTTCCTAAGGTGGTTAGGAGAGGAAGATTGACCGATACATGAAATATGTAGCGTTTTTGCTAGGGGGGCTAAAACAACATTTGAATGTACATAGTACGAGACTTAATATCGATGTTTCAATTGATTGTACATTGTAAGATTTGAACCGAGGACCAGGCATACGGGTAATTATTTCGAATTCGTGCCATACTAAGTTTCGAAAAGTTGACATTGACTCAATTTGTTGTGCTATTTTGTAGGTCATATGTTTGAATCCATCCAAAAGTTTTCTCACTACCATGGTGTTCATCATATACATATGAATTTGTATTAAAAATTTAGCGTGGATACAAGTGAAATCTGAAATCCATGTTAGAATTTGAGATCGCCACGTGACACACTCTAATTCAAAAATCTAACTACGTGACACACACTCTAATTCAAATAACTAATTATGTGACACACACTCTAATCCACGTTAGCGTGGGTACCGTTTCGATTTTTTTTCAAATAACTCCTCATTAATTAATTTATAGTACTCCCTCTATTCACTTTTATAAGACCTTGAAGACATTTCAGACAATGTGCAAAACAGTTCATTTTAAGTTGTCTGAAACGACTTACAAAGTGAACGGATGGAGTATCTCGTTTCGAATGACTAATTATTGCAAGGAAAACACGGCCATGGTAATACATACAGATTCGTTTGCAAATGAAAGAAGATTCGTTTGCATTCTCAAATGTAGGCGCACTGCAGGCAGTGGTCGTGGTCGGTGGGCGCTGCCGGTGCCTTAAAGGCAATCGCCTTTGGATCGACATGTGGGCCAACAACTGTTGGGCCCACATGTCATGAACACAAAGGCAGGTGCCTTAAACACCAAGCATAGTCTGTCGGGGTGATCGCGTGTGTCGGACGGACGCCGTAGTACCCAGCCACCCACCCCCAAAAGGATAGCGACAATATAAGTTCGCTTCCATGTTTCGGATTGAAATATCCGCGGCCCCAATTCCAGCCCTGCAAAATCTCTCTTCTCCACCGTCCCTTCCGCGCCCAGATTGCTCAAATCCCTAATTCGCCGCCAACCCTCGAATCGCCTCGTCTCGTCTCTTTCCCCACCATTCCCCACCTCTGTGCGGACGGCGACGACGAAGGCGGCGGTCGCGCTTCACCACCGCACCGGAGCTACCTCATCTCGCCCTCGTCCACCGCACGGGTGGTCCACCGACAACGTTAGCCGCCCGCAACCGACGTGCCTCACAGACACCAAGTTCCACCGCATCAGGTGCGCTTCACCGATGCCGTCTCCCAGCTCACCCGGGCTACTTCACCGAGGACATCGTCGCACCTCCGCCCTCCGAGGCTGTTGGGACTTCACGAACAGTCTCGTCCACCACTTCGTAGTGCTCGACTGCCACTCAAGATATGCATCCGTGCGCGGCCAGCCAACGCCAGCGCATCACCCTCAACGGCTCTGAAGTGACCCGCACTCTAGCTAGGCAAGCATGCCCAAACGCCGGCCCGAACTAGGTATCCACACATCACTCCCTTGTGCACTGTTCCGACGATGTTTGGATATCCTTTCACTGCTCTCTTAGCTTACATGCCTATGCAACTCTAACTTTAACTCTTATTTTTTCTGGAGATATCATCTGAAACAAGCAAATCCATTTTTTAGCGAAGCATGACGGTGCTACGGGATCTGGTACACATCCTACACACCCGTATAACCTTGTAAGTATCTGTCCTCCGGTACAACATCAAGGTCGATTCCTCTTATTTGATCAACCATTCGTCGTGTCAAAAATGCAGAGGGGGATGCAAGGAGCACAAGGCCTGCACATCCAAGCAAGTGGTAACATGGACTTGTACATGGAACATCCCAAGCGCAAGAAGAGCTGTAGTGAGCCTGTACAATGAGCTAGCGTAAGTCCCTGCATTTCATTTAATTCATACTGGCATTCGTGTATCATTTGTGTGCAGTGGCTGATCCACGAATTCAAGTTACCAGGGGCGAATATTTAACTTAAAAAATACGAAGGCACTTGCACTCCGGAAATCAATATAACTTGAGAAATGTGAAGCTACATGCACTTTGAAAACCAGCTAATGATCCAAAGTAGTTCAGATTATAAACACTAAATGATGCAAGCACAAGAAACACAAAATGCAACATGGTGTACAAGGACTACAAACATGGTGCTGTACTGCTTGAATTATTAGTTCTCGGCTGAAAATATCAAAGTGTAATTGCACATATAACGGTCGCATAAACTGCATATCAATATATCTATCCTGCATAAGTATGCCAATAGTTTCAAACAACAGATTAGAAAAGTATTTATGCTATGTTGTCATGATACGGGACTTTCCGGTAGATGGCCTCGACGTTTCCTCAAGCTATGAAAATGCACTATAATTTGCTTGTCATCAATGCTCGCAAATCTCTGTCTCTCTCAACATAGTAGATCATCATTAGACACTAAATCCTTCAATGAGCTTGCAAAATGCTTGCATTAGATCCCTCATTAGACACTATATGTTCATCACCAGGAGCATGTAAAATGTTTGCATCAAATCCTTCATTAGCGATCTGTTCATTAGACACTTGAGGCTCAAGAACAACATGAGCTTGTATGTTTGCACCGGAAACTTGATTAGATACATCAGATTCATCGATTCGGTATTGATTGGGGAGTTATAAAATAAGTAGAAATTGGTTTCATTTTCTCATAGATTCCCTACATACAAGCAGTTTTACAACACCGTCGAGTTTAACTATTGGCCAGAAATTGAAGAGTTGAATTAGATATAATCAGGGATGTGATGTACCTGCTCGTTCGCATGCTACTCTTGCAAGCTGTGATTGTCCGTTTTGCAAGCTCGATGCCATGCCGTCTTGCCGCTTGCTGCCTCCCATGCAGGCTACACCGGGTTGGATCTTCATCTTCTTGTCCTTCCGTTAAGCTTGAAGCCGGCGACCGCCTCCAACGAGGGCGCGAGGAAGTTTTGTGTCGATCTGTCCAGCAGCGGCTAGGTTAGGAGCGAACAGTGGAGGCTGGAGCGAATGAATTGGGATTTTTCCTGCTGTCGATCGATATGGGAGGCGCTCGTTTGGGCCATGAGCCTGCTATAGGGCCTGCCTTGCACTTATGTTATTGGCCCATCCAAATTGAAACATTTTTCTTCATTTTTACATTGCACGCTCGTGCGTTGGGACGAACAAAACTAGCGTGGGCCAACCTGGACGACTCAAACTAGGTGCACACTTTCCAGCAACCGAGGCGGCCCATACCAGCCCCTATGGTGGCGTCGCCTTTTGCATGTATGATTGGATAGTGAAAAATATTCGATGGCGCTTTTGATTTACCCAAAGAATGGTTGAATTGCTTGTTTCTATGAACTGAGTTCGCCAATAATGTGAAGGATGCCGATCTTTTCATCCTATTGTAGATTGCTTAGATCTCGATATGCCAAAAGTAATCGCATGAAATATACTGAAAAGCCAATGTGATGTGTTTGGCTACAACTAGTCGACTACACGTCCTCATATAACATATCAAGGACGCACCATCTTACCAGATTAACCATTCGACTTACCCATGCGGTGTGGGAAGAAAGAAGTATTGGGACTGCGTATCCAAGCAATTGATGCCATGGACTCCTTCGTACAACCTTGTAGCGAAAAAGAAGTTGCAGTGTTCTGTACAAAGAACTAGCGTAAGTTCAGTTACTGCTTCTCGAATTTTAGTTAGCCACTTATTGCAAAATTGTTCAATTCGTTGCTTGGCTTAATTTAGTTTGCTCTGATTACATAATGGCACAGCCTGTTAATCATATTGTAGACTGCGCCTATCTATGTGTTTGATACTTCTTGTTAAGAATTACCTGTTTGCCTTAACTTAAATATCTACTTGTTTGTTTAAGCTGCATTGCTGCTGCAACAATGGGTTACAATGATGTTAATAACTACTTTTCAGCATCAATTGAAACTCTTTAATTCCTTGTTTGTTTAACGGTTTGCTGTTATAACTCCCAGTTGAGATGTTTTGCTAACTTCAACTTTTCTGAATCAATCGGAACTTTAATGGCAAAACAGGTTAGCCCAAGATCAAAGAGCGAGGTCCCCATGGACGTTGCATCATCCCACAGCGATGGCACCGCCCAATCGTGCATTATGAATTGCCAACTTCGATGCTCTAGAGGCTAAACTAGTGGTAGAAAGAGATTCGCTACGCACTTAGAGATGAAGTTGACATGTTGAGTACTCAAGAAAACCATTAAATATTTGGTGGATTTCAAAACGAAGCAAGTGAGGCCGACCAGATTGTTAAGGTCTGAAGGAAAAAAAATTAAATTCCTACTTGGTAAATCATAGGTGAAATGTTCTTTCCATAGTTGAATAACCTTTGTGTTGTCATTCATGTAATCAATCAAACCATTTGTTTTAGAGATCATGTAATAATTGTTTTTTGTTTTTGGTTTGTAATTTTATTTGAGCACAAGTCTGTATTAATTGATAAGACTGGAGACATTTCATTTGGATTGCTGTGCGGACCTACAAATATGCCAATCGGGCTGAATGTGCATTCAGCAATAGTAGTAGTATAGATGGACCATAAGTGGCACGCATCGGAAAGGGCCAAGATCTTTGGCTAAAAAGGATGTTGTTGTAGCCAAAAAAAGTACATCGGCCTGGCTTATGTATGTTAGTTGATACTATTGATCCATATACTCTATAAGTGTTTATATGTCTGTTAGTTCTGTACATTCTTGGTTGATTGACTCGGTATTTGAATCTTGATACATCGCTTGTGTACATATCTAAATGGGAGTACGCATTATGCTGCGTGTGACATTTGAGTTGGACATGAAGTGTTCCAAATATTCGAATTCACCTTAGATTGGATTCTAGTTTCTGAATTTTAGTATCTGCATTTGTTAACCATATTCATATATGACAGTGGAATACACCTTTGTCGTGCTTTTGAAGATATATAAAAACACATAGAATGATTTATAAATATTCATATAGGAATACAAAATGGATTCGAATTTAGTTGCTAGGGTAAACGTGGATGCTTATTGTCCCAAAATTCGAAAGAAGCAGCAAAATGTCCACTTCCACGGACAATCCATCGGCCCGAAGCCAAGTGTTTGGGAGATGGAAATTACTGTCTACCATTACACGAACAATCCATCGGCCCGATTTCCACTGCCCTAAATAGGGGTAGGTTAGTAACTTCAATTAGACGTGACACGACCGCCTCTAAGCCCATTCCAACACGGTGGGTGTCAAACATGGGCGGCAAAACACATTTGATTCAAGCTCGTCCGAAAGACCTCTGTTTCTCCCTCCATTCCCCATTCATACACGATGGGCGGCAAAACAAACTCGTCTAGGCCGAAATCGATGTAGGCCAATATTTTCAATAGGGGCAGGTTTGTAACTTCACTTAGACGTGACACAACTGCCCTACCTGTTAGCCCCGTTCATACACCGTGGGCGCCAACCATGGGCGCCAACCACCCTCTCCTCGCCCGAAATCTCTGTGGGCAAATATTGGCGAGATGCGAGATTACCGTCCTATCCCCAACCGACGAGGCGTCCAAATTTTAAGCGGGGCTAAGTTCATAACTTTCCCATATTTCAGACAGGCGCGTCCCAAAAACATGGTTCCCCGTACCTCTCCCTCCATTTTCCCATTCATACACCGTCCGCGCTAGAACACCCCATCCGCACACCAGCCTCCGTCCGGCACCCCATCCATCGCCGCCGTCCTCCACCACATCCATCGCCAGCGTCCTCTACCATGCCGGAGCGCCTACCAAGACCGCGTCGTCCACTGCTAGAGATGGTCATTTCTCATCCACAGCGATGGACCAATAGCCTTGCATCACGTCCTCTCGCTTTATCGGCGCCGTCGTCCTCTTTGCCGGGGCCGCTCACACGACCTTCTCTTCCACCGCAACGGGACTTATCCCCCGATGCACCCGTCTACCGTCACAGATCTGCTTCAACACCACCGACAGCCATTGCACCCCCGATGCCTACACGGCGCCGCAAGAGAGGTGGTACTTCATATCCCCTCAACTTTTTGTTCTCAACGAGAAAATAGATCTTAACTTGGTTACTCTACTTTCTTTTCAGCTCCTAGAATTTAGTTCTTAGTTTGAAGCAAACAATGGATGCGAAGTATCATTTATTTTGCAGCTTCAAATCTGCCATGGTACAACCATAATACGGTTTAATTGATCATGCTTAGGTTTTAATTGATCATGTTGGTTCCGTGGTTGTTTCTTTAATAGAAATCGGAGGGGAAACCCTCTTTTGCTAAAAAAAATATTGTCGGATTTTGGGTTCCGGCAGACCCTTGAGGTTCGAACACTGGGGTGTGCGCGGAGATCTTTCCACTACCAGCTCGCGCGTGAATGGATTGCAAGGGATCTAAACTAGGAACGGTGAACAACACAAGAGACACAAGGTTTATACTGGTTCGGGCCACCGTGGTGGTGTAATACCCTACTCCAGTGTGTGGTGTGGTGGATTGCCTCTGGGGCTGATGATGAACAGTACAAAGGAAGAACGGCCTCGCAAGGGGCTGTTCTCGAGCTGGTGCGATGAACTGCTTGGGTGAGTTCAGTCGCCTATCTCTCTCTCTCTCTCTGCGTGATCTTTTTTCCTCTCCCTCTCTTTGTGGTGGCTAGTCCCATTTATAGAGGGACGCCCTGGGCCTCTTCTGAAATAATGAGCGGGAAGGGCGCCAACAATTGGCCATTTTGAAGGGGAGCATCTGGTACACTTATCCTGACTAAAGTTGGTCTCCGGCTGCCAAAGGCTCTGGTGGTGACGCCGTATTGGGCTCCACGATGACCTCCTTCCTGCCGTTCTGCTGGTCTTGGTCTTGTTGCACCGAAACGGTAACCTTTGCCTGAAGCCTTCGCCTGTGCTTTCCCCCTTTGCACCGAAAGGGAAACAAGGAAACTGCGCAGGCCGGCGCCAGCCTGGTCCTCGATCGTCATGGCTTGTCTCACGGGCCCCTCGGGAGGTGCCCTGCCTTGATCTCTCCGCCTCCTCGTGATCCTGCCTGACGAGGCTGCTCCTGAGGAAGGTTCCTGTCATCCGCCCCGCGAGGCTTGGCCCCTCGCGAGGGTCTTGAGCTTGAGCTGATGAAGCTGGGCCACGCTGGGCCCCCACTTGAGCCACGCTGCAGGCCACAGGCAGGCAAGTCTGGGGACCCCCGTTCCCAGAACGCCGACAGTAGCCCCCGGGCCCAAGCCGCGCCTGGACTTGGCTTAGCCGAGAAGCCAAGTGGCAAGTGCGAAGCGCCGTGGGCCCCAACAGCCTGCGGCCTTGGGCGCCGCTTGGTGATTGATTGGTCATGGGCGTCTCCGCTTCCCCATGATGCCTCGGCGACCGCACGACTTGACAAGTCCCTGCATGCAGAAATGGGTCATGATTACCTGTGATCGTGGAGGCCGACGATTGGCCTCCTCCGGCTATAAGTACGGAACGACGCGAGCCCTTCCAGTCCATCTCTTCTTGCTGCTCCTTCTTCTCCATCCTTGCCCTTGCTACTCATTGCGACATTGGCTCCGATCCGCAGGTTTTCTGCAGGGAAAGGCCCCCCGAGAGGGTCCCGATCCGCTTCCGCCGAAGAAACGGCTTGTCCTCGGCCGTCGAGATGAAGGCGCCCGGCAGGACGTGTCGAGGCCCTGGTACGAGCGGCCACCGCCAGGGTTCCCGCTGCCCTTGTACGCCCGCATTGAGGGCCCTGGAGTAGTAGACGCTGAGCGCCACGGACGACGCCACCGTCGGCGCCGGCGAGTCACAGCGGTGCGCGTTGTTCCTCCTGGAGTCCATGCCGAGGGCTCCTCCCGAGAGCTTGTGCTTCACGCCGCCATGCCTCCTCAATCTTGGATTCGCCTTCCTCCCTCCTTCGCCTTCAAGATCCCGCAGAGGGGCTCTCTGGAGCTCTGGTTGCAGCATGCTGGCTGCAGCACCCCTACGACCGGAGCGGAGGTTGTGGTCGTCGCTCCGGGCAAGGTCTACATGACCCGAGGCTGGGGCGAGATCGCCCGAGTCTGCCGGACGAGGGGCGCCCTCGTGATCCACCTGGAATATGATGGCGCCTCCTTGATGTTCTTCAAGGTATTCTACGCGGAAGGACGCCGGCTGGAATGCTGCCCCGAGAAGGGCGGTCGAGGCGTCGTTGTCGCGAGGACTAGGCCCGCCGGTCGCCCCCTCGGCAGCTCCTCGAGCAGCAGCGAAGGGGACGGAGGGTCCAGTGCCTCCGCCGAGCCACGGTGACTCGGAGGCGGCGGCGACAGCTCTGAGCCTCGAGCTTGCGCGCGCTTGAGCCGGCGGGTGCTTGTGCTACCGGCGCCGATGATCTGGATGGGGTTGACGCCGGTGCCTGGCGGCCCACTGTTGATGATGGCGTCTCCTGCGGAGGCACACGTAGTCGGCGTTCCTTAGGATTAGCACTCTTTATTTTCTGCAAAGAATCGAAGTAGCACCCCGCGGGGGTATGTAAGGCACTGGCCATGTTTTTGTGAATATTATGCCCCTATGATGAATCGGTGCGAAATGCTCATTCTGCCCCAGCTCAGCTCCCCCTTTCTTCCCTCATGAGGCTTGGTGCTCTGTGCTGACAGGTCCCAGTCCCCAGGTAGGCTTCAGTCATCGCTGGTATGGCAGGTCGTGATGCCGTGGGTTAAGGCCAGGAGGTGAGCGGCCCGAGGTCCAGTAAGAGCCCCTGAGTCGCGATGCTCAGGAGGTCCCCTTTAGCGCTCAAGCAGCCTTCGCTGGGCAAGAAAGGTAGGCAGCTTCGCCGTGACAGAGCAGCAGTAGGCGAGGGCTTTAGCACTGAGGCAGATCAGCTTTCGCGTGGCTTATCTTGCAGGTTTGGAGCGGCGTTCGATGAGGGGCCGTGTCTGTGCGACGGCAACTGCGGTGTTGCTGGGTCGGGACCTCGCGAGCTTCTTCCCTCTCCCCCGTGCTTTCCTTAGTGCTCTACGGCCTCAGGTCCCGGCCCTCGAGTGAGCTCAGCCGCCGCTGGTATGACAAGTCGCGATGCCGTGGGTCAAGGCCAGGGGGTGAGGGCTGGGGAGCCAGTAGGAGCCCATGAGTCACGATGCTCAGGTACCCTCCTTTTAACGTGCAAGTGGATCGCGGGGAGAGGAGGAGAGAAGGCTCGCGATGCCGCCAGCGTTACTCCTGGAGCAAGTCCTGTGTACCAATCACGAGGGGAAACAAGGTTCGTCGTTACGGTTGCCGACCAACCATTGGTCGCTCCGAGGGAGTGATCGGGGCACAGAAGGCTTGGTGAGGTGGTGCCTTGCGGGGTTGCCGCGGCGAGAGCTCAGCCACTCAGATTTATCGGCGCTGCAGGGACGGACCCGTGCGCAAGTGCCGTGCCCGAGCGCGTGGATCTAGAGGTAGGCGTCAATCGAGCAGGCGATTAGGTCAAGCATGTTATGTATGAATAAGAAAATCCATCTAGATAGGTGCGGAGAAAGCATACGCCACTGGGTCTGGCCCGAGCAGCTTGGGGATAATGCAGCCCGAGGGGCGCCCCCAACAAGGTAAGTAAAGAACATAAGCAAAACGGGTAGATGCCACAGGGAAGGACCCATGCGGCCTAGGAATGATGCAGCCAGGCGCTCGGTAGCGGAACACAGAAAGGTATCACGATATGGTCGGAGGTGGCGGGATGTTGAGGTAGCGGACGACAGCGTGATGAGACGCCCGGCCCTCACGAGCTCTCCGGGACTGAGCCTCGGGAGGCTCGGGGGGGCCTGAGGGGTTCCTCGAGCCATCTCCATCTCTGCCGGACCCGCGCGTTGCTTGACCTCCTGAGCCTCCAGGAGCTGTCGGCGTTACAGGAATAGGGTACCCAGACTTGCCTGCGGCTGCTGCGGGCGTGGCTCAAGGGAGGCCAGCACGCCCATATTCATCGGCACAAGCTCAAGACCCTCGCGAGGCCAAGCCTCATGAGGCGGGCGACAGGAAGCTTCCTCGAGCCACGGCCTCGTCCCGGGCTGGCTCGCGAGGAGGCGGAGAGATCAAGGCGGGGTACCTCACGAGGTGCCCATGGCGCAAGCCATGGCGACCAAAGGCGCCCGGTGGCGCCCGACTGCTTGATGTCCTCATTTCCTCTTTGGTGCAAAGGGGGCAAGCGCAGGCGAGAGCATCAAGCAAAGGCAGCCGTTTCGGTGCAACAAGACCAAGACCAACACAACGGCAGGAAGGAGGTCATCGTGGAGCCCAAGCCGGTGTCATCGTTAGAGCCTTTGACAGGCGAGGACCAACTTTAGTCAGGATAAGTGTACTAGATGTTCCCCCTTCAAAATGGCCAATTGTTGGCGCCCTTCCCGCTCAATATTTGGGAAGAGGCCCAGGGCCTCTACCTATAAATAGGAGTAGCCACCCACAGGGTAGAGGGATCCGGAATCCAGAACAGAGCTAGAGGTCAAGCAATCTAGAGAGAGAGAGAGAGCGACCGAACTGCCCCTAGCATTTCGTCGCACCGGCCAAGAACAGATCCTCGCAAGGCTGTTCTTCCTTGGATTGTTCATCATCAGCCCTTGAGGCAATCCACCACACCACACACTGGAGTAGGGTATTACACCACAATGGTGGCCCGAACCAGTATAAACATTGTGTCCCTTGTGTTGCTCTTTGTGTAGTTTAGATCCTTGCGAGGCGACGAGGTGCAGGTTGGTAGGGGGTGAGATCTCCGCGTGCACCCCAGAGTTCGAACCTAGAGGGTTTATCGGAACCCGAAATCCGACATTTGGCGCACCAGGTAGGGGTGCACCGGAATCCGCCTTGTGCCGCTTCGCGCCCCTTCGCATCGTCATCATCATGTCCGGCGACCAGGCGGGCAACCCTGATCCCTGGGCGGCCTGGCCCGCCCACGCAGAGACGCTTGCCACGGGTGACCCCATGCCCCGGGCAGCTCGCGGTCCGCAGGCGCTGCGGGCATGGCGGCTTGATCGAGCAACGACAGCTCCCATGCGGCGGCGCGCGTCGACGGCGAGGCCTCGAACCACGCCATGCCACGGCACCGTACACTGATATGGCGGGCGAACTCAAGGGCTGCGCTCACGGTGGCCGAGAGCTACTGCAATGCTGAGGCTCTTTGGAGGCGCCGCGACATCTTCTTGGAGCGGTGGCGAGCTCTGAGCCGCCACATTGGGGCTCACCCTTCTGCACCCAACGCTACCTCAGGTCCAGGGCGGCCCACGGAGGCCCCACGCGACGCCCCAGCAGCTCGAAAGCGGACTCAAGGCCACTCCGCGCCAACCAGGCCGTCGGCATCGGGCTAGCAGCAATGCGCCACCGCCCCGCCTGCCAGCAAGCAGGACTCACCACATCCCACGGCCCTAGTGGGCCACCGCGCTACCACCCCCAGGTGGGCGCCTCAAGCAGGGCTGCGTGGCACACGGGGCACTATGGTGCAGCATTCGGGATGGCAGTCCCGGAAGAGTACGTGCCCCACATGATGGATCAAAAGCACGCGTAGGAGGATGAACATGGCTCGCTCCTCGGCCCAAGCTGGTGGGACAAGGCACCCGAAGCTGAGCTCTTCCAGGAGCCCCGGGAAAGCCTCGTCGACCGCGCCGGAAGCCTCGTCGACCGCTAATTCCTCAGGAGCAGGCATACACTAACCATGGATCGCAGGAGGTACAGGTCGTCGCAGCGGACGGGTGCCCCAATCCCGCAGTTTCCTACCCCTCAGGAGGAGGGCGCCGGGGGCTGCAGGAGAGGGGCCGAGATCCGGCATCACCACCGCGGCGTTCGGAGCAAGGCGTCCTCAGGAGGTAGGCCCTCTGCCGAGGAGGTGCCTCAGGGCCTACCCCCGGTAGAGGACCCGTGGTCGTCGGGGGAACCGCTGGCGGCCGCTCTACCCCATCGGCGGCGTGCTCGGTCTCCGGCCGTCGTTGATGGCACTAGAGTGTGGTGCAAGGCGGGGCCCTCGTCTGGTGATATGAAGCAAGGCCGGTACCTATGAAGAAGGCCCAGTGCCTGTGAAGCTCGCCGCCCCATGACACTCTCATCTAATAATGAGTGGGGCTGTACATGCCCCGAAGTCTCAGGAGCGCCGGCCTCAGGCCCTGGGGCTCCCTCCCACGCCCAGTGGCAGCACTTAGCTCCGCGCTGGTGAGAAGACGTCCAAGACTAGACTAGGTAACGGACGTGGCTTTTTCTGCTTTTCTTGCTTTTCCCCTTGGTTGTCGCTTTTTCCCCCGTTTGGATTTAAGTTGGATTTGAGCTTGCGATTTGCGTGTGTTCGGGGAAGGGGTGTTTAGTCTCGTTCGAACAATCTCTCGCGTTCTGGTTACCACTCTGCATCCCCTCGTGAGCCCCTCGCGAGCCGGGCCAGGCCTAGCATGCGTGCAGCCCGGACCGCCATCACCGCGCCCTCTCAGGAGGTTCTCATCATAGGTTCAATGGGCTCGTTCAGGGAGCACATAGAGCAACACAGCCCTCCGCAGGCTATCTCGGGGCCCACGCGGGTCGAAGGTAAACAAGCTAGCCAGCTCGTCGCAAGGCCAGCCACTTGGCGTAGGCGTATGTGTGATATCGCATCTACTAATACGCTAACTGCAAGTTTTTACACGAGGGGCTCCCCCTCCCAAAATGCTCTTACAACCTTCAGGGCCAAGCCCGAACTCTATCTGCGCAGGATAAGAAAGCAGGAGCAGCACGTGGTCAATCGGATAAATCCCCCAATGCATCCTCGAGGTCACCTCCTGAATCGTCACTAGCGTCGCTGGCCTCGCCATCGCCCTCCGCGTCGCCGTCAGCGGTGTCAGGGCCGTTCACCACGCCGCCTTCATCAGTAGCCACGACCACGCCGTCGTCGTCAGCAGCGAAGGCCCTGACGAGGGCATCCACGTTGTCTTTCACACAATGCGCCAGGTCGTCCCGGACGGCCTGGGGTACTGGGGCAATGGCGGCATCAAAGTCGAAGTTGGGGTCCATGTCCCGAAGATGGCTGAAGACGCGAGAAAAGGCACGCCCGAGCAGGGCGCGACTCCTCTCCTCCACCAACCTGTTGGCTCTGCCCGACCGCACCTCCAGTTGCATCACCACATCAGTGAAGAACTGAAGGTTACCGGCATAGTTAACTGCATGAGGCTCGCCAACGGCCACCTCGCAGATGTTGCCCAAGGCCGTGTTAGCTCTTTCCTGGAGCGTGCGGAGCATAGGGCCATGCTCGTGCTCCAGGATCTGCCGCTGGCTAATCTCGTCCTCGTTCCGCCGTGCAACAGCCTCGGCCGCGTCCACCCGCTGACGTAGAAGAAGCACCTCGGCACGGGAGGATGTCAGCTCCTCCTGCGCCATGCCAAGGGCGGCTCCGGAAGCGTCAGCCCGCCGCGTCACTTCATCCAGCTTGGCCCTCGGGGCGGCGATCCTGCCTTCCGCTTCGGCCCTGATCAACCCCAGCCTCTCCTTGAACTCGCGCTCGAGGTTCAAGCGGGCCGTCGCCACCCGACGGTCAACCTCTTCCAGGACTCGGGCCTCCCGCGCAGCAACATCGTCCTCCGCCTGCATCACCAAGCGCTCCCTCGTTTCCAGCTGCTCAAGATCGCGGGCGCGCTCGGCAGCTTCAAGCGTTAGTGCCTCCTCGCGTCTCTGGAGCTCCGCCTGGTCGACCGAAGCCCCCTTCATCGATGCAAGGGCCATCTCATGCAGCTCCACCTGCTGCTCCCGGGAATTGCTCCAGGCCTGGAGCTTCTGCGCCCGCTCCTCCGCCGCCTCACGCCGCCGGTCAGCCTCCGGGCCTCCTCGGCCCGGAACGGGCTCCGTGAAGCCGCCAGCGACACCTCGGCTTTCTCATTGTCGAGGTCACGCTGGTGGCGCGCAAGAGCAACGGCCACCTTCATCTTGCGCCCCTCTTCAGCTAGGCGTAGGCCCTCAGCTTCAAGGCGCGCGTCTTCGTTAGCGAGCTCTACACCAAGCTGGCTCACTGCGTCAGCCGCCCTCTGGAGAAACCGTTGGCGAAGGGCACTGCGCTCTCGGGCGCGCTGGAGCATGCCTTCCGCGTCGTCCTCCGCCCTAGGTTTGCGCGGGGGGCCGCGAATCAGCACTCCCCTCTAGGCAGGGGGCTGGGGGCTGGCGCCCCCGCGATGGCCGGGCAGGCCTCGCCAGAAGCCCGGCCTAGAGCCGGCTCGTCCCCAAATGAAGAACGAAGGTCCGACCTCAGCCAATCGTCGTCCACGACCAGTCGAGGAGCCCAAGGCAGGCTGGCTATACCCCGGGAAGGCTCGCGAAGGAGGGTCGCGAGGTGCGCGGAACCATGATGCGCCACAGGATGGCTCACCTCTCCGACTGGCCTCACCACGAGGGCAGTGCTTGAGCTCGGAGCGCTTGGAGACGGTGAAGAGGGCGAGGCCTGGGGGGATGGCTCCTCAGCCATCTCCGTGAGCTCGGCAGGAAGGGCCCTGCGGAGCGAGGATCAGCCGAAGCAACGGGAAAATAGGGAACTAGGAAAGGAGAAGGCTTACTCATCAATGGTGAAATACTTCTTGCGCTTCAGCAGGTGGCAAGGGTAATCATCACCCAAGGCCTCCTTTCTCTTCCCGAGAGCCTCGAAGTCCATGCGGAAGCGGCCCAGGAGCTCAGCGCAGGGGTCAGCCTGCAACGAGGAAGAAGCACCAAGGTGACCAGCGTCAGGGGCGTCCTCCTGGCGCATGCCGTCGGTCGCCTCACCAAGAAGGGTAGCCGGGGCCTTAGGGGCCTCGGCCACGGGAGCCGCGGGCCGCGGCTCAACGCCTTCAGCCGCAGCAATGCGGGCCTCAGGAGCTGCCACCTCAGGAGTGCCGCCTGGCATTGTCATCCCGGCGACGGCCCCCTCAGCCTCCGGTGGCCCTTGCCTCCCTGCTCCACCACTCGAGGAAGGACCGCCGTGGGCAACTGGAAGGGCAGTCGCCACAACTGGGTTCTCACGAGGTCCCATGAGGCATGCGGGGCGCAGCCCCCATTCGTCGAAGTTGGGCATCTGCTTCACGAAGTCACCCCTGTTCGAGCAAAGGTACAACAGAGCACCCCCTTGCCGGATGCTGCCAGGGGAAGGGTCCCCAGTCAGGATCATGAGAACCTTCCTCAGCACTTCAGGCGTCAGATCCTCCTCCTGGAGCCTCATGCGGTCCTCACGCCCGCCGAAGGCCCACATCCGGCGGGAATGGCGCTGGAGAGGGGCAATGCGGCATAGGAGGAACACATTCACCACCTTGGGCGCCGTCACGCCGAGCGCCCTCAAGTACGCGAAGCGATGCGAGACGAAGACAAGCCGGGGGCTCATGAGCGTCTCCTGGCCCCAGCCCGAATTGGGGATAGCGGTTAATGTTGGCTCCGAAAGCAGGGGGCTGGGCACCGCGACATCCACATATAGCCACCGCTCGCGGAACCCAGGCGCGGGCGAAGGAAGGCTGAAATCAATCCTTGAAGCCGCTATTTCTGGTGCGGCAATGAAGCTCACGCACCCCGAGCATTGGGTGGGGTCGCTGAGGCGCAAAGAGAAGAAGTGGCGCAGCAAGGCAACTGAAGGGGGGATGCCCATCATCGCCTCACAGACAAAGGCGAAAATGGCAAGAAGAGTAACGGATTCAGGACCCAAATGCATCATATGGATCTGGTAATGGGAAAGCACAGCGTTGAAGAAATTGGAAAAGGGGGGAACCAGACCCGCCCACAGGGCGTCGGTGAAGTACCGGACCTCGGTGACTATTCTGTCAATGGAGAAGTGAGACGCGGGCCAGACCTTCGTCCTCCCGCACTCGTTGAAGATAGTGGCGAGGACAGAACTGACCTTGTCCAAGCCTTCTCGGTTGAGTATGATTGACCGATCGACAGAGGAGCCGTCGGCGACGGCGAGCGGGACGGAGGCACAAGCTTTTTCCCTTTCCCCTTCTTCGTCGGAGCCATGGCGGCAGGAAGGGGGAGGATTCGAGATTGGATTGGAAGCGGAGACTGGAGCTCGAGAGGAGGAAGAGCAGGAGACGGTCGAGCGGCGAGAAGAGGGATGACTGTGTGCAACCACGGGTCCGCCTTGCTGGGCGCAAAATAAGGAGGCGTGGGGGAACAGGGACGCCCACGTCCAATCAACCGCCACGCGGCGCCCGAGGCCTCAGGCTGTTAGGGCCCCGACGCTTCACACTTTCCCCTTCGCTTCTCCACTAAGCCAAGTCCAGGCGCGCCTTGGGCCCGGGGACTACTATCGGCGTTCTGGGAACGGGGGTACCCAGACTTGCCTGCCTGCGGCCTGCGGCGTGGCTCAAGGGGAGGCCCAGCACAGCCCATCTTCATCAAGACAAGCTCAAGACCCTCGAGGGGCCAAGCCTCATGAGGCGGACGACAGAAGCTTCCTCGAGCACGGCCTCGTAGGGCTGGCTCGCGAGGAGGCGGAGAGATCAAGGCGGGTACCTCACGAGGTGCCCATGACGCAAGCCATGACGACCAAGGGCGCCAAAGGGCGCCAGCCAGCAGATGTCCTCATTTCCTCTTTGGTGCAAAGGGGCAAGCACAAAGTAGAGCATCAAGCAAAGGTAGCCGTTTCGGTGCAACAAGACCAAGACCAACACAACGGCAGGAAGGAGGTCTTCGTGGAGCCCAAGCCGGCGTCATCTCAGAGCCTTTGACAGGCGAGGACCAACTTTAGTCAGGATAAGTTTACTAGATGTTCCCCTTCAAAATGGCCAATTGTTGGCGCCCTTCCGCTCAATATTTGGGAAGAGGCCCAGGGCCTCTACCTATAAATAGGACTAGCCACCCACAGGGTAGAGGGATCCAAAATCAAACGAGCTAGAGGTCAAGCAATCTAGAGAGAGAGAGCGACCAAATGCCCCTAGCAGTTAAATCAGATCGGCCAGAACAGACCCTCGCGAGGCTATTCTTCCTTGTATTGTTCATCATCAGCCCCTGAGGCAATCCACCACACCACACACTGGAGTAGGGTATTACACCACAATGGTGGCCCGAACCAGTATAAACATTGTGTCCCTTGTGTTGCTCTTTGTGTAGTTTAGATCCTTGCGAGGCGACGAGGTGCAGGTTGGTAGGGGGTGATATCTCCGCATGCACCCCAGAGTTTGAACCTAGAGGGTCTGCCGGAACCCGAAATCCGACAAGCGCACCTCAGCAGGCGCTGATGGGCAGCGACCGAGTTCGGCAGACCGAAAGGCATGCGAACATAGCTGTGAGGTGGACCCTCGCAACGTCCCACACGTGAGGGCCAGAGGCGCTCCTGAGACGCGGCCCGGTTGAGCCCTGGTATGTCGATGCAGATCCGTAGCCCAACATCCTCGCCTGGATGTGGGGCCACGGCGGGCAGGCGGCGACAACCGCGTATGACTCTTGACTCATGTAGCTCCTGGGTGTTCATCGCGATGAACTCCTAAGGGTTTGTCCCTCCTTGTCTCATACCTTCCCGAGGGAAACGTGCCTTGAAGCACGCCTCCAAGTGGTGCCCGAGCGCCTCCCTCATGACTTCGGCTAGATCGGTGGCTCGCCATGAAAGAGCCCCCGAGCCTCGCCTGAGGAGGGCGCCGGGCGCGCCTTCCTATGCGACAGAGGGTGGCACCCCTTGAACGGGCGCGGGTCCTGATGCCACGCCTCCGGAGGTACCTTCCTCGCGAGGGCCTAGACCAGGCAAAGCCTTCTTCTTCTTAGGGATCGCCTCGGGAAGTCTCCCGCTCCTGTGATCTAGGTCTTCGATTGCTGCGGCTTGGAAGGCGCCCTCAAGAGAGCACACTGCATCCCTTTCCTCACAAGGTACTGTGATGACTCCTCCACTTCCTGGCATCTTGTGGACATTGTAGCCATGGTGAGTCACTGCCATGAACTTGGCTAAAGTTGGGTACCCGAGGATGGCATTGTACGGCAGGCGAATGTGGGCGACGTCGAAGTCGATGAGCTCGGTGCGGTAGTTGTCGCGCCGTCCGAAGGTGACGGGGAGGCGAACTTGCCCTATCGGGACGGTGGAGCCATCGGTGACTCCTGAGAAAGGCTTGGTCGGCTGGAGCTGATCATATGGCACTTGGAGATCGTTGAATGTCTCGACAGATAGGACGTTGAGTCCTGCTCCGCCGTCGATGAGGGTCCTGGTGACTTGCACGTTGCTGATGACTGGTGAGCAAAGCATGGGGAGGACTCCGGCCGTTGCTGCGCACTTGAGCTGATCCGCTGAGCTGAACGTGATAACGCACGACGACAACCTGAGGGGCGCGTGGCCTCAGGCTTGGGGAGGACAACATTCACCTCGTGAGCAAACTGCTTGAAGATGCACTGAGAGGCTGGGGCCTGGGCACCACCCAGGATGCAAGCGATCGCGCGCGGCTCCTGGAAGCCCCCAGCCCCCTTGTCCTGATGATTGTCTTCTTACCTCCTTGGCGGCTATGGCAAAGGTGGGAGCCCCGCGTTGCCTTGAGGGCGATCCTCACGAGGCTGGTCCCTCCAACCTCCCTCGCGAGGCTGGTCCTGCCAGCGGTCCTCGCGAGGTCTGTCACGCCATCCTTGGCGAGGGCCACGGTCTTCCCAGCGTCCTGCACCTCTTCCTCCTCCTCGGCCGTAGCCCCGATCATTGCGCTCGGGGCGTCGGCCAATGCGCCCTTCTCGCACGACCCTAAGCTCTTGACATTCGTTGGTCTTGTGGGTGTGGAGGTCGTGGTACATGCAGTACCGGCTGCCCTTGGACGACTCGGGCTGATCCCTGCCTCGCTTGGTGTCTGGTTCTGCCGCCAGCACGACAGCCCCTTGCGCTTCACGTCCTTGGCCTTGGGCTTCTTCTCTTTTGGATCGGCAGCCGGAAGCTCGAGGAGGGAGAGGCGCCCTTCCTCAGCCCTGGCGCATTTGGTTGCCAAGTTGAACAGCTCCAGGGATGTGCACAGGTCTTCATGCATTGCTAGCTCCTCCTTCATCTTGACGTCACGCACGCCATCAGAGAAGGCTGAGATGATGGCTTCCTCAGTCACCTTGGGAATCTTGAGGAGGGTGTTGTTGAAACACTGGATGTACTTCTGTAGGGTCTCTCCCGGCTGTTGCTTGATGCGGTGCATGTCGCTCACGGCCGGAGGCCGGTCGCGAGTGCCTTGGAAGTTGGCGATGAAGCGGGTGCGCATCTCGTCCCACGAGGAGATCGTGCCGGGAGCCAGGTTCAGGAGCCAGGTTCGGGCTCCGTCCTTGAGCGCCATGGGGAACCAATTTGACATGACCTTTTCGTCCCGTTGCATGGCGATGCCCAGCTCGTAGAGCTGAAGGAACTCTGCGGGGTCGGCGGTGCCGTCGTAGCGAGGAGGCAGGTCTGGCTTGAACTTGTCGGGCCATGCGACACTGCGTAGCTCGGCGGTGAAGGCGCGACAGCCTGCAGTGGCCACCAGGGCTCTCTGTTGATGCAGAGCTTGTTCTTGTGGATTCCCGTGCGCTGCTGCCTGGAGGAGCGCGGGGTCTTGACGCGGTGGTGCTGGAGCATGGTCGACGGCGCTCTGGTGCCGGGAGCACGCGAGCACCTTCTTGGGGACGAGGGATCTCCTGGTAGCTCCTTTCTTGCTGCGCGGGCACCGGACGCGGAGGGTCTCGGCCCGGGGCCACGTGCCTTGGAGCCAGGACGCCTTCCTGGGTAGGAGGTGGCGGGGGCACCTCCGTCTCCTTGCCTCCCGCGTGGGGTGAAGGGCGAGGCAGCGAGAGGGATGGCGCGGGGGAGCACCCTGCGGCGCGGACGAGCTCGGCGACGCGGTCGAGCCACTCCTCGTAGACGTTGTCGACAGGGTGGTAGCGCAGTAGCTCGTTCGCCGCAATGAGCGCGGCTCGAGCCTCCATGGGAGCGCGGTGTGCGCGGTATGAAGAACCAGCAAGGGTGAGCGAGGGAGTAGCGGTGCGGCCTTCTCGCCTCACCGATGGGTGCAGGGATGAGGCCTGCTGCTCGTTCCCTGCCGGGCCGGTGGCGGCGTTGGCGGCAGGCGACGGGGAACGACGGGGGTGCCCGCCGACGGGAGCCGTCTGGGCGACTCGAGTGGCACGAGCAGCCCAGCGCTCGGCGTGGGCTTAGCGAGCGTTAGCCATGGGCACGACGGAAGATCACACGCGACCAACGGAAGAAAGATTCCGGCGCACCCCTACCTGGCGCGCCAAATGTCAGATTTCAGGTTCCGGCAGATCCTTGAGGTTCGAACACTGGGGTGCGCGCGGAGATCTTTCCCCTACCAGCTCGCACGTGAATGGATTGCAAGGGATCTAAACTAGGAATGATGAACAACACAAGAGACACAAGGTTTATACTGGTTCGGGCCACCGTGGTGGTGTAATACCCTACTCCAGTGTGCGGTGTGGTGGATTGCCTCTGGGGCTGATGATGAACAGTACAAAGGAAGAACAGCCTCGCGAGGCTGTTGAGCTGATGCGCTGCTTGGGTGAGTTGGTCGCCTCTCTCTCTCTCTCTCTCTCTCTCTCTCTCTCTCTCTCTTTGCGTGATCTTTTTTCCTCTCCCTCTCTTTGTGGTGGCTAGTCCTATTTATAGAGGGAGGCCCTGGGCCTCTTCCCAAATAATGAGCGGGAAGGGCGCCAAGAATTGGCCATTTTGAAGGGGAACATCTGGTACACTTATCCTGACTAAAGTTGGTCTCCAGCTGCCAAAGGCTCTAGTGGTGACGCCGTCTTGGGCTCCACGATGACCTCCTTCCTGCCGTTCTGCTGGTCTTGGTCTTGTTGCACCAAAACGGTAACCTTTGCCTGAGGCCTTGGCCTGTGCTTGCCCCCTTTGCACCGAAAGGGAAACAAGGACACTGCGCAGGCTGGTGCCCGCCTGGTCCTCGATCGTCATGGCTTGCGTCACGGGCCCCTCGGGAGGTGCCCTGCCTTGATCTCTCTACCTCCTCGTGAGCCTGACTGACGAGGCTGCTCCTGAGGAAGGTTCCTGTCGTCCGCCCCGCGAGGCTTGGCCCCTCGCGAGGGTCTTGAGCTTGAGCCGATGAAGCTGAGCCACACTGGGCCCCCACTTGAGCCACGCTGCAGGCCGCAGGCAGGCAAGTCTGGGGACCCCCATTCCCAGAACGCCGACAAATATGCTTAGAGTTTCCCCCTTTTATGATCACTATACGATCAGAATACGTGCTTCGTGTCATAATAACACTGCTTCACCCATCAAGCTAAACAAGCTTAGTTGTTCAAATACAAATTTGATATTATTAAAACAGAGTTGTTTAATTGGTCAGCTAAATGTTCCTAAATTAGTTTTGAAAATGCATGTTTACCGCTCGGGTGTGTATCTCTACAGGGTGCCCACGGTGGGCCGGCCCACCCTAGGATTTTGGGTCATCCCAGGCCACGATTCCCCTCTGTTCTGCACAAGCGCTTCGATCTCTACTGCCTCAGCCTGCCTGCCTCGCCGGCGACTTGCCGTCCCCGGACGGCATGACTCTAAGAGGAGACGCCGGACTAACAGGAGGCCAGGAGCTGCTCGCCCAACAGCGTCACCGCTGCCCGGGCGTGCCACCGTGCCTACTTTCCCAGTCTGTTCAGGGCTCAGGCGTGCAGCACCCACCAAGCCAACCCGGTTTATCCTGAGATACGTCCTCAACACTCAGCAGCCACTCCTCATCACCCATTTTCTAATTGATTCATTACTCATTAGGCAGGACTGTCATTAGGATTTGTTGTGTGCTCAGTGCTACCTACACTTAATGGTTCATATGTATTTCGGTAATCTTTAGTACCTCTAAAGTTTACAGGGTTTTCAAAATTCCGGCCCTCGGAACAGAAACTAGTCATTTTGGATTGTTGGTCGTAGTGACATTGACCCAGATTACTACTGCAAGCCAGGTTTGTTGAAAATTTTACTTGTCTTTCTTACTCATTCGATATAATATCCAATTATTCACGTCGATTAGTTGCAAACAATAACTGCTAGACAAACTTCTTCATTCAGATTTTGGACGGTCTCTTACTGCAGTTACAATTCTACATACTTGTCCTAATAAGCTCACATGTAAATGATTGATTCACTACATCTATGCTTGCCTTGTCATATTTGTTGTCAATATTCTTTTAGGGTGGACCACCCTGTTTCTAAAACTGGAACCGTAGACATGAGTGAATAGTATTTCTCTATGTGATCTCTTCCATCATGTGTGGGTAACGAACACTGCATTGTATAGAAAGAAAGTGTCATTTCCAGCTTTTACATAGGTTTCGATCTTTTGCATGGAATACAATCTGTCTACTTGCTTTGTGTCGCACTACCAACACTCCACCCTTGAAGCTAAACATTAGGCCACTCATAATTGCTTAGTTTATTTGTTCAAATACGAATTTCATATGATTCTAATGTTCCTACCTCAGTTTTGAAATGTGTATGCACTGTTATAGAGACATAAGAGGTCTGTATTTACGTGTGTGGTGCAGTCAAGACGGTTCGGGAGGTGAACTTTGCATATGCAGGGGTTTATAGGGAGACACTCTCCGAGTTGAATCCGCAATGCATTCCATAGATAATCTGACTACTTTTTATGTTTTCATGAATCTCAGATTCTGAACAGCATCATAATGATTATGAGCTTGCGCGCATGAAAAGAATAAAGCCGAACAATGCCATGGTTGTCAAACTTGGCAAAGGCTCTCCACCTACAGATTCATGCTCAGAATATGATCCTAGTAGTGATTCTGAGCTAGAGGGAGACCTAAGTCAATGTAGCTCCCTAGTGGAGGAGTCAGAGGAAGATGCCCTATCTTATTCACCCATCAAGGTACTTGCTCTAACTTTCCAAGGTTACATTGCTCGCACATATCTTGCAACTGATGCTTTGCATCGCTTCTACTTTGTTGAACTGCAATTAGCTTAGTTTACACATCGTGTATGTGAATACGCCCTGCCTATCCATTTTCAATACATATTCCATCTGTCATCATACCATATTTATTCATTCAAATGTTGGTCTTGTGTATGAGACGTTCAAAAGGAAGAGGGCGATTGCTGATCGTGGAGGAGCACAAGCAAAGTATTTGGAAAAGGTAGTGGCACCTGATAAATCAAATAGCACATTAGGTGTAGTTGCAATATCACCTGACCCACAAAATACCCCAACTCTAGCAGACTCTAGCCCTCCTACACTGGTCATTTCTGATGCCCCAACTCAGCAGACCCAAACTGCAACAAACAGTATGATTATGCCAGTTGACATAGCACCAGCTGTACGATGCAAAACCCCCATTCCAGCAAAGAGTACACCAAATCCAGTTGCCAAATCCCTTTTTGAACCAGAGAGAGCCCCAATTGCAACAAATAGGACCCCTGTTCCATTTCTTCCCAGTTTAGAAGACGAAGGTTATGTTGTTGTCAGGAACTTTTTGCGCATCTTTCCTTCATGGAAATATTATAACGCAGACATAGAACAATTTCCAGACTTCCTCCGCAACTTACGCGTAATTAATGTACTAATGTTATTCATGGTCATTACTGCATATATTTCTGCTGACAGAAGACACAAGATTTCATTCTTTTAAATAGGCGAGGAGCAAACTGGATTGTGATGACGAGTAAGGGTTGGTTGCGCTTTTCAAGCACTCGTTGATGAAGTATCGTTCCTACGAGGCAAGCGCACTTCGATGGCAAGCCTCGAGCGAAATTTCTGTAAAGTCTCCGTGCTACATTTATCCGACGGTGATTGGAATAATCTTGTTACACATTGGTCTCGGCTGCAGCATAAGGTACCGTCTATGATATCACATCACAATTTGAACTACATTTCTGCATTTGCCTTAATGTCTCACTTGTCTGGCTGTTAGCGTAAGAACATCCGTTCTCAAGGGACCACAGAATCTTGCAACTATACTGCACATTGCGTTGCTCTTGTGAGTACCTCTTGTCCTGTATGACCATACTTACTTTCAGAGCTGTTTGATTATGTGGCATCACTGCACATGTTAGCCTCGTAATCGTCCATTTGGTGGACATTATAAGATCCGTATGGACTCTTACATAAATTTAGAATCAACCCAATGCTTTTGAAGAGGTTTAGCTCTGCAGTCCTCTTGTAAGGACTGAATGTGGTCTATCACTGTACTTACATTAACAGCTACTTCCAGGGATTGGTATTTGATTATGTAGCATCAATCTGCATCTTATCTTCATTATCCTCTATCCCTTCCAGTATTATCATATCTAGAATTACTCTCTACAAAATGTAGAGTACAGGCAATGCTTATGAAGAAGATTCGGTGCTGAAATTCTTGAGTTATCCTTCCCTTGACATGGAGAAGGGCATTATAAAGCCGGGGTTAACTGTTAATGTAAGTCAGTCCTTCTAAAGCCTTTATCCTCAACTGCTGTTTAATTTGCTCATACTCCCTATCGTTTACTGCTGTTTAGTTTGCTGTTTCAAGCAAAATGCATGTTCGTAAGAACCGTAAGTTATAAATTTTACTTGTAAAACCAAATTCCTTATTCATACCATGTACATTATTTAATACTCCCTATATGTATGCTTGTTTTTGTGGATCTATAATTCAGTGTGTGGTGAAGCAGCCCACGTTTGCACCTTTTTATCTCCTGTTTTATCTTACTGGTGTGGCTGATGATATGAACAACATGCCATGCACATTATCCAAAATAGATACAATGATTTTCTTTGCCCTTCATCTATGCTTGTTATGTTGACATGGTAATCCAGTAGTGTGGTGAAGCTCCCTGCATTTTGAACAATGCCAAATTATGCTATTGATATTTTGAACTTACTCTTTATTTTCTAATTTGAAATTGGATAGAATTGACAGAACAGTTATCATCTTTGTTTATACACGTGCAAAACCTGTCATCTCTCGGCTTTGTTTCAGGGTGATATGCCTGATGGCATGCACAAGTCCGATGAAGGCTGTGAGACAAATTCAACATATATTGCAGCAAAGAAGGCAAAACATCTTGAAGATAGAGAGACAACCCCAAAGTCTTGTCTTGATGCAGTGTTCAAGTTACTTGAGACTAACAGTCATACAAGCTCACAAAATTCATTGTCTGAATCAGTTCGACTTCTTCAGTCCCAAGTTCTAGCAGAAAGGCATTCTGCAACTCAACTTCGACTTGAAGTACTATCTCTAAGAAAGATTGCGGAGAACACCAATGAAAACCTCATCGCTAAACAGCTACACCTGGAAGCTATGACCGACATGCTAGGCCGGTCTCACAGCCTTGCTCAGCAACTTGCGCAACAGTTCCCCCGCAAGGCTAACCTTTCTTCAACTGTCTTGGAAGTGGTCTCGGTTCACTATTATTTTGTTACGCTTCAATGGTGCCCAGTTTTTGCAATCTGCTTCTTCGTTGGGCTTTATGATCACTGGTGCCGAACTTCGATGCCCAGTCGATGTAATATACCTTAAATCCTTTATTGTATAGTGTAGGTTTATTCTTAGTTACTATGCCGTAATTTCTTTATTGCATAGAGTAGGTTTGTTCTTAATTCCTATTAGTTACTGCCATCATTCGCTATCTGAAAAAAAATCAGATGTAGTCGACCGGGCAGAAACATTCGACTCTAACTGGCCAGGTTTTTAGCGGGCCACAATTGGGCCGGCCTGCGTCTTTCTTGGGCCCGAATTATTGGGGCCTTCACACATTGCGCCAGGCCCAAACTTACACCGACCTATATTTTAGGTGGGCCTTTTGTTCGACCCAGCGCTTAGTTTGGCCCATGTAGCGTTGGGCCATTAACATGCTGAATATTGTACTGGCCTGTTACGGCCGAGATGAAACCACGGGCCTTTAGCAGGCCAAAATGCATGTTGGGCCTCAATTTTCACTAGTCGTCGATGGGCCTTCAGCAGGCCGAAATGTAGACTGGGCCGTTTTGGGCCCAATTAGCTCATGGGCTATTACCAGGCCGAAACATATCTCGGGCCTTAGTTGGCCCACTGATATCATGGGCCTTTAAGAGGCCGAAAGCTTAGTACATGCATCAACGGGTTGAATTACACGATAGGCCTTTAACAGGCCCAAAGTCACGTTGGGCTTAACTGTTGCTACCTTTAGCACGGGCCGTTAGTGGGCCCGATGTCCCATCGGACCATATATGTCCCATGGGCAGCACGGGCCATTCCAAGGCCAAAAGTCACACCGGGCTGAAATGGGCCCATGTCTACATCAGGCCTCTAATAGGCCGAAAGTCACTAGGCTGTAGTTGGGCCCAAATATTCGGCGAACAATTAACGGGCCAGATCTGGCTTCAGGCCGGAAATGGGCCCAAATATTGGGCGAACAATTAACGGGCCAGATCTGGCTTCGGGCCGTAAATGGGCCCAAATATTGGGCGAACAATTAACGGGCCAGATCTGGCTTCGGGCCATAAATGGGCCTTTTTTAAGCAGACCGTTATTGGCTGGCCCACTAGTACCTGATTAAGTTCTACGGGCCTTTGATTGGGCCCGCCTTTTTAACCTATATGGGCCTCTGTTGGGCCCAGCCACGTGTCGACGTATCATAGGCATGTCTCCTCCAATGGACGGGCGACATCTGGCCCACTGACGAGCTGACAGGTGTTCCCTTCGGCCAATCAGAATTTTACACGTGGAAATTTCCCATTGGTAAGGGCTGTTAACGGGTTATCGGATCCAAAATCCGACCCGAAAGCTTAACGACATTCCGTTACGGTGGATGCCACGTGTCGGTCACCCTTGACGAAAGCACTTCTGTGACGCATGATTTATCGTCATGGAAGTGGACACTTCCGTGATGATAATTTTGGTAATGTCATGGAACACCTCTACGACAGCACATGTATGAATATCTTGATTCTGTCATAAATTTGTCATGGATGTACATGCATGACAAAAACGCGAGCTACTGTGACAAACACGTATCATCACGGAAGTGTATTTTTTGTAGTGTGTAGATAGAGTGGATGAGCATCACAAAGTACAGCTTATTTTTGCAAAAAATGAGTCAAAAACTTAACTTCATTTTTCTGCAGAAAGCATTTCGAAGCTACCGATTTGACAAACTGAGTGACACCAAAGCACTAATCAGAGTCTAAACATGCAGTTTCGGTCAGTCCAAAATGCAGTTCGGTGACTCCAAGATTTTAGGGTTTCACAGAGAAAGTGATTTCGGTCGCACCGATCAGCACACTTCGGTCAGACTGAGTTGTACATGTGCAATGGCCAGGGCCAATCGGTGTGACCGAGATCCTCAGATTGGTCAGTCCGAGATGGGTTCGTCGGAAACCTAACCCTGAGTTTTTGCATCAAATCTATTCTAAGGAATTGTTTGGTGGATAGATTGATCTCATACATGGGAAGAACATAGGCATTATACTTTGTGCAAGAATCGGAGTAATGGAAAGCACAAAGGGTCAAATCCGTACCCTAACTTGGCAACGGACTTGTTATGGCGGCAACGACAGTGAGGATTCCGTCGATGGCGGCGGAGACCAGCGGCAGAAGGTCACTGGCGACGACGGCGACGATCCGGAGACTAGGGGCAGCAGTGCTGGGAGGCGCCGTTGAGTGATTTGAAGGAGTTTCCAAAATTTCAACCCGCGGTATATATACGCAGACGCTATCGGCGTGACCGAGTGGAACAACTTGGTGGCACCGAGATGCAAAACTGCTAGCAGTTGCTGCAACTTGGTGTGACCGAATTGTTCTAATCGGTTGCACCGAGATAAAAACCTAGATCAACTTAATGATTTCGGTGAGACCGAGTAGGAGTGAGTTGGTCTAACCGAAAGGCATTAAGAGGTTTTGGAAGTTAAGCCCTTGACGCATCGGTGGCTCTGACTGCTCCTCACCCGGAGGGTCCGAATTCGACTTGTTTAAACTTTGTGATGTTGCATGAATAGAGTTTGAGACGAGAAAAAGCATAGATAACTAGAGGGAGTACTTAGGCATTCTTGTCCATCCATTTGGCAGAAGGAAAAACCAAACAAAGAAAATATACAAATGGATGTCCTCAATGGGGAAAATTATGCAATCAACATGCTCACACAATAAGATAGCAAATAAAACATGTGACAAAGCATGCACATACACTCTAGCATCTATCAAGCAATTGGCGATGACTAGGTCATCTATATATGAGTATATTGACTTAGGTGTCAAATGAGAACATTTAATCATAGGTCATACTCATCATTTAAGCACAAGTGGGGTTACCACTTTTACATAAAGCATTCTTGTGTTCACATCATTAGAGTTGCTTTAGCTCAATTTTGTTAGGGCAAAGCTCCCCCTAGATGTGATGTCCCCCCTTAGAGGGACGAACTAACCTTGGGTTTTGTCGATGATGAGTTCATGTAGATGTTGAATATGTGGATGCTCAATGTTGATGTAGCTCATTTGGAGCAATCCATTGGAGTAAGTTGGACTTTCAATACCTACATGGGTTAATCCCACAAGGAACATACAAGGATATCCATAGACATAGAGTGAAACACACATATGATGATGTCCATGAAAGCATTAGGTTACCTTGTCCCTTGTCTTACCAACAAGAGGGTTTGTGACTCCTTGAACTAGTGCAATATATGGAAATTGATTGCACTTGCCCTTGCCAAAATGAATATGAGTGAAGTATGTTGGTAGAGTCACCCTCAAGAACTCTCTAGTTATTCTTATTTGGGGTCCACATCAACTTGATGGGAATCTTTGGAGTTGTAGTCATACTTGATGAAGTAGAACTTGATGTATTCTTGGGAACCCACTGGACCATGGCCTTAGGAGCTTCTTCAAATGAATCAATATCCTCTTGAAGCTTGTCCTTGCCTTTGATGTAGTCTTTGGAACCCACGTGACCATGGCCTTAGGAGCTTCTTCAAATGAATCTATCTGCTCTTGAAGCTTGTCCTTGCCTTTTAGCTTGTGTGTAACACCCCGGAAGTAACTTTCCATATTTGTAACTCCAACTCTTGACATTTTCGGCATTGATATATGATATTCCCTCCGTGGTTGGGTTTTTCTTCATTTTGCTTTTTGTCTACGTCATGCATTTTATCATGTCATCATGTGCATCGCATTTGCTTACGTGTTCGTCTCTTGATTCCGAGCATTTTTCCCGTTGTCCGTTTTGCAATCCGGCACTCCTATCTCCCCCGGCGGTCCCTTTTACGTTTTCCGTGTGCGGGTATTAAACCTTCTCGAAATGGACCGAGGTTTGTCTAGTGGCCTTGGTATACCACCCGTAGACCACCGGTCAAGTTTCGGGTCATTTGGAGCTCGTTTGGTACTCCAACGGTTAACCGCACTCTCGCAAAGGCCTCTTTTAAGTTGCAGCCCAACACCCTTTCAAAACTGCCCAATAACCCATCTAAGTCACTCCCATGCTCTCCGTCGTTCGATCACGATCGTGTGGGCGAAAACTACACCTCATTTGGACTCTCCTAGCTCCCTCTACCTATATATATGTGCTCCTCCCGAAAAATTCGCAGTCCAAACCCTAGTCTAGCTCCTCCCGAAGCCACCGGACGCGTCCGCACCCCGCCGGACGTGTCCAGCCGCCGCCGCCACGTCGCTCCGACGAATCGGAGGACGCCACGTCACCCCGCCGCCGCCGCCAGCCACTCCCGCGCCGCCACCTCACCGCCTCCTCTCTCCTCCCGCGCGGCCGCGCCGGGCCCATCCGGCCCGCCCGGCCAGTGGCGCCGCCGCCGAGGGGCCGCGCCGCCCCGCCGCCCGGCCGCTCCGCCTGCGGGCAGCGCCTCGCTGGCGCCTCCCGCCGCCTCGCCCGGCGACACCACCGCCGCCTCTCCGCCACCGCGCCCGGCGCGCCACCGCCGGATCCGCCGGCGCCTCGCCGCCCGTCGCCACCGTGCGGTCCTCCGCCCGCGCCTCCTTCCCCTCCCGGCCGGCCGGACCTCGCCCGCCGCCTTCCTCCTCGCCCGGGCTCCGGGAGCCGCCGAGATCCCGCGCCCGATCCGGCCTCGGGCCGAGCGCCCGTTGACTCTCTTCCCCCTCCATTTTCTTCCAAGTCTTTTCCATATTATTGTTTTTGTTGCATTTTCAACGTGCTGTAACTTTGCATCTGTAGGTCCATTTTGCGCGTATAATATGTCAAAATGTTCGTATTGAAGGGTAGATCATTTCATCTCATTGCATCATTTTCATTTGAGCTCATCTTGATGCCCGAAATGCTGTTGGAAGAGTGCTATGTGATGATAGTTTCTGTTTCTTAACAGAACTTGCACTTTTGTTGTTTTAGCCATGAATATTGTGTGCACCCTATGAATTTGAGTCCTACATGTGTTTTGTAAAATGCCATGCCATCTTTCCAGGGATGTATGCGATGTATTTTTGTGATCTATGTGGTGACTAGCACAAGCATGCAAAGTAGGTGTCCTGCTGTTGCTGATTTTCAGCCCTGTTTAGCTGATTTTGATGCCATGTTTACTTGATGATACCGAGAGATCTATGCATATTTTGAGATACTTCAGTAAGGGTGTTTTGTAAAACATGTCTTGCTCTATCCATCCATGCCTTTGTTTGCAATTATGGGATGCCATAGCTTGATTCAATCGAGCTCTACTTTTGCTATCAAATGTTTCCTGGCAGATTGTATACATGTTATTCAATTTTGCCTAGCTTGTTGTGGTTGATCCATTTATGCTATGTTATTGTTCTTGCCATGTATGTCTTCTATGTCATGTCTTCTTAATGTATGTATGCTTAGTTTTTCATATAAGGCTCTGTAGTGAGTGCATTGAGCTTGTTAACATGCCTACTCGTTATCAGTTTTTGACATGTCAAGTTGCTGAATCTGTTAACGAGACTTTCAATATTGACATGGGTGTTACTATATTTTCTAGTCCTTTTTGGCTTATGGTAAGTAAGGGACTTTTGTTCTAGGCTTTGAGTAGATTCATGCCATGCCTTGTTTTGCTATTTTAAGTTCTTGTAGCATGTAGTTTTGTTGCTCTGAACATTGCAACCTGATGCTGTTTTTGCCATGTCCAGCCTGTTATTTTGTGCACTTTTGCCATGCTTGTTTGAACCTGTTATGATGTGAACTAGCCGTAGCTCAGTGCTCATCTTTTGTCGAGCATCATGTGTAGATAACTGCCATGTGCTTTGTTGATACGTTTGGGTGCAGTAGCTTAATTAATTGTTGCTTGCTAAGTGGCATCATGCTGTTAATGGCAGATTTGCGCCATTCTTGTTTTGCTTGTCATTTCCAAACCGTGCATCCGATTCGGTGATCTTTATATCGATTTCAACGAAATCATCTCATCTTTCAGTGGCATGCTTGGTTTGCCAAGTTGATGCCTGGTTCATCATTTACCTTCCGGGCGCATATAAGCTTTGCATATCGCATCTCGCATATCATGTCATGTTTTGCATCATGTTGATTGTGCATTGCACCGTGATTTATTGTGGTTCCTTTGTTTGTGTTGTTGCTTTGGGTAGAGTCGGAGGCGAGTACGTGAACGAGGAACCTGTTGAGAACGTTTTCGAGGATCAAGCTTTCGACAACTCGAGAACATTGCGAGCAAGATGACCATACCCTCGAAATCACTTCTATCTTTGCTATGCTAGTTGCTCGCTCTTTTGCTATGCCTATGCTGCGATGCCTACCACTTGCTATATCATGCCACCCATATTGCCATGTCAGCCCTAACCATCCTTTTCCTAGCAAACCGTTGATTGGCTATGTTACCGCTTTGCTCAGCCCTCTTATAGCGTTGCTAGTTGCGAGTGAAGCTGAAGTTTGTTCCTTGTTGGAACATGGAGATGTTGTTCCTCTTTGGAACATGTTTACTTGTTGGGGATATCACAATATATATATCTGCTATATTTAATACATCTATATACTTGGTAAAGGGTGGAAGGCTCGGCCTTATGCCGGTGTTTTGTTCCTCTTGCCACCCTAGTTTCCGTCATACGGTGTTATGTTCCTTGATTTTGCGTTCCTTACGGTTGGGTGATTTATGGGACCCCTTGACAGTTCGCTTTGAATAAGACTCGTCCAAAGAAGGCCCAACTTTGGTTTTACCATTTGCCACCTAAGCCTTTTTCCCCGGTTTTCGCGAGCCCGAGGGTCATCTTTATTTTAACCCCGGACCGGTGCTCCTTCGAGTGCTGGCCCGAACCGGCGACTCTTGGGGCCACCACGGGCAACTCGAGGGCTGGTTTTACTCAGAGGCTGACCTATCCGGTGTGCCACGAGAACGAGATATGTGCAGCTCCTATCGGGATTTGTCGGCACGGTCGGGTGGCTTTGCTGGTCTTGTTTTATTGCTGTCGAAATGTCTTGTAGTCCGGGATTCGAGATTGATCGGGTCTTCCGGTAGAAGGAATATCCTTCGTTGACCGTGAGAGCTTATAATGGGCTAAGTTGGGACACCCTGCAGGTAATATCTTTCAAAGCCGTGCCCGCGGTTATGAGGCAGATGGGAATTTGTTAATGTCGGTTGTAGAAAACCCAAGTTGACCTCAAATAAAATACACATCAACGCGTGTGTAACCGTGATGGTCTCTTCTCGGCGGAGTCCGGAAGTGAACACGGTGTTGGAGTTATGTCGGCGTAAGTAGTTCAGGATCACTTCTTGATCGCTATTAGTTTCACGACCGTGCTTTGCTCCTCTTCTCGCTCTCTTTTGCGATGTAGCCACCATATATGCTAGTCGCTTGCTGCAGCTCCATTTTACTACTCTGTCCTTCCTATAAGCTTAAATAGTCTTGATCTCGCTGGTGTGAGATTGCTGAGTCCCGTGACTCACAGATACTTCAAAACAGTTGCAGGTTCCGACGATGCGGGCAGGTGACTCAACCGAGCTCAAGTGGGAGTTCGACGAGGAATGTGGTCGTTACTATGTGTCCTTTCCTGATGATCAGTAGTGGTGCCCAGTTGGGACGATTCGGGATCTGTGTAGCATTTGGGGTATCTTCTTTATTTTGGTTCCGTGAGAGCGGACCTTGAGTGTACTCTGAATGATGGATGTTTATTTATGTCTTGTGTGAAGTGGCATTGTAAGCCAACTATGTATCTCTTTCCTTAATTATTACATGGGTTGTGTGAAGATTACCTCACTTGCGACATTGCTTTCAATGCGGTTATGCCTCTAAGTCGTGCCTCGACACGTGGGAGATATAGCCGCATCGGGCGTTACAAGTTGGTAATCGAGCCTTCCCGACTTAGGAGCCCCTACTTGATTGTTTCTTTGGCGTTGTTGAGTCTAGAATGGAAAATGTTTTGAGTCTTAGGATTATATATATCGGAGAGTAGGATTCTTTTTACTTACCGGTCCCTTCGCCGCTCTGTGAGGTCTCTCGACATAGAGTTTTGACTCTTCTCTCCTCAAATTTCACTAAAAATTTTTTAGGATCACGTGGGTATCTTGGAATCGTTCGATGGTTTTGTGGCGAGAACATTGTTCTTGGTGCCTCGACATTTAGGGGTTGTGGCGGTGTCCGGGGAGTTGAGCTCCGAGGTGTTGTCGTCACAATTTTATCGTTGCGATTCGAATACACGAGTTTTGCCGACATCGAAATCTCTTTTGTGCAGTTGTTGGTGAGATAACCCCGATAGCCCGATCGAGGCGAAAAGGGAGTATTGCCATGACTTGTATAACGGATGTTTTTGAAGGTCGAGGTACCACGATTTCGAGGATTTCTTGGTTATGTGTTGACGGATGGATACAACTGGATCTAGGTATTGTTAGTTTGGGTGATATATTTTGTGTCCCTGTATCCCCAACACCAGATTGCATAACCAGAAAGTTTGGGAGTTTATAGGTGGGAATTCTAGTAGCTTACAGGATATTCTTTCCGACGGATGTATGATTTGAGATTGGGGTTCAACGTCTAGTGGTCCGCCCATTCACGGTCGATTCTGATGGTCGCGAGGCGTCTTAAAGAATCCTTGGCTATGCTGATTCGGGGCGTCTTGTTTGTCATTCGTGGCGTCCGCTATCGTCGTGTCCGTGTGGGCCCCACCACTAACACTTTGGTAAATCTCTATCATGTGTTTGTTCCGGCTCATTCTAGAAGCCAATCTTTTGTTTTCAGTTGTGATATTCGATTTGTTTCTAAGGCAGATGTTGTTTCCATATCTTTATCTAAGTGGCTTCTCACCTTAATGGACGTGTGATGATTAACTTTGGAATTCATTCGTTCATTCTTGTTGAATGTTTATTGTGAAGACTATATGTTGCAATTTCTATCCGTTGATTCTACTTATCAATTTGTCTATCAAAGGACTAACGGATGTCACCCTCTTGAGATGGCTCCGCCAAGCGCGTCGAATCCGGATCGCAATGATGGGGATCATCGAATCCTCCACCTCCACCTCCGCCTCCGGAGGCACGGCAAGCTATCATGGCAGCCACCAATGCCAATGCTCGATGATTTTGCAGCTCTTGCAAGAAGCGTACTCGAGGGCAAGGCAATCAAGGAAATCAAGGTCAAGGCAACAATCAGCCACACTTTGCTACTCTCAGTCAGTTCCTCGCTAATCAGCCGAAGTCTTTCAGTTTCTGTGTCGAGGCCACAGACGCTGACGATTGGTTAGTGGACATCTGCAAGCACTTTGACTGTAGCAATGTCAGACCTGAGGACTTTGTCAAGTTTGCATCGTTTCAACTCAAGGATCAAGCTGCTGAGTGGTACCAGCAATACAAAGATTCCAGAGGAGGTCGTGTCATTACAGGATGAGTTCGCCGTGATTTGAGCTCACCACATTCGAAAAGTGTTGTTGAGAGCAAGCGTGAGGAGTTCCGCAATCTCAAGCAGGGCAACATGTCTGTCTATCAATACAATATCCAGTTCCAGAAGCTCGCTCGTTTTGCTAAGCAAGACGTACCTGATGAGAAGAGTATGATCTATCAATTCAGAGGTGGTCTGAGAGAGGATCTGCAATTAGCTCTTGTGCTGTTTGAGCCAGATAAGTATGATGATTTCTACAACATGGCTCTGAAGCAAGAAGCTGCCCAGCTCAAATGTGAGGCCTCTAAGAAGAGAATCAGGGATGCAGTTCAGTCCTCTTCTTCCTCTCAAGTGGCAGCTAAGCAGCAGAAGTTTTACCTTCCTCCTCCTCCGTTCCGTCAGCCTTACCAGCAGAAGAACTCAGGTGGCCGTGGATCTTCCCACCCACCCAACCCAAGCTATCAGAACAAGTCTAATTCTCAAGCTCCAAGGTCAAGTGCTCCTTACCACCGTCCGCTCTCGAGGTCACTTGCAACAAGTGTCGCAGAAGGTCACTATGCGAACAAGTGCTTCAACCAGAGGCGCCTTCCGCCTCCTCCTCCTGTGAAATCTTCCAGCAATGCAGTGGTCAAGCATAATCCAAAGTATGCCAAGGTCAATATGATGAATGCAGCTCAAGCAGAGGATTCTTCAGATGTGATCATGGGTAATCTTCTTGTTAATGATATTCCTGCAAAAGTTCTCTTTGACACTGGTGCATCGCATTGTTTCATGTCGAGACCGTTTTTTGCCAAGCATGATTTCACTTCGGAATTCTTGGTTAAACCTCTAGCAATTGTTTCCCCGGGCAAGCATATGAGTTCTAGCTTGGTGGTTCCGAATGTCGGTATCAAGATGGGCGATTATAGATTTCTGTCTAAACCAATTGTTCTCGGTGACTCGGATATTGATCTTATTCTCGGAATGGGTGGCTTTATCGGCACAAAGCTCAGCTTGATTGTGCTGCTGGGAAATTCAATTGACTCACTCTTCTAATGATGTGATCATCTATGCGCTCGTGATGAAACCATTGGTTGTTTTCTCTCAATGAGAAGGGCGAACTGAATGCTATCTCTCGATTCGATCGTTTGTGAGTACCAAGATGTCTTTCCGAAGAGCTTCGGGTATGCCTCCTCATCGGCCGATTGAGTTCGTTATCGATCTTGAGCACGCATCGAACCCGTTTGCAAGCGTCCATACAAGCTTGGACTGAAGAGCTGAAGGAATTGAAGAAGCAGCTCGATGAACAAGAGCGTCTGGGTTTGATCGGACCGAGTTCATCTCCTTGGGGTTGTGGTGTTCTTTTGTCCGGAAGAAGGATGGCGCGGACCGACTTTGCGTCGATTACCGTCCATTGAATAAGAAGACAATCAAGAACAAGTATCCACTTCCCAACATCAATGAGCTTTTCGAGCAACTCAAAGGTGCTACTGTTGTTCTCAAGCTTGATCTTCGTATGGGTTATCATCAGATTCGCATTCGTGAACAAGATATTCCCAAGACGACATTGAGAACAAGCTTTGGTTCTTATGAATATCTTGTCATGTCTTTCGGCCTTGTCAATGCTCCTCCAACATTCTCTCGGATGATGAACTTCATATTCAACCCCTACACCAATGAATTCGTCTTGGTCTATCTTGATGATATTTTGGTCTTCTCCAAGAATAAGAAGGATCATGCCAAACATTTGCGATTGGTGCTAGACAAGCTCGAGAGTACCAATTCTATGCTAAGTTCTCCAAATGTGAATTTTGGCTTGATGAAGTGCTTTATCTTGGTCATATCATCTCCGCCAAGGGCATCGCTGTTAATCCGGAGAAGGTGTCCGCAATTGTGAATTGGGAACCTCCTCAGATTGTCAAGCAGCTCCGCAGCTTTCTTGGTCTTGCAAGCTATTGCCGAAGATTCGTTGAGAACTTCTCCAAGATTGCAAAGCCTCTTTCCAACCTCCTCCGAAGCATGTGAAGTATGTCCGGTCTCCCGAATGTGACGTTGCTTTCAATACTCTCAAAGAGAAACTCGTCACAGCTCTGCTCGACTCCTCTGATGAATCCAAGCCATTTGAAGTTTTCGTGATGCTTCCTTCAAGGTCTCGGTGCTGTGTTAATGCAAGAGAAGAGAGTTGTGGCTTATACCTCTCGCCAGTTGAAGCCCAACGAGAAGAACTAACCCACTCACGATCTTGAGTTGGCGGCGATTGTCCATGCATTGATAACGTGGAGACATCTCTTGTTGGGAAGGAAAGTGGACATTTTCACCGATCACAAGAGTCTCAAGTACATCTTCACTCAACCCAACCTCAACCTCGAGGCAGACTCGATGGGTGAAATGATTCAAGAGTACAACCCAAGTATTGAATATACTCCGGGCAAGGCCAATGTCATTGCAGATGCTTTGAGCAGGAAGGCTTATCGCAACAATCTAATCCTCAAGCCCTTTCAGCGGATCTCTGTGAAGCTTTCCATAAGCTGAATCTTCAAGTTGTTCCTCAAGGCTTTCTTGCCAACCTCATAGTCTCTCCTACTTTGGAAGATCAGATTCGTGAGGCTCAACTTCGGATACCATGGTGAAAAAGGTGAAGCGTGGTATCGACAAGGGCATTTCAAGCACAAGTGCTTCAATGTTGATGACAAAGACACTCTGTTCTTTGAGGACGGATTGTGGTTCCTAAGGGTGATCTGCGAAAAGTCATTATGAGCGAGGCTCACAATTCGCTTCTATCCATTCATCACGGAAATGCGAAGATGTACCATGACCTCAAGCAGTCATATTGGTGGACTCGAATGAAGCGAGAAATTGCTCAATTCGTGAATGAGTGTGATGTCTGCGCAGAAGAGTGAAAGCGAACACCAAAGACCAGCTGGTCTCCTTCAACCTCTTGCTATTCCTGAATGGAAGTTTGATCATATTGAAATGGACTTCGTGACTGGTTTTCCAAAGTCCAAGCGTGGAAATGATGCTATCTTCGTTGTCATTGACAAGCTCACTAAAGTGGCTCATTTTCTTCCTATCAAAGAATCCATCACAGCAGCTCAGTTGGCAGAGCTATACACCTCCAGGATTGTCTCTTTGAACGGCATTCCTCAAGTGATCTCTTCAGACCGTGGCAGCATTTTTACCTCCAAGTTTTGGGATTCTTTTCAAAAGGCCATGGGCACCAACATTCGTTTCAGCACAGCTTTCCATCCTCAAACAAGTGGCCAAGTTGAGCGAGTAAATCAAATCCTTGAAGATATGCTCAGGGCTTGTGTCATTTCTTTCGGTATGAAGTGGGAAGATTGTCTTCCATATGCCGAGTTCTCCTACAACAACAGCTTCCAAGCGAGTTCGGGCAAGGCCCCATTCGAAATTCTCTATGGCAGAAAGTGCCGTACTCCTCTCAATTGGTCTGAGACAGGTGAACGCCAACTTCTTGGCAATGACTTGATCACAGAAGCAGAAGAAATGTGCCAAGTCATTCATGAGAATCTCAAAGCCGCATAATCGCGCGGAAGAGCTATTATGATGATAAGCACCGTGATGTGGCTTTTGAAATCGGAGACCATGTCTACCTCGCGTCTCTCAATGAAAGGCACTCGTCGACCCGGTATCAAAGGAAGCTTGCCCCTAGATCGTGGGTCCTTTCAAGATCATTGGGAAAAGAGGCGATCTCGCCTATCAACGAGCTTCCATCCAACTTTGCAAGCGTGCGATGTGTTTCACGTGTCACAACCGCAAGTGCTTCAAGACTCTGAACGCACTATCAACTTCAAGAGATTGACCTTCAAGAAGATCTCTCTTATCATGAGCACCCGTTGCTATTCTTGAAGAAACCGGCGCAAGACTCGCAACAAGTCAATCAAATTCCTGAAAGTGAAGTGGTCACACCATTCCGACCGAGAAGCTACACAGGGCGCGAGGATCACCTCCGTTCCGAATATCCGGAGTTCTTTCAGTCCTAGATCTCGGGACGAGATCCTCTTGTAGTGGTGGAGTGTTGTAACACCCCAGAACTAACTTTCCATATTTGTAACTCCAACTCTTGCCATTTTCGGCATTGATATATGATATTCCCTCCGTGGTTGGGTTTTTCTTCATTTTGCTTTTTGTCTATGTCATGCATTTTATCATGTCATCATGTGCATCGCATTTGCTTACGTGTTCGTCTCTTGATTCCGAGCATTTTTCCCGTTGTCCGTTTTACAATCCGGCACTCCTATCTCCCCCGGCGGTCCCTTTTACGTTTTCCGTGTGCGGGTATTAAACCTTCTCGAAATGGACCGAGGTTTGTCTAGTGGCCTTGGTATACCACCCGTAGACCACCGGTCAAGTTTCGGGTCATTTGGAGCTCGTTTGGTACTCCAACGGTTAACCGCACTCTCGCAAAGGCCTCTTTTAAGTTGCAGCCCAACACCCTTTCAAAACAGCCCAATAACCCATCTAAGTCACTCCCATGCTCTCCGTCGTTCGATCACGATCGTGGGGAAAACTACACCTCATTTGGACTCTCCTAGCTCCCTCTACCTATATATATGTGCTCCTCCCGAAAAATTCGCGGTCAAACCCTAGTCTAGCTCCTCCGAAGCCCCCGGACGCGTCCGCACCCGCCGGACGTGTCCAGCCGCCGCCGCCGCCACGTCGCTCCGACGAATCGGAGGACGCCGTCACCCGCCGCCGCCGCCAGCCTCTCGCGCCGCCACCTCACCGCCTCCTCTCTCCTCGCGCGCTGTCCGCGGGCCCATCCGGAGACGCTTGCCCCGCCAGTCGGCGCCGCCGCCGGACGCGGGGGCCGCCCGCCCCGCCGCCCGCTCGCGCCTGCTGAGCTGCGCGCCTCGCCGGCGCCTCCCGCCGCCTCGCCCGGCCGGCGCGCCACCGCCGCCTCTCCGCCACCGCGCCCGGCGCGCCACCACCGGATCCGCCGGTGCCTCGCCGCCGTGTCGCCGCCGAAGTCCTCCGCCGCCTCCTCCTTCCCCTCCCGGCCGGCCGGACCTCGCCCGCCGCCTTCCTCCTCGCCGGGCTCCGGGAGCCCAGCGCCGCCGATCCCGCGCCCGATCCGGCCTCGGGCCGAGCGCCCGTTGACTCTCTTCCCCCTCCATTTTCTTCCAAGTCTTTTCCATATTATTGTTTTTGTTGCATTTTCAACGTGCTGTAACTTTGCATCTGTAGGTCCATTTTGCGCGTATAATATGTCAAAATGTTCGCCTTGAAGAGTAGATCATTTCATCTCATTGCATCATTTTCATTTGAGCTCATCTTGATGCCCGAAATGCTGTTGGAAGAGTGCTATGTGATGATAGTTTCTGTTTCTTAACAGAACTTTGTTGTTTTTGCCATGATTATTGTGTGCACCCTATGAATTTGAGTCCTACATGTGTTTTGTAAAATGCCATGCCATCTTTCCAGGGGTGTATGCCATGTATTTTTGTGATCTATGTGGTGACTAGCACAAGCATGCAAAGTAGGTGTCCTGCTGTTGCTGATTTTCAGCCCTGTTTAGCTGATTTTGATGCCATGTTTACTTGATGATACCGAGAGATCTATGCATATTTTGAGATACTTCAGTAAGGGTGTTTTGTAAAACATGTCTTGCTCTATCCATCCATGCCTTTGTTTGCAATTATGGGATGCCATAGCTTGAGTCAATCGAGCTCTACTTTTGCTATCAAATGTTTCCTGGCAGATTGTATACATGTTATTCAATTTTGCCTAGCTTGTTGTGGTTGATCCATTTATGCTATGTTATTGTTCTTGCCATGTATGTCTTCTATGTCATGTCTTCTTGATGTATGTATGCTTAGATTTTCATATAAGGCTCTGTAGTGAGTGCATTGAGCTTGTTAACATGCCTACTCGTTATCAGTTTTTGACATGTCAAGTTGCTGAATCTGTTAACGAGACTTTCAATATTGACATGGGTGTTACTATATTTTCTAGTCCTTTTTGGCTTATGGTCAGTAAGGGACTTTTGTTCTAGGCTTTGAGTAGATTCATGCCATGCCTTGTTGTGCTATTTTAAGTTCCTGTAGCATGTAGTTTTGTTGCTCTGAACATTGCAACCTGATGCTGTTTTTGCCATGTCCAGCCTGTTATTTTGTGCACTTTTGCCATGCTTGTTTGAACCTGTTATGATGTGAACTAGCCGTAGCTCAGTGCTCATCTTTTGTCGAGCATCATGTGTAGATCACTGCCATGTGCTTTGTTGATACGTTTGGGTGCAGTAGCTTAATTAATTGTTGCTTGCTAAGTGGCATCATGCTGTTAATGGCAGATTTGCGCCATTCTTGTTTTGCTTGTCATTTCCAAACCGTGCATCCGATTCCGGTGATCTTTATATCGATTTCAACCGAAATCATATCATCTTTCCAGTGGCATGCTTGGTTTGCCAAGTTGATGCCTGGTTCATCATTTACCTTCGGGCCTTTATAAGCTTTGCATATCGCATCTCGCATATCATGTCATGTTTTGCATCATGTTGATTGTGCATTGCAACCGTGATTTATTGTGGTTCCTTTGTTTGTGTTGTTGCTTTGGGTAGAGTCGGGAGACGAGTACGCGAACGAGGAACCTGTTGAGAACGTTTTCGAGGATCAAGCTTTCGACAACTCTGAGAACATTGCAGGCAAGATGACCATACCCTCGAAATCACTTCTATCTTTGCTATGCTAGTTGCTCGCTCTTTTGCTATGCCTATGCTGCGATGCCTACCACTTGCTATATCATGCCACCCATATTGCCATGTCAGCCCCTAACCATCCTTTTCCTAGCAAACCGTTGTTTGGCTATGTTACCGCTTTGCTCAGCCCTCTTATAGCGTTGCTAGTTGCAGGTGAAGCTGAAGTTTGTTCCTTGTTGGAACATGGAGATGTTGTTCCTCTTTGGAACATGATTACTTGTTGGGGATATCACAATATATATATCTGCTATATTTAATACATCTATATACTTGGTAAAGGGTGGAAGGCTCGGCCTTATGCAGTGTTTTGTTCCCTCTTGCCACCTAGTTTCCGTCATACCGGTGTTATGTTCCTTGATTTTGCGTTCCTTACGGTTGGGTGATTTATGGGACCCCTTGACAGTTCGCTTTGAATAAGACTCGTCCAGCAAGGCCCAACTTTGGTTTTACCATTTGCCACCTAAGCCTTTTTCCCCGGTTTTCGCGAGCCCGAGGGTCATCTTTATTTTAACCCCGGACCAGTGCTCCTTGAGTGCTGGGCCGAACCGGCAGACTTCTTGGGGCCACCACGGGCAACTCGAGGGCTGGTTTTACTCGTAGGCTGACCTATCCGGTGTGCCCGAGAGCGAGATATGTGCAGCTCCTATCGGGATTTGTCGGCACAATCGGGTGGCTTTGCTGGTCTTGTTTTATTCTGTCGAAATGTCTTGTAGTCCGGATTCGAGATTGATCGGGTCTTCCGGTAGAAGGAATATCCTTCGTTGACCATGAGAGCTTATAATGGGCTAAGTTGGGACACCCTGCAGGTAATATCTTTCAAAGCCGTGCCGCGGTTATGAGGCAGATGGGAATTTGTTAATGTCGGTTGTAGAAAACCGAAGTTGACCTCAAATAAAATACACATCAACGCGTGTGTAACCGTGATGGTCTCTTCTCGGCGGAGTCCGGAAGTGAACACGATGTTGGAGTTATGTCGGCGTAAGTAGTTCAGGATCACTTCTTGATCGCTATTAGTTTCACGACCGTGCTTTGCTCCTCTTCTCGCTCTCTTTTGCGAAATAGCCACTATATATGCTAGTCGCTTGCTGCAGCTCCATTTTACTACTTTGTCCTTCCTATAAGCTTAAATAGTCTTGATCTCGCGGGTGTGAGATTGCTGAGTCCCGTGACTCACGAGATACTTCAAAACAGTTGCAGGTTCCGACGATGCGGTGCAGGTGACTCAACCGAGCTCAAGTGGGAGTTCGACGAGGAACGTGGTCGTTACTATGTGTCCTTTCCTGATGATCAGTAGTGGTGCCCAGTTGGGACGATTCGGGGATCTGTGTAGCATTTGGGGTATCTTCTTTATTTTGGTTCCGTAGACGGACCTTGAGTGTACTCTGAATGATGGATGTTTATTTATGTACTGTGTGAAGTGGCGACTGTAAGCCAACTATGTATCTCTTTCCCTTAATTATTACATGGGTTGTGTGAAGATTACCTCACTTGCGACATTGCTTTCAATGCGGTTATGCCTCTAAGTCGTGCCTCGACACGTGGGAGATATAGCCGCATCGGGGGCGTTACATTGTGGTCTTGTGGTGGAAGTGAAGGAAATATGCCCTAGAGGCAATAATAAAGTTGTTATTTATATTTCCTTATATCATGATAAATGTTTATTATTCATGCTAGAATTGTATTAACCGGAAACTTAGTACATGTGTGAATACATAGACAAAACAGAGTGTCCCTAGTATGCCTCTACTTGACTAGCTTGTGTATCAAAGATTGTCATGTTTCCTGACCATAGACATGTGTTGTCATTTGATAAACGGGATCACATCATTAGCAGAATGATGTGATGGACAAGACCCATCCATTAGCTTGGCATAATGACCGTTTAGTTTTATTGCTATTGCTTTCTTCATGACTTATACATGTTCCTTTGACTATGAGATTATGCAACTCCCGAATACCGGAGGAACACCTTGTGTGCTATCAAACGTCACAACGTAACTGGGTGATTTTAAAGATGCTCTACAGGTGTCTCCGAAGGTGGTTGCTGGGTTGGCATAGATCAAGATTAGGATTTGTCACTCTGTGTATCGGAGAGGTATCTCTGGGGCCTCTCGGTAATGCACATCACTATAAGCCTTGCAAGGAATGTGACTAATGAGTTAGTTGCGGGATGATGCATTATGAAAAAAGTAAAGAGACTTGCCAGTAACGAGATTGAACTAGGTATGATAATACCAACGATCGAATCTCGGGCAAGTAACGTACTGATGACAAAGGGAACAACGTATGTTGTTATGCGGCTTGACCGATAAAGATCTTCATAGAATATGTAGGAGCCAATATGAGCATCCAGGTTCAGCTATTGGTTATTGACCGGAGACGTGTCTCGGTCATGTCTACATAGTTCTCGAACCCGTAGGGTCCGCACGCTTAACGTTCGATGACGATTTGTATTATGAGTTATGTGATTTGATGTATCGAAGGTTTTTCGGAGTCCCGGATGAGATCATGGACATGACGAGGAGTCTCGAAATGGTCTAGACATAAAGATCTATATATTGGAAGGCTATATTCGGACATCAGAAAGGTTCCGAGTGATTCGGGTATTTTTCGGAGTACCGGAGAGTTACGGGAATTCGCCGGGGGAAGTAGTGGGCCTTAATGGGCCCTACGGTAAAGGAGAGAAGGGCCTCAAGGGGTGGCCGCACGCCCCCCATGGCAAGTCCGAATTGGACTAGGGAGGGGGCGGCGCCCCCCTCTCTTTCCTTCTCCCTCTCCTACTCCTTCCCTCTCTCCCCTATTGGAAAAGGAAGGGGACTCCAACTAGGATTGGGAATCCTAGTTGGACTCCCCATATAGGCGCGCCCCTCCTAGGCTGGCCTCCTCCTCCTCCCTCCTTTATATACGTGGCCAGGGGGGCAGCCCAAAGCACAACAGATAATCTCTTAGCCATGTGCGGTGCCCCCTCCATAGTTACACACCTCGGTCATATCGTCGTAGTGCTTAGGCGAAGCCTGCGCCGGTAACTTCATCATCATCGTCGCCACGCCGTCGTGCTGATGGAACTCTCCCTCGGCCTCAACTGGATCAAGAGTACGGGGGACGTCATCGAGATGAACGTGTGCTGAACACGGAGGTACCGTACGTTCGGTGCTAGGATCGGCTGGATCGTGAGGACGTACGACTACATCAACCGTGTTGATATAACGCTTCCGCGTTCGGTCCATGAGGGTACGTGGACACACTCTCCCGCTCGTTGCTATGCATCACCTAGATAGATCTTGTGTGTTCAAAGGAAATTTTTGAAATTACTGCGTTCCCGAATAGTGGTATCAGAGCTAGGTCTATGCGTAGATGTTATATGCACGAGTAGAACACAAAGAGTTGTGGGCGATAATAGTCATACTGCTTACCAGCATGTCATACTTTGATTCGGCGGTATTGTTGGATGAAGCGGCCCAGACCGACATTATATGACCGCGTTCATGAGACTGGTTCTACCGCCGTGCTTCGCATACAGGTGGCTAGTGGGTGTCTGTTTCTCCAACTTTAGTTGAATCAAGTGTGACTACGCCCGGTCCTTGTTGAAGGTTAAAACAACACACTTGACGAAAAATCATTGTGGTTTTGATGCGTAGGTAAGAACGGTTCTTGCTAAGCCCGTAGCAGCCACGTAAAACTTGCAACAACAAAGTAGAGAACGTCTAACTTGTTTTTGCAGGGTTTGTTGTGATGTGATATGGTCAAAACATGATGAGATATAAGTTGTTGTATGAGATGATCATGTTTTGTTGAAGTTATCGGCAACTGGCAGAAGCCTTATGGTTGTGTCTTCATTTCATAAGATGCAAGCGCCAAATAATTGCTTTACTTTATCGCTATGTGATAGCAATAGTTGGCGAGACGACCATGTGACGACACGTTGATAGAGATCAAGATGATGAAGATCATGGTGTCATGCCGGTAACGGTAGAGATCATGACGGTACTTTGGAGATGGAGATCAAAGGCACAAGATGATCATGGCCATATCATGTCACATATTTTGATTGCATGTGATGTTTATATTTTATGCATCTTATTTTGCTTAGTACGGCGGTAGCAATATAAGATGATCCCTCACTAAAATTTCAAGGTATAAGTGTTCTCCCTGAGTATGCACTGTTGTGATAGTTCATCGTGCCGAGACACCAAATGATGATCAGGTGGGATAAGCTCTACGTTCAAATACAACAGGTGCAGGCCAGTTTTGCACAGGCTGAATACTCGGGTTAAACTTGACGAGCCTAGCAGATGCCGATATGGCCTCGGAACACTGAGGCTGAAAGGTCGAGTGTGAACCATATAGTAGATATTATCAACATAGTGATGTTCACCATTCAAAGCTACTCCATCTCACGTGATGATTGGACATGGTTTAGTTGATATGGATCACATGATCATTTGGATGACTAGAGGGATGTCTATCTAAGTGGGAGTTCTTAAATAATATGATTAATTGAACTTTAATTTATCATGAACTTAGTCCTGAAAGTATTTGCAAATCTATGTTGTAGATCAATAGCTCGCGATGTAGCTCTCCATTTATTTTTGATATGTTCCTAGAGAAAACTAAGTTGAAAGATGTTAGTAGCAAAGATGCGGACTTGGTCCGTGATCTGAGGATTATCCTCATTGCTGCACAGAAGAATTGTGTCCTTGATGCACCGCTAGGTGACAGAATTATTTCAGGATCAGATGCAGACGTTATGAACGTTTGGCAAGCTCGATATGATGACTACTTGATAGTTTAGTGCACCATGCTTTACGGCTTAGAACAGGGACTTCAAAAATATTTTAACGCTACGGAGCATATAAGATGTTTAAAGAGTTGAAATTGGTATTTCCTACCCATGCCCGTGTCGAGAGGTATGAGACCTCCGGCAGTCCTTTGCCTACAAGATGGAGGAGAATAGCTCAACCACTGAGCATGTGCTCAGATTTTCTGGGTACTACAGTTGCTTGAATCAAGTGGGAGTTAATCTTCCAGATAAGATAGTAATTGACAAAGTTCTCTAGTCACTATCACCAAGTTACTAGAACTTCGTGATGAACTAAATATGCAAGGGATGACGAAAATAATTCCCGAGCTCTTCGCGATGCTGAAATCGGCGAAGGTAGAAATCAAGAAAGAGCATCAAGTGTTGATGGTTAACAAGATCACTAGTTTCAAGAAAAGGGCAAAGGGATAGAAAGGGAACTTCGATAAGAATGACAAGCAAGTTGTCACTCCCATGAAGAAGCCCAAAGCTAGACCTAAACCTGAAACTGAGTGCTTCTACTACAAAGGGAATGGTCACTGGAAACGGAACTACCCCAAACATATGGCAGATAAGAAGGATGGCAAAGTGAACAAAGGTATATTTGATATACATGTTATTGATGTGTACTTTACTAGTGTTTATAGCAACCCCTCGGTATTTGATACTGGTTCAGTTGCTAAAGAGTAGTAACTCGAAACGGGAGTTGCAAAGTGAACAGAGACTAGCTGAGGGCGAAGTGATGATGTGTGTTGGAAGTGATTCGAAGGTTGATAAGATCACCATCGCACACGCCCTCTACCTTCGAGATTAGTGTTGAACCTAAATAAATGTTATTTGGTGTTTGCGTTGAGCCTGAATATGATTTGATCATGTTTATTGTGATATGGTTATTCATTTAAGTCAAAGAATAATTGTTGTTCTGTTTACATGAATAAAACCTTCTATGGTCATACATCCAATGTAAATGGTTTATTGAATCTCGATCGTAATGATACACATATTCATAATGATGTTGCCAAAAGATGCAAAGTTGATAATGATAGTGCAACATATTTGTGGCACTACAGTTTAGGTCATATTGGTGTAAAGCGCTTGAAGAAACTCCATGTGGATGGACTTTTGTAATCACTTGATTATGAATCATTTGATGCTTGCGACCATGCCTCACGGGCAAGATGACTAAAACTCTGTTCTTCAGAAAAATGGAACAAGTTACAGACTTACTGGAAATAATACAAACAGATGTATGCGGTCTGATGAGTGTTGAGGCTCGCGGCAGTTATCATTATTTTCTTACCTTCACAGATGATTTGAGCAGATATGGGTATATCTACTTAATGAAACACAAGTCTGAAACATTTTGAAAAGTTCAAAAATATTCAGAGTGAAGTGAAGAATCATCGTAACAAGAAAATAAAGTTTCTACAATCTGATCGGGGAGACAAATATTTGAGTTACGAGTTTGGCCTTCATTTAAAACAATGTGAAATAGTTTCACAACTCATGCCACCTGGAACACCACAGCATAATGGTGTGTCCGGACGTCATAACTGTACTTTATTAGATATAGTGTTATTTATGATGTCTCTTACCAATTTACCACTATCATTTTGGGATATGCATTAGAGACAGCTGCTTTCACGTTAAATAGGTCACCATCTAAATCCGTTGAGATGACACCATATGAATTGTGGTTTAGCAAGAAACCCAAGTTATCGTTTCTTAAAGTTTGGGGCTGCGATGCTTATGTGAAAAAGCTTCAACCTGATAAGCTCGAACCCAAATCGGAGAAATGGGTTTTCATAGGATACCCAAAGGAGATTGTTGGGTCAACCTTCTATCACAGATCTGAAGGCAAGATATTCGTTGCTAAGAATAGATCCTTTCTAGAGAAGGAGTTTCTCTCGAAAGAAGTGAGTGGGAGGAAAGTAGAACTTGATGAGGTAGTTGTACCTTTTCTCGAATTGGAAAATGGTTCATCACATAAATCAGTTCAAGTGATGCCTACACCAATTAGTGAGGAAGATAATGATGATGATCATGAAACTTGAGATCAAGTTACTACCGAACCTCATAGGTCAAACAGAGTAAGATCCACACCAGAGTGGTATGGTAATCCTGTTTTGGAGGTCATGTTACTTGACCATGACGAACCTACGAACTATGAGGAAGGTATGATGAGCCCAGATTCTGCGAAATGGCATGAGGCCATGAAATCTGAGATGGGATCCATGTATGATAACAAAGTGTGGACTTTGGATGACTTGCCCTATGATCGGCAAGCCATAGAGAATAAATGGATCTTCAAGAGGAAGACACACGCTGATAGTAGTGTTACTATCTACAAAGCTAGACTTGTCGGATTTTCGACAAGTTCAAGGTGTTGACTACAATGAGATTTTCTCACTCGTAGCGACGCTTTAAGTCTGTCCGAATCATGTTAGCAATTTCCAGATTTTATGAAATCTGGCAAATGGATGTCAAAACTGCATTCCTTAATGGATTTATTAAAGAAGAGTTGTATATGATGCAACCAGAAGGTTTTGTCAATCCTAAAGGTGCTAAAAAAATGTGCAAGCTCCAGCGATCCATCTATGGAATGGTGCAAGCATCTCGGAGTTGGAATATACGCTTTGATGAGTTGATCAAAGCATATAGTTTTATAAAGACTTGTGGTGAAGCCTGTATTTACAAGAAAGTGAGTGGGAGAACTAAAACATTCCTGATAAGTATATGTGAATGACATATTATTGATCGGAAATAATGTAGAATTTTCTGGAAAGCATAAAGGAGTGTTTGAAAGGAGTTTTTAAAAGAAAGACCTCGGTGAAGCAGCTTACATATTGAGCATCAAGATCTATAGAGATAGATCAAGACGCTTGATAATTTTTTTCAATGAGTACATACCCTGACAAGTTTTTGAAGTAGTTCAAAATGGAACAATCAAAGAAGGAGTTCTTGCCTGTGTTGCAAGGTGTGAAGTTGAGTAAAGACTCAAAACCAGACCACGGCATAAAATAGAAAGAGAATGAAAAGTCATTCCCTATGCCTCAGTCATAGGTTCTATAAAGTATGCCATGCTGTATACCAGACCGATTGTATACCTTGCCCTGAGTTTGGCAAGGGAGTACAATAGTGATCTAGGAGTAGATCACTGGACATTGGTCAAAATTATCCTTAGAGGACTAAGGATATATTTCTCGGTTATGGAGGTGATAAAGAGTTCGTCATAAAGAGTTACGTCGACGCAAGCTTTGACACCGATCTGGATGACACTGAGTCTCGATCTTGATACATATTGAAAGTGGGAGCATTTAGCTAGAGTAGCTCCGTGCAGAGCATTGTAGACATAGAAATTTGCAAAATACATACGGATCTGAATGTGGCAGAACCATTGACTAAACCTCTCTCACAAGAAAAACATGATCACACCTTAGTACTCTTTGGGTGTTGATCACATGCCGATGTGAACTAGATTATTGACTCTAGTAAACCCTTTGGGTATTGGTCACATGGCGATGTGAACTATAGAGTGTTAAGTCACATGACAATGTCAACTATTGGTGTTAAATCACACGACGATGTGAACTAGATTATTGACTCTAGTGCAAGTGGGAGACTGAAGGAAATATGCCCTAGAGGCAATAATAAAGTTGTTATTTATATTTCCTTATATCATGATAAATTTTTATTATTCATGCTAGAATTGTATTAACTAGAAACTTAGTACATGTGTGAATACATAGACAAAAACAGAGTGTCCCTAGTATGCCTCTACTTGACTAGCTTGTTTATCAAAGATGGTCATTATTTCCTGACCATCGACATGTGTTGTCACTTGATGAACGTGATCACATCATTAGAAGAATGATGTGATGGAAAAGACCCATCCGTTAGCTTGGCATAATGATCGTTTAGTTTTATTGCTGTTGCTTTCTTCATGACTTATACATGTTCCTCTAACTATGAGATTATGCAACTCCAGAATACCGGACGAACACCTTGTGTGCTATCAAACGTCACAATGTAACTGTGTGATTATAAAGATGCTCTATAGGTGTCTCCGAAGGTGTTTTTTGGGTTGGCATAGATCAAGATTAGGATTTGTCACTCCGTGTATCGGAGAGGTATCTCTGGGCCCTCTTGGTAATGCACATCACTATAAGCCTTGCAAGCAATATGACTAATGAGTTAGTTGCGGGATGATGCATTACGAAACGAGTAAAGAGACTTGCCAGTAACGAGATTGAACTAGGTATGATGATACCGACGATCGAATCTCGGGCAAGTAACATACCGATGACAAAGTGAAGAACATATGTTGTTATGCGGTTTGACCAATAAAGATCTTCGTAGAATATGTAGGAGCCAATATGATCATCCAGGTTCCGCTATTAGTAATTGACCAGAGATGTGTCTCGGTCATGTCTACATAGTTCTCGAACCCGTAGGGTCCGCACGCTTAACGTTCGATGATGATTTGTATTATGAGTTATGTGATTTGATGTACTGAAGGTTGTTCGGAGTCCCGGATGAGATCACGGACATGACAAGGAGTCTCGAAATGGTCGAGACATAAAGATCGATATATTGGAAGGCTATATTCAGACATAGGAAAGGTTCCGAGTGATTCGGGTATTTTTCGGAGTATCGGAGAGTTACGGGAATTTGCCGGGGGAAGTAGTGGGCCTTAATGGGCTATACGGGAAAGGAGAGAAGGGAATCAAGGGGTGGCTGCGCGCCCCCCATGGCAAGTCTGAATTGGACTAGGGAGGGGGCGGCGCCCCCCTCTCTTTCCTTCTCCCTCTCCTACTCCTTCCCTCTCTCCCCTCCTGGAAAAGGAATGGGACTCCAACTAGGATTGAGAATCCTAGTTGGACACCCCCTATAGACGCGCCCCTCCTAGGCCGGCCTCCTCCTCCTCCCTCCTTTATATACGTGGCCAGGGGGCACCCCAAAGCACAACAGACAATCTCTTAGCCGTGTGTGGTGCCCCCCTCCACAGTTACACACCTCGGTCATATCGTCGTAGTGCTTAGGCGAAGCCCTGTGCCGGTAACTTCATAATCACCGTCGCCACGCCGTCTTGTTGATGGAACTGTCCCTCGGCCTGAACTGGATCAAGAGTACGAGGGACGCCATTGAGCTGAACATGTGCTGAACACGGAGGTACCGTACGTTCGGTGCTAGGATCGGTCGGATCGTGAAGACGTATGACTACATCAACCGCGTTAATATAACGTTTCCGCTTTCGGTCTACGAGGTACGTGGACACACTCTCCTGCTCGTTGCTATGCATCACTTAGATAGATCTTGCGTGTTCGTAGGAAATTTTTGAAATTACTGCGTTCCCCAATAGGAAGAACATCTTGAACTTGTGTTCCTTTGAAAAAAGTGGGGTCATACTTCTCTTGTGGAGGAACAAACTTCGTCTTGGGGTATTGATCTTCTTCCCACTCAACTCCATTGGCATTGAACTTTTGTTCAAAACTAACACCTTGATTCTTCCGGTGCCTTCCTTGCTTGCGTACAATTTCCTCAAATTGCTTAGTTCCGGCAAGGCTCTTGTGAACACCTTTCTCTATAATTCCCTTCAATAAGCTATTTTCTTCCTCAAGTGTAACTTGGCTAAGAGAGTCATTTGTGGAATCAAGAGAACTACTAGACACTACTAGGGAAAAGCCTATACATAGAATCTTACCACCAGCGCATTTTAAAATAAGGCGCTGCTGCTATATAACAGTAGCGCGCTCCAGGAGAACTCGGTGCTGAAATAAAAGTAGCAGCAGCGCGCCTCCTGTAAGCCGCACTACTGCTATAATTTCCACGACCCCGTAGCGAAGCTAGTTCTAGCAGCAGCACGTTAATACAAAGAGCGCTACTGCTATAGGTCATAGCAGTAGCGCATTCCCGTAATACCCGCTACTACGAAGTTTACTAAAAAAATTATTCCCACCTCTGTAACATCCCAATTTTCAATTTGGATGTTTATAAATAGATCATTCATATGCATCCATGATTTATGCATTTTGCCCCATTTGTTTTATTTGAATTTTGATCCAAGGAACTTTGAGCAACTCAAGGACCAAAAGAGAGAGTTGGAAGATTCCGTAAAACCATTTTTGAGAATTTTTCAAAGTTGGGAAATTGGATCAAACTTGGTTCCACCAAAATTCATTTCCAGTATATCAAAAATAAAATAAACAGAGAAGATAAAATGACTTCTTCAATATTAGAAGGAAAATATTGGAAATTGAATTTGGAAAAAAAAATATTTGTTGACTTTTATTTGCAATTTATTTTATTCGTTTAGCAAAAAGTTTATTTTTTAAAACTTGCATTTTAGGCCGGATAAATGTTCACAAGGTCATATATAAGACCATATAATTATGTGAAATTTTCTGGGATTTATAGGCTAAGTTTTATTTGTACTTTCGGTGTTTCATTGCTTCTGTAAAAAAAGGTTAAAAAAAACGCAGCCCAGCAGGCCCAGGGCCCAGGTGCTATCTCCTTCTTCCTCCTATCTGTACGTGAACACTGACAGAAATGTTCATCCATGGCACCTCCCCCTCTTCCTCCCCTCATCCTCCTTTCCCCGCACCCATTAACCCCCAGAACCGGTTCCCCTCGCCTCCCTCTACCCCTTCCCCTTCCTAGTGCGCCTTGGAGTCGCCTGTAATGGCCATTACGAGGTAGAGGAACAGCCACCATTAAAACTCAAATCTTTTGTTCGAATTCTGGCTCTCCCCTGCCCTATATAAAGCAACCCTTGGACCCCCTCTCACCCCTCGTCCGAAGCCCTCTCTTTTTGGAGTTTTTCCCTCTCCCTGACCTCTCCAATTGCTCGCCGGAGTTTGCGAATTCCGGCGACCTCTCTGGCGATGTCAGGAAGCAATCTACCACCACAACTTGTGCAAGTGGTTCAACTCATAAATCCTCTACACCGTCCGCACACATCCTTCGCCGAAGCACACCGGATCTACCATCTTCCTCATCTCCGGCGACTAGTCCGGTGAGCACCCAGCCAACCAATCAGAAAGTGCCACTTGGCATCTGGCCGAATTTATTTCTCCTTTTCCAGTATTTCTTCCAATCTAAGATTCTATACCAATTCTTGGTTCTAGTATATCTTTTAGTCTATAGATCCGAATTAGTTGATTCTTTTTCCTACCGCTTCATAAAAATATCCTCTATCCACAGAACCAAACGAAAAATATTTTAGAAAATTTAAAATTTGAATTCAAACAGAGCTGAATTCAAACTTCGTTAGGCCGTAACTTGAGTTTCGTAACTCCGTTTTAGGTGATTCTTTTTGCAAATCGAAGCTAGTGACATGTACTTTCTGTAAAAACCAAAACCATTTTTTTTGTTACTGTAAAAATTACGTTCTGTACATAAACTTTTTTGGTTGTTTTTGAAGTTTTCCGAAGTCCTCTCTTTGATTTCTTTTTGATTTTTTTTGCTTGTATGCTTATGTATGTTATTTCTTGCTTACGCTAGATCATCCGGAGTGCGAGGCTTGCTACTACGAATCTTTAGAGTTCAACGATCGTCAACAAGGCAAGTTCACACTTTGATCATAATTTTCAAACGCAGATTTACCATGCATTAGTTTCACCCTCAAAGATTGCATGAGTAGGATTGGTAACATGTGGTTATGCTATGTAGTTCATGTGGTAGGAACCTATGACCTTTGATCACCCCGGGAATATTCGTTTTATCATATATTGCTTAGCCATGCTCGTTGACGGGGATTGGTATGTGAGATCCATGCAGGTTGCGAGGGTTTATAATTTTGGGATAACCTAAGGTGGCAACTTTAATACACATCTGGGTGGATTGTTTGGGGCACCTGGAGAAACCAGTGCTTGCCCAAGGGAATCCGAGTGCCGTGTGATTACCTAGGTCCGCCACCCAGGCTCAAGGGATCATAAGATATTTCATGCCTAGAAAATTCCGTGTGCAGCCACAAGCCATTATGGGCTCTGGCATAGTTGAGTAAGTTGTGTGACCTCTTTCCGTGGTAGACTAGCTGATGTAGGGAAAGTAGGTGTACCGGTCTACCAGGGTTAAGGGCAACGCTTCGAAGGCTATGTCTCGATCTTCCGATCATGGAGGTGGTCGAGTCTTGTGGGGAAAAGTCATAAACCTCTGCGAGTGTACAAACTAATCATGATTAGCCGTGTCCCGGTTATGGACAACTTGAGTATCTAGAAGTGAATTATTGGTTGATCTCATCACTCTATTTAATGAAATTATTGGGTTACTAATAAGTTGGGTATTTTGGGATTGAGTTGGAGGAACCTTCTCAATAATGGCATTTTAATTTAGTAGTAAATAAAAATTTATTCCTTTGTTGTAGGGTAAAATTGGCTTTATGCAAAAATTAAACTTAGAGGCTCCACCAGCTAAATTTGCATATAGAGATAGCTTTTTTATCATTATTATTCTATGGTGTGAAATTGCCAGCATATTCCATGTGCTGACCTACACGGCTGCAACGTCTCATGTTGCATAATTTTTTCGACGAGGATTAAAGGTGCGATAGGTCGTTGTTCTGCACTCAGTTTGCCGTGGAGTTGGATGGACTCATTTACCTTCGATGCTTTCACAGTTAATTTATTTTAGATGGCCTTTGGCCATATTATTGTAATAAATACTCTTTTGAGGATCTCGATGTAATAAAGTGTGTGATTGAACTCTGTTATAATTCCTCGAGTACTGTGTGTGTCAGCATACCGATCCAGGGATGACACTTAAGCACAGAGACTTTGATCCATTTGGGTCGGGTCGCTACAAGATGGTATTAGAGCACACGCTAACTGTAGGACGTGACTGTCGGTGTGAAAATCGGCGGACCTCGGGTAGGGGGTCCCGATCTGTGCGTCAAGGCTGATGGTAACAGGAAGCAAGGGACACAGATGTTTACCCAGGTTCGGGCCCTCTCGATGGAGGTAAAACCCTACTTCTTGCTTGATTAATATTGATGATATGGGTAGTACAAGAGTAGATCTACCACGAGATCGTAGAGGCTAAACCCTAAGAGCTATTCTATGATGGTATGATTGTAATTATGATCGGCCTTCTAAGGACCAACCTCTCCGATTTATATAGGCACCGGAGAGGGTTAGGGTTTACATGGAGTCGGTTACAAGGAAGGAAATATAATATCCGGATCGCCAAGCTTGCCTTTCACGCCAAGGAAAGTCCCATCCGGACACGGGCCGAAGTCTTGAGTCTTGTATCTTCACGCTTCAATAGTCCGGACGTTGTACACAGTCCGGATGTCCAGATACCCCCTAATCCAGGACTCCTTCAGTCCCCTGAACCAGGCTTCAATGACGACGAGCCCGGCGCGTAGTCTTGTCTTCGGCATTACAGGGCGGGTTCCTTCTCCGAATACTCCAAAGTAATCATCGAACACTTGAATCGTGTCCGAATCCACAAGATGGTCTTCACATGGCATAAACCTGATCTGCTGGCAATCTTCGTGCATCATGCCCGTGCATCGTGGCCTGGCCCAACGCGAACCGGCATTTCTTACCCCATGACGACTCGCGTTACGAGACGGCTTTATTGGCACGTCCCGTCGGGGCAGAGATCGTGTTCCACTTATTACGGGATTTTTCCATCAATATGGGCACACGCAACCCCACGACGGCCGTTGGTATAACTCCGTGTGTTTTTAGATAAGCCTCAAACGGCCACTCCAGGGACTCTTGATATTCACCCCCTTTATAAAAAGGGGTCGAGGCCTATGCCTCTTTTCCACCTTCCTCGCGCCTTCTTATACCTCGAGTTCTAACACCCGAAACCTAAGCTTCAACACCCCAGATCCGCCGATATGTCCGGATCCGTTCCTCAAGGCCAATGGGTGGCCTCCTCGATCTAAGAGGACGACATTGCGAAGCTTAGGGAGGTCGTATACCTGACCGCCGACATCAAACACAGGCTTCCTGCATCCGGGCAGGTCATCCCCACACCGAAGCCTAATGAGTGCGTCGTTTTTGTCCCGCACTTCCTCCGCTACCTGGGCTTCACCCTCGACCCCTTTGTGAGGGGGCTCATGTTCTATTATGGGTCGGATTTTCACGATCTGACTCCGGATGCTATCCTCCATATCTCGGCGTTCATTATCATGTGCGAGGCTTTTCTCCACATTACCCCACACTTCGGCTTATGGCTCAAGACCTTTAATGTGACGCCGAAGATGATCGAGGGACGACATGCGGAGTGCGGAGGTGTCGTAATAAGCAGAAACGTCGATGCCCCATGGCCAGAGGGTTCTTTCCCAGAAGTATCCGATGTATGGCAACGGAGGTGGTTTTACGTCACGGCTCCCAGAGGAACAAAGTGGGTGGCTGCCCCTGAGATTCGCTCGGGCCCTCCGTCACAGTTGGCGTCTTGGACGGACGTAGGACGGAATTGGGGGCCCGCCGGTGATATACCAGTGCTGCAGAATCGCATCTGGGAGCTTCTTGAGAGGGACATTAACCTTCTCAGCATAATGCAAGTGATGTTAATCCGACGGATGTTGCCGTGCCAACGCCGGCCTCTCCGGATGTGGGAGTTCAATCCGGAGGGTCCGCGGACTGTCAAGCACTTCTTCGGCTTGAACCTCAAAGAGATGTGCAAATTATTCTTCGGACGGAAAGTAGTGTGTCTGGATACCACCGAGGATGCGGGCCTAAGCTGCAATCGCCTAGATACTCAAGTAAGTATCCCTGACACCGGACACCCTGTTTTGTATTTGTCATGATTGTTTATTCTGAAAATCATCCGCATCCAGGAATGGCTCAGCAAGGCGGAGAGAATCAGGTGTCAGGCGCCACTTCCCGAAGGCTCGCCCGCCCCCACCATGGCCAAGATGCTCGACCGGGTACTCAGCAGAATGCCCTTGGGGAAAGACAAGGGGAGGAACGAAGAAACCGAACCCCGCATGATACGCATCCAAACCGGGGGAATTGTTATCTCCCCCAAGGAGGATAATCGGGGAGGGGAGGCTAAAGCCTCCTCCCCGCGTGGGAAGAAGAGGGCCGCCTCTGAAGACTTGGAGGCGGAGATGCCCAATTTAGGGAAAAAGACATCCCTAGGGGGCCTTGCCCTAACAGGCACCCTCACCGCATCATGCCCTCCAACGGGCCAGCCCTCCACCGAGCTGCAAGTTAATTTTTAATTCGAAGGTACCGCGTTCCTCCTAGATCAATAACCAGGATTCGTCTTTCGTAGTTCGGCTAGCAGCCCTTCTCAACAGAGTTCGTCTTCGGGGGATCTTCCACCGGAGATGATGGAGAGCGAGACCCCTCCCACCTCGCCGGCTCATGAAGCGGGCGACACTGAGGTATTGTCACGGAGGAGTCGGATCTGCCAAGCTGGAAGCCAATGTGTCGGCCCCCCGAGGCCGGGCGTTTGGCCCCATGAGGCGATGGGAAAGGTCCAGCCTGATTCGATGTCCGGCGGACGTCTTGTGAGCCTCTTGGGCGAGCTGCGCTCTCGGAGGAGCACCGCTCATTAATGAGCACAGTGCTCAAGAAGATTTAAATCCGCTTCTAAGCGGTTTGAATGAAGTATTTACAAGTCTGCTCAGAGGCTTTGAGGTATGCAGTGAAGAATACACTGTTTTTGGCTATGACGCACGCGTTAGGTGTGCTCCATATAGATAGTAGCCCCTGAGACTCTGGTTGCCCGCCCTAGGCGGCAAAAAGGGGATCATAAATTAACGACTGCTCTGTAAATATGTGCAGGTACCCGCGGGTCCGGCCGCTGACCAGTCCGTTGAAGTTTCCGAACTGACTAGGCAGATTCGATCTATTGATGCCGATATCACACTGGTGAACGAGCGGCTGGACAAATCACAAGGTATGTGCTCTGCCTTCCTTTGTATAGGAAAATATGGAGGCGGCTTGATATTAATGTAATATGTTCGGACTGCAGATGGTGCTGCTGCCGTGGAGGCCCTGAGGGCAGAACTTGTCCAAGCCAAGGAACAAGCTTGGGTTAGCAATGCGGCTGCCCTAAAGGTGGTAGAAGAATTGAGAGCCGAACAGGCTGCTCATCGCCAAGCAAGGAAAAGATAGCGAAATAGTGTGGAGTTAAAAAATGCGCTGACGGTATGAGCTCCTTGAAAAGGAGCATAAGGAAAGTTGGCGAGCTGGACAAAGCGTAATGCCACCAAGGAAATCGTGCAGCGCTCGGGGGGTGTGCGGGAGGAACTTCAACAGGCGGTAAAATCGCATTGGAAGCTCCTACTTACTTCTGACGAAGTTTTTCGATCAATCGCTCCCTGGATGGGCGTTGGAGTCCTGCGACGGCGTATCTGATTTGGCGAAAGTAGTGGCGCTGCCAAGTTCTTGAGGATCGGGGTGATAAGGAAGTGGATAAGCTTTTCGGTCGCAATTCAATGCTCCCACTCGCCCGCTGCCGTTAAGTGACAAGATGGCTCTTGTGGCGGAGCTTCACAAGCTATCCGGTCTTGCAATGCGGTCTGTGATAGACCATCTTTGGCCGAAAGGGCCTAAGCTGGACAGTTACTTTGGCTTGGTGCAGCAATTCCTTGGGGCCGTGCCTCGGATCGACGCCATGAGGAGGTCGGCGTGCCTAGAGGGTGCACGAATGGCTCTTGAAGCCTATTGGACAGATATGGAGGCCACCATTATAGCGACCCAAGATCCGGCGGGGGGCCAATATCCGACCGAGCACTACTTGGCGCAGGTCACAGGTGCCCGCCTAATAGAGGCGCAATGCTCGAAGAATGTCTTATTCGACTGATGAATCGAATCATTGTAAGAACAATGTTATTTTGGTTATAAGGCTATATTTATACTTTTTGCCCGAAAGTATTATTGTGTCCCCTGTGCGGCCGTTTACATATATGAATGTGTAATCCGAAAGATAGCAGTCGTCGGCTTCAGCCCCCACGCAAACAATGCGGGGGTGTTCGCAAAAAATGTGCTTAATCACACTTGATCCAACGTTTTGGTCCATGAAGGAGGTGATCGCACGTCGAACTAGGCAACCCGACTATATAGCTGTAACACTTTCGCTTAGCCATGGGAATCTAATGTTGGGGCTACTATGTAGCCCCTGGTACATTCGCATGCATCCGAATACGAGCGCGTGTGTACATGACCGGGAAACGGTCCTTCGTTAATGCGGAGGGATCCTAAAGATTCCGATAAGTCTTCGAGTGGTTGAACTGTCTCTCACTGTATCATGACAGTCAGTTTTTGGCTTTCTCTACCTAGGTGCTCGTCCGGAATAACCAGGGCACTATCGCAGTAGTTCTCCTTTGGCCACCTTAGCCGATAATAACGGAACGTAAGGCGGCAAACCCAGGAGCCGGGCAAACCCAACATTTGACCAAAGACATGATTCGGAGCTGCTGCATATAAGGCCAAACTCGTACGCCGAACACTCCCGAAGGTATTCGGACTTTATAATAGTCGATGGGCTCAAGAATGCCCATTCATTATAAACCCTGTGTTTCCAGGTACATGCGTTAATCTGTCGTGGCGAGATGCCAAAAACGGCAGTATCCTCTGTGGGTATGGAACCCATGGGATGGTTGAACAACAAGAGGCAATAGAAAAGGTTTACACAGGGGCTTAATCTAAAAGAAACCTGTTGAACGGGGCCCTGCTGCACGTCTGCGCCTTTGTCTCTGTTGTGCCATATCCTGGAAGGGTATCGCGCGAACCTTGTCCGTGGAAAAAGGAAAACTCGCAGGTTGGTACAACATAAGTATGCGATGGATAAAAGTGTAAGCCATTAGACTGCCAATAAGGTTGAGCCAAGTGTGGGGATTTATTAGGTCGTTATAGCCCCTGGTATCCGCTATAGGATTACATATATGGTGCCCTGGTTCGATCTGGGAAACCGAACTCGTCTAACCGTGTCCCTGGTCTTAACGTCCGGTCATATTTTTGGAGGTCCCTTATAGTCCGGCCGTGAGGGACGTCACGTGTTCCTCTGCGCGTGACGAGCGCTCTGTTATTCCGCTAACGGTGATGACGCCACGTGGACCGGGCATCTTGAGAGTAAGGTAGCCATAGTGCGGCAATGCGTTGAAACGGGTGAAGGCCGTTCTTCCAAGCAATGCATGATAGTTGCTTTGGAAGGGTGCGATGATGAAGAGTAGCTCTTCGCTTCTGGAGTTGCCTGGAGTGCCGAATGTTACCTCGATGCAGCGGAGCCCTATTTGTGGGCTTCAGCGCTGGTATCACCCCTTCAAAGGTGGTGTCGCTTTGGTTAATTCTGGATGGGTCTATCCCCATCCTGCGGATAGTGTCCTCATATATTAAATTGATACTACTGCCGCCGTCCATGAGGACGTGGGTGAGATGGTATCTGTCAATTATTGGGTCAAGCACCAAGGCCTCTGATCCTCCGTGCCGAATACTAGTTCGGTCGTCCAAGTGATCGAAGGAGATCGGATAGGGCATCCAGTGGTTAAGTGTGAGTACGATGGTCTCTATATCGAGCGCATCTCTATGCGCGCGTTCGTGTCTCCTCATGGATGTGTGAGTCGTGTGGATCATGTTCACTGTTTTAACCTCTGGCGGGAATTTTTTCTGTTTTCAGTGTTCGGCTGGCGAGGTTCATCCTCGTCTTCACTTGGTGTTTCCCTTCCCTTGTGTTCGGCATTTAGTTTGCCGGCCTGCTTGAAGACCCAGCACTCTTTGTGCGTGTGGTTTGCAGGTTTGACAGGGGTGCCATGAATTTGGCATAGTCTGTCTAGGACTCTATTCAGATCAGACGACCCCTCTTTGCTGCCTTTAGATGGCATATTTAGCTAATTAGGTCGAGAGCCCCTGAATCCGGCATGTACCATCGTGTTATCCGGGCTCTCTCTTGATAACCCACAAGTATAGGGGATCGCAACAGTTTTCGAGGGTAGAGTATTCAACCCAAATTTGTTGATTCGACACAAGGGGAGCCAAAGAATATTCTCAAGTATTAGCAGCTGAGTTGTCAATTCAACCACACCTGCAAACTTAGTATCTACAGCAAAGTGTTTAGTAGCAAAGTAATATGATAGTGGCGGTAACGGTAACAAAAGTAAAGACAGCAAAAGTAATGTTTTTGGTATTTTTGTAATGATTGTAACAGTGGCAACAAAAAAGTAAATAAGCGTAAACCAGTATATGGAAAGCTCGTAGGCACCGGATCAGTGATGGATAATTATGCCGGATGTGGTTCGTCATGTAACACTCATAACATAGGGTGACACAGAACTAGCTCCAATTCATCAATATAATGTAGGCATGTATTCTGTAAATAGTCATATGTGCTTATGGAAAAGAACATGCATGACATCTTTTGTCCTACCCTCCCGTGGCAGCGGGGTCCTATTAGAAACTAAGGGATATTAAGGCCTCCTTTTAATAGAGAACCGGAACAAAGAATTAGCACATAGTGAATACATGAACTCCTCAAACTATGGTCATCACCGGGAGTGTTCCCGATTATTGTCACTTCGGGGTTGCCGGATCATAACACATAGTAGGTGACGATAGACTTGCAAGATAGGATCACGAACACACATATAATCATGAAAACATAATAGGTTCAGATCTGAAATCATGGCACTCGGGCCCTAGTGACAAGCATTAAGCATAGCAAAGTCATAGCAACATCAATCTCAGAACATAATGGATACTAGGGATCAAACCCTAACAAAACTAACTCGATTACATGATAAATCTCATCCAACCCATCACCGTCCAGCAAGCCTACGATGCAATTACTCATGCACAGCGGTGAGCATCATGAAATTGGTGATGGAGGATGGTTGATGATGACGACGGCGACGAATCCCCCTCTCCGGAGAACCGAACGGACTCCGGATCAGCCCTCCCGAGAGAGATTAGGGCTTGGCGGTGGCTCTCAATCGTAAAACGCGATGAAACTTTCTCTCCGATTTTTTTCTCCCCGAAAGCCAATATATGGAGTTGGAGTTGGCGTCGGAGGGCATCGAGGGGCCCACGAGGTAGGGGGGCGCCCGGGGGAGGCGCCCCCACCTCGTGAGCAGGTGTGGGCCCCTGGTCTTCATCTTTAGCGAGATTTTTACTATTTATTCTAAGATATTCCGTGCAGTTTCAGGTCATTCGAGAACTTTTGTTTTCTGCACATAAAACAACACCATGGCAATTCTGCTGAAAACAGCGTCAGTCCGGGTTAGTTCCATTCAAATCATACAAGTTAGAGTCCAAAACAAGGGCAAAAGTGTTTGGAAAAGTAGATCTGACGGAGGCGTACCAACTCCCCAAGCTTAAACCCTTGCTTGTCCTCAAGCAATTCAGTTAACAAACTGAAAGAGAAAAAGAAAAACTTTTACAAACTCTGTTTGCTCTTGTTGTTGTAAACATGAAAAGCCAGCATTCAAGTTTCAGCAATTATTATGAACTAACCATACTCACAATAACATGTAGGTCTCACAATTACTCATATCAATAATATAATCAGCTAGCGAGCCATAATAATAAAACTTGGATGACAACACTTTCTCAAAATAATCATAACATGATATAACGAAATGGTATCTCGCTAGCCCTTTACGAGACGCATAAAACATAAATGCAGAGCACCTTTAAAGATCAAGGACTGACTAAACATTGTAATTCATGGTAAAAGAGATCCAGTCAAGTCATACCCAATATAAACCAATTATAATGAATGCAAACGACAGTGTACTCTCCAGCGGGTGCTTTTTAATAAGAAGGGTGATGACTCAACATAAAAGTAAATAGATAGGCCCTTCGGAGAAGGAAGCAGGGATTTGTAGAGGTGCCAGAGCTCGATTTTGAAATGGAGATAAATTATATTTTGAGTGGCATACTTTCACTGTCCACGCAACAACTATGAGATGGTTGTATCTTCCATACTACATGCATTATAGGCAGTTCCCAAACAGAAAGGTAAAGTTTTATACTCCCCCTCCTCCACAAGCATCAATCCATGGCTTGCTCGAAACAACGAGTGCCTCCAACATTCAACGGGTCCCAAGGGGAGTTTTGTTTAATTATTTTGATTTGCTTTGGTCTTTTTGGATCATGGGACTGGGCATCCCGGTTACCGGCCCTTTCTCGTGAATGAGGAGCAGAGTCCACTCCTCTTGAGAATAACCCACCTAGCATGGAAGATATAGGCAGCCCTAGTTGCACATGAGCTGCTCGAGCATACAAAACAGAATTTCATTTGAAGGTTTGGAGTTTGGCACATACAAATTTACTTGGAACGGCGGGTAGATACTGCATATAGGAAGGTATAGTGGACTCATATGGAACAACTTTGGGGTTTAAGGAGTTTGGATGCACAAGCAGTATTCCGCTTAGTGCAGGTGAAGGCTAGCAAAAGACTAGGAAGCGACCAAGCGAGAGAGCGACAACATCGTAAACATGCATTAAAATTAATTTACACCAAATACAAGCATGAGTAGGATATAATCCACCATGAACATAAATATCATGAAGGCTATGTTGATTTGATTCAACTACATGCGTGAACATGTGCCAAGTCGAGTCACTCAATTCATTTAAAGGAGGATACCATCCCATCATACCATATCATAATCATTCTAATAGCATGTTGGCACATAAGGTAAACCATTATAACTCATAGCTAATCAAGCATGGCACAAGCAACTATAATCTCTAAATGTCATTGCAAATATGTTTACTTCATAATAGCTGAATCAGAATGATGAATCATCATATTTACAAAAACAAGAGAGGTCGAGTTCATACCAGCTTTTCTCATCCCAATAAGTCCATCATATATCATCATTATTGCCTTTTACTTGCACGACCGAACGGTGTGTATAATAATAAGAGTGCACGTGCATTGGACTAAGCTGGAATCTGCAAGCATTCAACTCAAGAGAGAAGACAAGTAATATGGGCTCTAAGTTAAATAAACGATCAAGCATATGAGAGCCACTAAGCATTTTCAATATGGTCTTCTCGACCCCCAAAGAAAGGAAAAGAAATAAAAACTATTTACACGGGAAAGCTCCCAACAAGCAAAAGAAGAACGGGAAATATTTTTGGGTTTTTCTCTTTAATTATTACTACTACAGCAGGAAAAATAGACTAACTAATTTTTGTTTTGTTTTGTTTTTTCTTAAGGTTTATTAAACACACAAGAAGAAAGCAGGAAAAAGAAATTTAAACTAACATGGATATTACAGTGAAAGAGTATGAGCACCGATATTTAGCAATGAGTGTGTGTGAACATGAATGTAATGTCGGTGGGAAATACGTACTCCCCCAAGCTTAGGCTTTTGGCCTAAGTTGGTCTATTGCCAAGGATAGCCTGGCTGATACCCGTAGGTGTAGCTAGGGTCGTACTGCGATGAAGAATAGTTGGGATCATAATGTGATGAAGAGGACTCGACGCCTTTGGTGGCAACCGCCTCAGGATCCCAAGAATAAACATACATTCGTGGAGGCTCATCTTGTGGCTCCGGTTCCGGGGCTGGTGCAGGATTCCGATAGGCTTGAACAGCCGCCCACGGAACAATGTAAAGACCTATAGACAAGTTAAACAAAGAGGGAGCAGGAAAAGTAATAGTCCCGGGGTGATGTTTATCAAAGTACAATTTATATTTAAGCTTCCCTTCGCGACTCTTAACAAGAAAATCATGCGCTAGCATGCTCTTATAATCTAAATAAGCACGGGGCAGCGCTGTTTCTTCTTTCTCCTCATGGCTAATAGGTATTTCAAAATATTCAGCTAGGCGTGAAGCATAAATGCCCCCAAAGATGGGGCCCTTAGTGCGTTTCAGACTTAACCGTCTAGCAACAATTCCACCCATAATAATAGAGTTATTGCGGTATAAACCATGGAACAAAATAATAATATCAGGAATGCTAAGGTTCCCACAGTTCCCATGACCAATCAAGCAACGACTAGCAAATAAGGCAAAGTAGCGCAAAATAGGAAAATGTATGCTAGTAATTCTTGCATCAGAAACCTTCCTGGTTTCTCCCACAGTGATAGTATTAATAAAAGCTTCCACTTCATTACGGTGTGGTTCATCTAAGGTGCCCTCAAAAGGTATTTTGCAAACCTCGCAAAATTCAGCTAATGGAATTTCCTTAACAACGTCATATAAATGAAACTCTACTGTTGGAGGTGATTTCTTAGGGAAAAAGTAGAAGTTCTGCACAAAAGTATTTGTGAGTAAGAGATACTGATGACGTTGGTCGCGGAGGAAGTTGGTGAGGCCAGCGCTCTCAATCAATAGATAGAAATCCTCATAAATCCCGGCTCTCCTCAAGAAGTCATCAGAAGGCCATTCACACGGCCGAACCTCCGCGGTGCGAGGCAAATTAAATTTGGGCTTCTGCTCTTCTTCCTTTTGTTTTTCCTTAGAGCTTCGGCTCGACGAGCCCCTCAAAAGTCTCTTCATTATTTCTGAAACAATCCTGAAATTTTTAGTAACTTCAAACAAAAGTGAACCAACTTCAATAAAACTGATAGCAACTACTCATACAAGTGACTAGAGCCTATATCAAGCATTAGAACTACTTGGAACCATACAAATTTGACATGTAAGCTCAAGAACATGGTCAGCTATGCAGCACAAATTTGCAAAGAATAAAGCACTAGAACAAAAACTAATTGGACCAATGGAGGAGTCACATACCAAGGAACAATCTCCCCCAAGCAGTTTTGCGACAGAGGAAGAAGATGGGTGCAGGGATAAGTGGAGGAGGGCTACCGTGGGCCCACGAGGCAGGGGGCGCGCCCAGGGGGGTAGGTCGCGCCCTCCACCCTCGTGGCCAGCTGGCAGCTTCCCCCGCGGTAATTTTTGCACTAAAAATCCTCAAATATTCCCGAAAAAATCATATTAAATTGGCATGGCATTCTGAGGACTTTTATTTTTGGGATATTTTTATATTGCACGGATAAGTCAGGAAACAGATAGAAAAATACTATTTTACTTTATTTTTACTAAAGAACAGAGAATATAAAGAGAGTACAGAAGGTTGTGCTTCTAGTTTCATCCATCTCATGCTCATCAAAAGGAATCCACTAACAAGGTTGATCAAGTCTTGTTAACAAACTCATTCCGATTAACATGAAACCGGAGAAATTTCGAATAACACTATGTTACCTCAACGGGGATATGGACATCCCCAATAATAAGTATATCATATTTCTTCTTGACAGTAGGAAGAGGAAATTCAAAACCTCCAAATATAATCAATGGAATTTTTCCAATAGAGTTGATACTATAAACTTGAGGTTGTTTCCTCGAAAAGTGTACCGTATGCTCATTACCATTAACATGAAAAGTGACATTGCCTTTGTTGCAATCAATAACAACCCCTGCAGTATTAAGGAAAGGTCTTCCAAGAATAATAGACATACTATCATCCTCGGGAATATCAAGAATAACAAAGTCCGTTAAAATAGTAACGTTTGCAACCACAACAGCACATCCTCACAAATACCGACAGGTATAGCAGTTGATTTATCAGCCATTTGCAAATATATTTCAGTAGGTGTCAACTTATTCAAGTCAAGTCTACGATATAAAGAGAGAGGCATAACACTAACACCGGCTCCAAGATCACATAAAGCAGTTTTAACATAATTTCTTTTAATGGAGCATGGTATAGTAGGTAATCCCGGATCTCCAGGTTTCTTTGATATTCCACCCTTAAAAGTGTAATTAGCAAGCATGGTGGAAATTTCAGCTTCTGGTATCTTTCTTTTATTTGTAACAATATCTTTCATATATTTAGCATAAGGATTTGTTTTGAGCACATCGATTAATTGCATACATAAAAGATAGGTCTAATCATTTCAGCAAAGCGCTCAAAATCCTCATCATCCTTTTTCTTGGATGGTTTGGGAGGAAAAGGCATGGGTTTCTGAACCCATGGTTCTCTTTCTTTACCATGTTTCCTAGCAACGAAGTCTCTTCTATCATAATGTTGATTCTTTGATTGTGGGTTATCAAGATCAACAGCTGGTTCAACTTCTACATCATTATCATTACTAAGTTGAGCATCATCATGAACATCATCATCAACATTATTACTAGGTTCATGTTCATTACCATATTGTGTTTCAGCATCAGACATAGAGATATCATTTGGATTATCAGGTGGTTCAGCAATAGGTTCACTAGAAGTTTGCACAGTTCTATCATTTTTCTTTTTCTTCCTCTTAGAAGAACTAGGTACATCTATATTATTTCTCTGAGAATCTTGCTCGATTCTCTTAGGGTGGCCTTGAGGATACAAAGGTTCCTGAGTCATTCTACCTGTTCTAGTAGCCACTCTAACAGCATAATCATTTGTCTTACTATTCATTTCATTAAGTATTTCTTTCTGAGCTTTAAGTACTTGGTCTAGTTGAGTGGTAACCATAGAAGCATGTTTGCTAACAAGTTTAAGTTCACCTCTAATATTAGCCATATAATCACTCAAGCATTTAATCATAAAGGTATTCTGTTTTAATTGTCTACCAAAATAAGCATTAAAGTCATCTTGCTTAAACATAAAGTCATCAAACTCATCCAAGCACTGACTAGCAATTTTAGTAGGAGGGACTTCAGCTTTATCATACCTATAGAGATAATTTACCTTTACTACCTGTGTCGGGGTATCGGGAGGTTCTTCAGTAAATAAGTAATTGAGATCATATACTTCTTCAACAGGCGGTAAATTAAGACCATGTATTTCTTCAATAGGAGGTAAATTCTTAACATCTTCAGCTTTAATACCTTTTTCTTTCATGGATTTCTTTATCTCTTGCATATCTTCGGGACTGAGAAATAGAACACCTCTCTTCTTCGGAGTTGGTTTAGGGATAGGCTCAGTAATTGGCTCAGGAGTTGGCTCAGGAGGTGCCCAATTATTTTCATTTGTCAACATATTATTCAATAGAATTTCAGTGTCATCCGGTGTTCTTTCCCTGAAAAGAGAACCAGCACAACTATCCAGGTAATCTCTGGAAGCATCAGTTAGTCCATTATAAAAGAGATCAAGTATTTCAGGTTTCTTAAGAAGATGATCAGGCAAAGCATTAAGTAACTTGAGAAGCCTCCCCCAAGCTTGTGGGAGACTCTCTTCTTCAATTTGCACAAAATTATATATATCCCTCAAAGCAGCTTGTTTCTTATGAGCAGGAAATATTTAGCGAGAAGTAATAAACCATATCACGGGACTTTACACACAACCAGGATCAAGAGAATTAAACCATATCTTAGCATCACCCTTTAATGAGAACGGAAATATTTTGAGTAAATAAAGGTAGCGCGATCTATCATTATTAGTAAACAGGGCAGCTATATCATCTAACTTACGAAGATGTGCCACAACAGTTTCAGATTCATAGCCATAAAAAAGGATCAGATTCAACCAAAGTAATTATATCTGGATCAACAGAAAAATCGTAATAATCCTGATCAGGAACACAGATAGGTGAAGTAGCAAAAGCAGGGCCGGGTCTCATCCTACCTCTAAAAGATTCTTTACTCTATTTAACTAGCAACCTATTACGTTCACGACTATCCTGGCAAGCAAGAGTAGCTTCAGTAGATTCAATATTAAAAAGATAACCCTCAGGAATAGTAGGTCTATTTTCATCATCACTAACATCATCGTGTTCAGTTTCAATAATTTCTCTTTCTCTAGACCTAGAAATTTTTTCATCTAGAAATTCACCAAGACGCACAGTACTATCAAGCATAGAAGTAGTTTCATCATAAGTATCATGCATAGCAGAAGTGGCATCATCAATAACATGCGACATATCAGAATTCATAGCACAGGCAGGTTTAGGTGTCGCTAGCTTACTCATAATAGAAGGTGAATCAAGTGCAGAGCTAGATGGCAGTTCCTTACCTCCCCTCGTAGTTGAGGGATAAATTGTTGTCTTAGCGTCTTTCAAGTTCTTCATAGTGTCAAGCAGATATAAATCCCAAGTGACTCAAAGAATAGAGCTATGCTCCCGACAAGCGGCGCTTGAGAAAAAGGTCTTGATAACCCACAAGTATAGGGGATCGCAACAGTTTTCGAGGGTAGAGTATTCAACCAAAATTTGTTTATTCGACACAAGGGGAGCCAAAGAATATTCTCAAGTATTAGCAGCTGAGTTGTCAATTCAACCACACCTGGAAACTTAGTATCTGCAGCAAAGTGTTTAGTAGCAAAGTAATATGATAGTGGCGGTAACGGTAACAAAAGTAAAGACAACAAAGGTAATGTTTTTGGTATTTTTGTAGTGATTGTAACAGTGGCAACGGAAAAGTAAATAAGCGTAAACAAGTATATGGAAAGCTCGCAGGCACCGGATCAGTGATGGATAATTATGCCAGATGTGGTTCGTCATGTATAAGTCATAACATAGGGTGACACAGAACTAGCTCCAATTCATCAATATAATGTAGGCATGTATTCCATAAATAGTCATACGTGCTTATGGAAAAGAAATTGCATGACATCTTTTGTCCTACCCTCCCATGGCAGCGGGGTCCTATTGGAAACTAAGGGATATTAAGGCCTCCTTTTAATAGAGAACCAGAACAAATCATTAGCACATAGTGAATACATGAACTCCTCAAACTATGGTCATCACCGGGAGTGGTCCCGATTATTGTCACTTCGGGGTTGCCGGATCATAACACAAAGTAGGTGACTATAGACTTGCAAGATAGGATCACGAACACACATATATTCATGAAAACATAATAGGTTCAGATCTGAAATCATGGCACTCAGGCCCTAGTGACAAGCATTAAGCATAGCAAAGTCATAGCAACATCAATCTCAGAACACAATGGATACTAGGGATCAAACCCTAACAAAACTAACTCGATTACATGATAAATCTCATCCAACCCATCACCGTCCAGCAAGCCTACGATGCAATTACTCACGCACGGCGGTGAGCATCATGAAATTGGTGATGGAGGATGGTTGATGATGACGACGGCGACGAATCCTCCTCTCTGGAGCCCCGAACGGACTCCAGATCAGCCCTCCTGAGAGAGATTAGGGCTTGGCGGCGGCTCCGTATCGTAAAACACGATGAAACTTTCTCTCTGATTTTTTTTTCTCCCCGAAAGCCAATATATGGAGTTGGAGTTGGCGTCAGAGGGCATACAGGGGGCCCACGAGGTAGGGGGGCACGCCCAGGGGGGAGGGGCGCGCCCCCACCCTCGTGAGCAGGGTGTGGGCCCGATGGTCTTCATCTTTGGCGAGGATTTTTCATTATTTATTCTAAGATATTCCGTGGAGTTTCAGGTCATTCTGAGAACTTTTGTTTTCTGCACATAAAACAACACCATGGCAATTCTGCTGAAAACAGCGTCAGTCCGGGTTAGTTCCATTCAAATCATACAAGTTAGAGTCCAAAACAAGGGCAAAAGTGTTTGGAAAAGTAGATACGACGGAGACGTATCACTCTCTTCCTTGTTTTGGCGTTTGTTTTTATGACGCCGTGACTTTCCGTTGCCATCCCTTATTTCGGATGTGTTGGGGTCGCTGGTGCCTTTACAGGCTAGCCAGCTATCTTCTCCTGCGCAAAAGCGGGTCATAAGGCTTGTTAGGGCTGCCATTGTCCTTGGCTTTTCTTGGCCGAGGTGTCTGGTGAGCCACTCGTCACGGATGTTGTGTTTGAATGCCGCTAAGGCTTCGGCATCCGGACAGTCAACAATTTGGTTCTTCTTAGTGAGGAATCTGTTCCAAAACTTGCGGGCAGATTCTCTGGGCTGTTGGACTATGTGACTTAAGTCGTCAGCATCCGGAGGCCGGACATAGGTCCCTTGAAAATTGGCCCTGTAAGTGTCCTCGAGTTCCTCCCAGCTCCCAATTGAATTTTCGGGGAGGCTTTTCAACCAGTGCCGAGCTGGTCCCTTCAGTTTGAGGGGGAGGTATTTGATGGCGTGAAGGTCATCCCCATGAGCCATATGTATGTGCAGGATAAAGTCCTTGATCCCGACCCCTGGGTCTGTTGTTCTGTCGTATGCCTCTATGTTCACAGGTTTAAAGCCCTGTGGAAATTCATGGTCCAGTACTTCATCGGTAAAGCACAGGGGGTGAGCAGCCCCTCTGTATCTGGACGTGTTGTGGCATGCCGTCGGCTGTTGTTGTGTCCGGTGTTTGTTCCGGACTGGTATTCGATTGGCGTAATCGTTTTGGTGACCATAGTCCCTCGCCGGGGTGCGTCCTTTGGATCCATAAATGGACCTGGCCGCGCCGGCTTTCTTATTCAGGTGTTCACGTGGATCGTGCGCGGTGTCGGTAGCCGCTTTGTTGCGGTTATGAAGTGGTACAACTTCGTCGTCGAATTCTGGCAGTAGCTTGCATTTTGGATAGCTCTTTGTATGGCGATCATCGCCGTATCTTTCTTCAGTGTCTAGCACTTTATTCCATCTGCGGTTGAGCGTTTCCTGTGCGGCTTTGAGCCGTTGCTTTTGCTTATTTAGACTTCTTGTGGTGGCCATAAGCTTTCTGTGGAGGTTATCTCGTTCCTCATGTTTTTTCTGGGATTGCATCATTATCCGGACTGTTTTCGTTTGCTGGTTCGTTTTGATGACCTCGTCCGTCGGGATCATTGTCCTCAGGCGTCTGCTCCGAACTGTGTTCAGGGTGACTTGGTTGGTCCTGCTCCATCGCTGGGTCCGTATGGTCGTTGTTGCCTTCGGAGTTGATTGTATTGTCGATCCCTCTGGCGCTCTTGTCACTATTTTTACTGTTGCTGGACTTAGAACGGCGTCTGCGTCGTCGCTTTGGCTTTTGTCTGGGGGTTTTATCATCCCGATTGTCGCCTTTGTCCTCTTTGGGCGTATCCACCATGTATATGTCGTGTGACGAGGGGGAAGTCCGGCGCCCCATAGATTCCGAATCTTCTCCGGCATCGTCGTCCATACCATCGATGTCTTCGGAGTCGAAGTCAGGCACGTCGGTTAAATCATCGACCGTGGCTATGAAGTGGGTGGTGGGTGGGCAACGAATTTCTTCGTCGCCTGCTTCCCACTCGAACCGGACATAGTTTTGCCCAGTAATTTCTGTCAAAGAGAGAGTTTTCAACGAGTTCAGCATGTCGCCGAAGGGCGAGTGCTGAAAGATGTCTGCGGTGGTGAACTCCATTACCGGGGCCCAACCTGGCTCGACCGGCTCGGGAGTGCACGGACCGAACTCAACATCCGGATATGAATCCGGGGGTCCGGAGTCATAGGCCACCGCAAAGGTAAGGCCCGTGTTCGGCTCCACCGCCGATAAGTGTGCGGCCTGCGGGGCGGGGTCCAGCCCTCCGTCCCCATGCAACGCGGCCTGCTCCGGATTTAGGTCCGAGGCTACTGCGGGGGTGATACCCCGAGCTTCGTCCGACGGCAGGTCTAAGCCGTGCTCGTCGTGACTATCCGGTGTTCCTGGCATAGGCCCAAATCCATCGAGGATCAAGTCCCCGCGGATGTCCGCCGTGTAGTTCAGGTTTCCGAACCTGACCTGGTGGCCAGGGGCGTAGCTGTCGATCTGCTCCAGATGGCCAAGCGAGTTGGCCCGCAGTGCGAAGCCACCGAACACGAAGATCTGTCCGGGGAGGAAAGTCTCGCCCTGGACAGCGTCGTTGATGATGATTGAAGGATCCATCAAGCCTGACAGTGACAGCACAGAGGAACTCTCAATGAAAGCACGAATGTCGGTGTCAAAACCGGCGGATCTCGGGTAGGGGGTCCCGATCTGTGCGTCATGGCTGATGGTAACAGGAAGCAAGGGACACATATGTTCACCCAGGTTCGGGCCCTCTTGATGGAGGTAAAACCCTACTTCCTGCTTGATTAATATTGATGATATGGGTAGTACAAGAGTAGATCTACCACGAGATCGTAGAGGCTAAACCCTAAGAGCTAGCCTATGATGGTATAATTGTAATTGTGATCACCCTTCTAAGAACCAACCTCTCCAGTTTATATAGGCATCGGAGAGGGCTAGGGTTTACATGGAGTCAGTTACAAGGAAGGAAAATAATATCCGGATCGCCAAGCTTGCCTTTCACGCCAAGGAAAGTCTCATCCGGACATGGGCCGAAGTCTTGAGTCTTGTATCTTCACGCTTCAATAGTCCGGACGTTGTATACAGTCCGGCTGTCCGGATACCCCCTAATTCAGGACTCCCTCAGAGACCACTAGGAAATGGAAAGCCATAGGAAGAAAACTCTATTTTACGACTTCCTTAAATATCCATTGGTCTATACTCTTCTCTATTCATTTCTATCTCTTCTCCACTTCAATAAAATAGTTGTCGAACCCCATCACCAAGTTGCTCAGTTCGAGGAGACCATGACCTATGAAGACAACATTGACGAAGAAGACGCTAGAGTTGACTTTGATTTCAGGAGATTTAGTTCAGACCACCACTACCAAGTTGAGTCCAACTAATGATTTTGCGGTAGTATGAAGAGATCATATCTCTTGTGGATATGACCTTACATGTAGGTTTTTGCTTGTGTGGTGTGATCTGTGTGAATTGCTTGATTTGAATTTTCTTGCTATCATAAGCATATGGGCAGTGATTTCTCTCATTAGGCCCTTATTCTATCCTAAATTTCTCATCCACTCTAAACCTAACAGGTGCCTCCAAGACGTGACCCGGAATTCCCACCGGAACTTACCCAGTTGATCCAGAACCAGAATGCCCTCATGCAGCTACTCATCCAGAATCAGAACCAGAACAACAACAACCCACTGCCACCACCCCCGGTCGACAACCTTACCTGTTTCCTGAGGTTGAACCCACCAATGTTCTCTAGCAGCACGGAGCCGATCGTTGTAGACGACTGGCTTCGCTAGATCGGAAGAGAGCTGACCACCGCAAGATGCACTGACGCTGAGAAGGTGCGCTTTGCCGCACATCAACTGGATGGACCAGCAGCCTCATGGTGGGAGAATTACACCACCACATTCCCCGTAGCCAATGTGACTTGGGATCAGTTCCAGGTTCCAGCAGGCGTTCCGTACCGCACATGTTTCAGCCGGAGCTATGAGTCTGAAGAAGCGTGAGTTCCGCAAGTTACGCCAGGGAAATCGTTCTGTTGGTGATTATGTGGAGGAATTCAGGAAGTTACCCAGGTATGCTCCCAGAGATGTGGCCGATGATGCCGCTAAGCAGGAGAAATTTCTGGAGGGACTAAACGATGATCTGGGACTTCAGTTGACTGTGGCTACCTTTAACAATTATCAAGAGTTGGTTGACAAGGCTCTCATTCTGGAAGGCAAGCAGCAGCAGGTGGAGAATCGCAAGAGGAAGTACGGACAGGGAAAGTACAACTCTGGTGTTCAGCAGAAGCCCCGCTATACCCCGTACTCGGGAAATAATGGATCAGGATCCGGCAAGTATGGTGGACACACTCACCATAACCATGGAGGACATTCACATCATGGAGGTAATGGACACAACCATAATGGCCATAGGAATGGCAATGGGAACGGAGGAAACAACAATCAGCATCAGTCCACCCCGCTACACCGGAAAAGAAGGATCTGAGCCACATTACCTGTTTCAAGTGCGGGAAAACCGGACACTACGCTACCGATTGTCCTGAGGCCAAGAACGGGAACGGTAATGGAAGCTCTGGAGGCAAGAAGCCCAATCCCTTCGCCAGAGGTCAGGTGAACCATGTCAATGTGGAGGAAGTTTATGACCAGCCTGACATCGTTGTTGGTAAGTTCCTGGTTAATTCATTCACAGTCCTTGTTCTTTTTGACACTGGTGCATTGCATTCATTCATATCAAGGGGGTTTGTGGATAAGTTTAAGTTGCCGACCGTAGCCCTTAAAACACCAATATTAGTAAGTTCCCCAGGAGCAGAGTCTATGGCTAGTCGGGGATGTTTTCAGTTACCATTGACCATACGGAGACACGTTTTCCCCACAGACCTCATCATCCTAGAATCACAAGGATTGGACGTAATTCTAGGCATGGACTGGCTATCCAAGTATGAAGGGAATATTGATTGTGCCCGTAAGTCGATTCTTCTCACCACCCCAGAGGGGAAACGGATCAAGTATGTTTCGAGGCATACGCCAAGGAGGACTCAAGTGAATTCTCTTTCGGGAGTTGTTCAGGAGGAAGTACCAGTTGTGAAGGATTATCCCGATGTATTCCCCGAGGAATTGCCCGACATGCCACCGGATCGGGACATAGAGTTTTTGATCGAATTGTTACCAGGCACCGGACCAATATCCAAGAGACCGTACCGGATGGCCGCAAATGATCTGGAGGAAATTAAGAATCAGGTTAAGGAATTATTGGAGAAAGGTTATATTCGACCGAGTTCATCACCTTGGGCAGCCCCAGTGCTTCTAGTTGAGAAGAAGGATGGAACCTTGAGAATGGTTGTAGATTATCATGCGCTAAACGAGGTGACGATTAAGAACAAGTACCCTCTGCCGATGATCAATGATTTGTTTGACCAGCTACAATGAGCAATAGTTTTCTCAAAGATCGATCTTCGATCAGGATATCACCAGCTGAAGATTCGAGAACAGGATATACCCAAGACAGCTTTTACCACGAGATATGGGTTTTATGAGTACACGGTCATGTCTTTTAGTTTGACTAATGCCCCTGCCTATTTTATGAGTATGATGAATAAGGTATTCATGGATTTCTTGGATAAGTTTGTTGTGGTATTCATTGATGACATATTGATTTACTCGAAGAATGAAGAAGAACACAAGGAACATTTGCGCGTGGTTCTTGAGAAACTCAGGGAACATCAGTTATAGGAAAAGTTCAGCAAGTGCAAATTCTGGTTGAAGGAAGTCGGATTTCTTGGACATGTTATATCAGGAGAAGGAATAGCAGTAGACCCCTCCAAGGTTGAAGCCGTCACCGAATGGAAGGCACCCACCTCAGTTGGAGAGATTCGCAGTTTTCTTGGACTTGCGGGATATTATCGGAGGTTTATTGAGAATTTCTCCAAGATCGTGAAGCCCATGACAGAGTTATTGAAGAAAGACACTAAGTTTGTTTGGACCGACAAATGTGAGGCCAATTTCCAGGAGCTAAAGAAACGTTTGGTCTCAGCCCCAGTGCTAATTCTTCCGAATATATGCAAGGATTTCCAAGTATATTGCGACGCTTCTCGTCAGGGACTTGGAGGTGTGCTTATGCAAGAAGGAAGAGTTGTTTCATATGCCACACGTCAGCTTCGACCTCATGAGCGGAATTATGCCACACATGATTTGGAGTTAGCAGCCGTAGTGCACGCACTCAAGACCTGGAGACATTTTCTTCTTGGAAATCGTTGTGATGTTTACACGGATCATAAGAGTTTGAAATACATCTTCACGCAGAAGGAGTTGAACCTCACACAGAGAAGATGGTTGGATCTCATAAAGGATTATGACATGAAATTGCACTATCACCCAGGAAAGGCCAATGTTGTGGCAGATGCATTGAGCCACAAGAGCTATGTCAATACCCTCACAGCAGGAGGATTACCTCAGGAGTTAATTGATGATCTCAGAGATCTTCGATTCAAGATAGTACCACGAGGTTTTGTTGCCGCAATGGAAATTCAATCCACTTTGTTGGGAAAGATCCAAGAAGCCCAGAAGTTAGACAAAGGTATTGCGGAGATAAAGAGAAGGATGAACCAGGGAAAGGCAGAAGGATTTCGTGAGGATGAACATGGAACCTTATGGTTTGAGAAGCGTATTTATGTACCCAATGACCCAGAGATCAGGAAATTGATTCTTCAGGAGGCTCATGATTCGCCTTATTCAATACACCCGGGCAACACAAAGATGTATTTGGACTTGAAGGAAAGTTTTTGGTGGACAGGTATGAAAAAGGATATTGCCGAGTATGTCGCAGTATGTGATGTATGTCAGAGGGTTAAGGCAGAGCACCAGGAACCAGCGGGATTACTTCAGCTTTTGCCGATACCAGATTGGAAGTGGGACAAGCTTGGCATGGACTTCATTACAGGATTACCCAGGACCCGATCAGGCTATGATTCTATTTGGGTAGTGGTTGATCGCTTGACTAATTAAGGTAGCTCACTTCATCCCCGTGAAAACCACATATACAATTGCTAAGTTAGCCAAGATATGCATGACCAGGATCGTATGTCTGCATGGAGTTCCGAGGACCATCGTATCAGATAGAGGAACACAAATTTACCTCAAAGTTTTGGCATCAGTTACATGAAACTTTGGGTACCAGGCTGAAGTTCAATACATCTTTTCATCGCAGACAGATGGGCAGACCGAGAGAGTCAATCAGATTCTGGAGGATATGTTGAGAGCTTGTGCGCTAGATTATGGATCTAGTTGGGATGATAATTTGCCTTACGCAGAATTCTCATATAACAACAGCTATCAAGCTAGTTTGAAAATGGCCCCTTTCGAAGCTTAGTACGGAAGGAGGTGCAGGACACCATTGATGTGGGATGAAGTTGGAGGCCGTAAATTATTCGGACCAGATTTAATTAGAGATTCGGAGGAGAAAGTCAAGCTGATCCGCGACAGACTCAAGGTAGCCCAATCCAGACAGAAGAGTTATGCCGATACTAAATGCAAGGAGGTAGCATACGAAGTCAGAGATAGAGCATATCTTCGTGTGTCTCCACTTCGAGGAGTTAAACGATTCGGAGTCAAAGGAAAGTTAGCACCACGGTTTGTGGGGCCGTACAGAGTTTTAAAACGCATGGGTGAAGTTGCCTACAAGTTGGAATTACTAGAAGCCTTGTTAGGATTTCATGATGTGTTTCACGTTTCCCAGTAGAAGAAGCGCCATGCGGAGATGACCGATATTCATTTGAGAGATACAGTGCCACTGGATGCCATGCAGTTGGATAGTGATCTGACCTATGAGGAGAAGCCCATCAAGATTATCGAGACTGCAAGCAGGGTTACCCGCAGCAAGGTCTTCAAGTTTGCAAGGTTCAGTGGAGTCATCAAACTGAGGAAGAAGCCACCTGGGAACGAGAAGAAGACCTCTGACAGGACCACCCACACCTTTTTGCTAGCCAACCAGAATCTCGAGGGTGAGATTCATCTTAAGGGGGGTAAGTTTGTAACATCCTAATTTTCAATTTGGATGTTTATAAATAGATCATTCATATGCATCCATGATTTATGCATTTTGCCCCATTTGTTTTATTTGAATTTTGATCCAAGGAACTTTGAGCAACTCAAGGACCAAAAGAGAGAGTTGGAAGTTTCCCTAAAACCATTTTTGAGAATTTTTCAAAGTTGGGAAATTGGATCATACTTGGTTCCACCAAAATTCATTTCCAGTATATCAAAAATAAAATAAACAGAGAAGATAAAATGACTTCTTCAAAATTAGAAGGAAAATATTGGAAATTGCATTTGGAACCAAAATATATTTGTTGAGTTTTATTTGCAATTTATTTATCAGTTTAGCAAAAAGTTTATTTTTGAAAACTTGCATTTTAGGCCGGATAAATGTTCACAAGGTCATATATAAGACCATATAATTATGCGAAATTTTCTGGGATTTATAGGCTAAGTTTTATTTGTACTTTCGGTGTTTCATTGCTTCTGTAAAACAAAAGGTTAAAAAACGTAGCCCAGCAGGCCCAGGCCCAGGCGCTATCTCCTTCTTCCTCCTATCTGTACGTGAACACTGACAGAAATGTTCATCCATGGCGCCTCCCCCCTTCCTCCCCTCATCTTCCTTTCCCCGCACCCATTAACCCCTAGAACCGGTTCCCCTCGCCTCCCTCTAGCCCTTCCCCTTCCTAGTGCGCCTTGGAGTCGCCTGTAATGCCCATTACGAGGCAGAGGAACAACCACCATTAAAACTCAAATCTTCTGTTCGAATTCTGGCTCTCCCCTGCCCTATATAAAGCACCCCGTGGAGCCCCTCTCACCCCTCGTCCGAAGCCCTCTTTTTTGGAGTTTTTCCCTCTCCCTAACCTCTCCAATTGCTCGCCGGAGTTTGCGAATTCCGGCGACCTCTCACCGCGTGTACAGGAAGAAATCTACCACCACAACTTGTGCAAGTGGTTCAACTCATCGTCCTCTACACCGTCCCGCACACATCCTTCGCCGAAGCAGACCGGATCCACCATCTTCCTCATCTCCGGCGACTAGTCCGATGAGCACCCAGCCAACCAATCAGAAAGTGCCACTTGGCATCTGGCCGAATTTATTTCTCCTTTTCCAGTATTTTTTCCAATCTCAGATTCTATACCAATTCTTGGTTCTAGTATATCTTTTAGTCTATAGATCCGATTTAGTTGATTCTTTTCCCTACCGCTTCATAAAAATATCCTCTATCCATAGAACCAAACGAAAAATATTTTTGAAAAATTTAAAATTTGAATTCAAACAGATCTGAATTCAAACTTCATTAGGCCGTAACTCGAGTTTCGTAACTCCGTTTTAGGTGATTCTTTTTGCAAATCGAAGCTAGTGACATGTACTTTCTGTTAAAACCAAAACCATTTTTTTACTGTAAAAATTACGTTCTGTACAGAAACTTTTTTTGGTTGTTTTTGAAGTTTTCCGAAGTCCTCTCTTTGATTTCTTTTTGATTTTTTTGCTTGTATGCTTATGTATGTTATTGCTTGCTTACGCTAGATCATCCAGAGTGCGAGGCTTGCTACTATGAATCTTTAGAGTTCAACGATCGTCAGCAAGGCAAGTTCACACTTTGATCATAATTTTCAATACCCAGATTTACCATGCATTAGTTTCACCCTCAAAGATTGCATGAGTAGGATTGTGAACATGTGGTTATGCTATGTAGTTCATGTGGTAGGAACCTATGACCTTTGATCACCCCGGGAATATTCGTTTTATCATATATTGCTTAGCCATGCTCGTAGACGGGGATTGGTATGTGAGATCCATGCAAGTTGCAAGAGTTAATAATTTTGGGATAACCTAAGGTGGCAACTTTAATACACATCTGGGTGGATTGTTTGGGGCACCTGGAGAAACCAGCGCTTTCCCAAGGGGAATCCCGGAGTGCCCGTGTGTTTACCCTAGGTCCGCCACCCAGGCTCAAAGGGATCATAATATATTTCATGCCTAGAAACTTCCGTGTGCAGCCACAAGCCATTATGGGCTCTAGCATAGTTGAGTAAGTTGTGTGACCTCTTTCCGTGGTAGACTAGCTGATGTAGGGGAAAGTAGGTGTACCGGTCTACCCAGGGTTAAGGGCAAACACTTCTGAAAGGCTATGTCTCGAACTTTCGATCATGGAGGTGGTTGAGTCTTGTGGGGAAAAGTGCGCAAACCTCTGCAGAGTGTACAAACTAATCATGATTAGCCGTGTCCCCGGTTATGGACAACTTGAGTATCTAGAAGTGAATTATTGGTTGATCTCATCACTCTATTTAATGAAATTATTGGGTTACTAATAACTTGGGAATTTTGGGATTGAGTTGGAGGAACCTTCTCAATAATGGCATTTTAATTTAGTAGTAAATGAAAATTTATTCCTTTGTTTTAGGGTAAAATTGGCTTTATACAAAAATTAAACTTAGAGCCTCCACCAGCTAAATTTGCATATAGAGATAGTTTTTTTATCATTATTATTCTATGGTGTGAAATTGCCAGCATATTACATGTGTTGACCTACACGGCTGCAACGTCTCATGTTGCATAATTTTTTCGACGAGGATTAAAGGTGCGATAGGTCGTTGTTCTGCACTCAGTTTGCCGTGAGTTGGATGGACTCATTTACCTTCGATGCTTCCGCAGTTAATTTATTTTAGATGGCCTTTGGCCATATTATTGTAATAAATACTCTTTTGAGGATCTCGATGTAATAAAATGTGTGATTGAACTCTGTTATAATTCCTCGAGTACTGTGTGTGTCAGCATACCGATCCAGGGATGACACTTAAGCACAGAGACTTCGATCCATTTGGGTCGGGTCGCTACAACCTCGCTCCGCGAAGAGGGTTTCTACCACCTTAAATATGTTACTTCTCAAACTATCACAAGCACTTGTTCTTCATTGAACTCTATGTGTAGAATTTGTGGCCGCAATATGAGTCTTCACCGGTTCCTAAACCGGCGAGGACTCATGTTGACAAATCAGATTGTACAGAAAAAGATCATTAACGATCAATGTATTTTTGATATTTATTTTTACATGCTGACACGTAGCAGTAGCGCATTCTAAGTGAAAGGCACTACTGCTAGGTGGTTTAGTAGTAGCGCCTTTACCTATAGCGTGCTACTGCTAAGCCTCTTCCACCCCTCACTCTCCTCTCTCCGATCCACACACACTCACACTCACTCGATCTTCCCCTCAACCCCCCCCCCCCCCCGGCGCTGGTCCTCCCCCGCTGGCAGCCATCGCCTGCCCCTCCTCCCTCTGCGCCGCCTCACCTCCTACTCCTTGCTGGAATCGGTAACACTCTCCTTCTCCGTCCTCCCACCACTCCTCCGTTCACCGCCGGCCGGCCCCTCCTCGCTCCGCCTTCCTCCTCCATCCTACTCTCTCCTCCCTCATCCAGTCGCCCCTCCTTCTCCCTCCTTCCTCCTCCCTCCTCCATCCACAACCCCTCCTCCCTGCTACATTTTGATTTAGTTGATACGATTTAGTTTATTTAGTAGGCTAGTTGATTTAGTTGATTTAGAACATTTTGATTTAGTTGATTTAGTACGCTAGTTGATAGCTCTGAAGATTTGGCACGACCTAGCTAGATGCATGGAAAGAAATGCACCATTTTATTGTTATTTTTTTCTATACATGGATAGCTAGATGCTTTTGTTTTTTCTGTAATAAGTTATTTTTTGGCAAAATATAGGTGCCAATTTAGTTAAATTTGCCACTTGTTTTTTTAATCAGTTATCTTAGGCAATAGGGGCCAAATTAGATGAAATATCTTGGTAGGTTGTACCCTGATTTGGTAGATATTTGTGAAAAGTTTTTCGGCAATAGGTGCCACTGAAATGTTTTGGTAGGTGGTACCTTGTCATATTATATGTTACTAGATTTTAGGATTATAATTGTCCATCAAATTGCTTCTCGCGGAAGAATCTCTTCATCTAGAGATATCAGTGATATATACACAAGATTTGGCATTTGCCTGCTAGCTGTTGGTTCTATTCTAAAAGGTGTTAGTAAGCTATGAAAATATAACTGAAGAAGAACCAAAAATATCACATGCTACTGTTTTTCTTTCCTGTGAAGTGGATCGTTAATCCTTTGCTCATATTGCTTTAGGAAAATGGCGCCACCACCACCACCACCATGTCATTGTGCAAGTCAAGGTGCATGACAACCTTGCAACAGCAAGCTGTTCGGCATCTAGTTCCAGCCGAGTTTTCGTCATCCAGCGGTAAGAAATTATATGAAATGTAACAACTATTTTATTTTTAGTGTTGGCATTACCGCATTGTGTCATTTTGCTTTTTTTACATAGATCGTCCCATGCAATGCGAGGTTGAAATTCAACAAGCTGCCAGGAGACACTGTGGCATTTGAGGATTCTGGGGGGGGGGGGCGGCATACACTATGGAGGTTGAGAAAGGACGCAATATGTCGCAGATTGGAGGAGATGGATGGGCCGGTTTCCTCGCTCGCATGCGTCTTACTGGTGGTGAGTTGATCAGCTTCTCCTTCAGAGCAGAAAGACCCAAGCTGGCTGTCATTTATATCAACCTGGTGGAAGATGATGAAGATAATGAGGACCCATTCGATGAAGATGATGAGGACCCACTTCATGAAGCCATCATAGCTCAAAGAATGAGGCTGAGCGAGGAGGAGGTGTGCAACCTATGGGACAGAATTCCGCCACGTGATGACTTTGTCGGGGTGCCATTCGTGACCCGCCTGACAAGTACCATGGTCGATCGGCATGATATGGTATGTTATACTTACAAATGCAAATTATCCGATGATATGCTTAGTGTAGAGTCCACTGATATGTTGTGTGGAATCTAGTCGATGATATGCTTTAGTGTAGAGTCCGGTCACATGCTTATTGGTGTAGAATCCAAGGAACTATTAATAGTGTAGATAATTCATATATACTTATTAGTAGAATTCATGCTTAGTACAATGTGTAGTACTGTGTCTTTTGATAGTGTAGAAATCTATACTTAATAGAAATATATTTGTAAGAGTATGTGTGAGGCTATTTATTAATTGATATGTTTTTCTTATTCATAAATTGCCAAAGAGCCTATCTATGAGTTGTGGTATCGAGCCTGATGAAGAAGGCTCAGCTGGACTACACCTTACCGCAAGGGGCTCCGTCACCACCTGTACTTACCGCATGGAGACGGAAGGTCGCACACACTTAAACATGGTTGGGTGGAAGAGATTCCTCGTTGGCAAGAATCTTCGTGTTGGACAGGCCATCCAAATTACTATCAGGAACACCCACCGCCTAGGCTTGAGGATGATGATCATCGTCGATATCATCTAGAACTACATATGTGTGTGTGGCCTTATGACTATATATACCTAGTAGAACTGCTATATATGTGTGGTTGTAAGACTACCTAGTACTGCTTGAGGATGCATGTTGACTATATATGAAATTGTTATCTAGTACTACCTAGTACCTATAATGCTTTATGAAATTGATATCTAGTAGTACCTAGTATCTGGAAATTGCAGTTTATTGAAACCGAAACGAGATAGGAACCGGGGGATGATGAAAGATATAGAAGTAGCGTGGGGCTAGGAAAGTGTTACAGCTAATTAATAGTAGCGCGTTCCGGAAAAGCGCTGCTGATATAGTCAATAGTAGTAGCGCGGGTACAGACCGCGCTACTACTAACAGTTAGCTATAGCACCGTAGTAGTGGCGCGGCTACCCGCGCTGCTGATAGCCTCAAAACCCGTGCTACTACTAGGGTTTTCCCTAGTAGTGAGAAGCAACAATATTGGATTTAACATTGTTATTTTTACTACTAGAAGAAGAATCTTTCTTGCTCTTGTTGCTAGATTTTACTTGTGGCATATAAGTAGACAAGAGTAAATGCTTGGCAATGTAAGAAGAACTCTTCTTTCGAAGATCATCATTGATTGCTTTTAGGAACCCATGCTCTTTCTCTAAATTTAGCTTCTCGAAGCATAGCTTCTCATGAGTTCTTAGGAGCTCTCTATGATCCTCTAGAGTTGTTTCATGAGCTAACTTAAGAGTGTTTAGTTCTTTAGTTATACGCTCAATCTCCTTCTTATCATTGTCATTCGTTTCATTTTGATTAGCAGGATTAATAGCAATTTCATCATAGTTTTCATCACAAGTGTTGTCAACAAGTAAATCATCATCACCTAGCAAATCATCTTCATCACTATTGAAATCAACATAATCGGGGTGTGATACCTCAGGGACTTTAGCCATGAAGCATCTTCCGATTCCTTCATTTGGTGAGTCAAATATGTCGTAGGAGTTGGATGACACAAGTACAAGACCGGCAACACCTTCATCTTGAGTATATTCGAAGTCAGAGTGATAACTTCTCTCGGAGTAGTTGTCGGAGTCAAAACCGGATACCCATTCACCAATATGAGCTTGATGTCTTTGTCTTGTGTAGCTCTTTGGTGACTTGTCCATCCTTTCTGAATCCTTGCTTCTACGAGAGGGTCTTCATTCATAATGATCATCTCTACTCCTTCTCTCTCATGGTGGTGATTCATCTATTTTACTTCTCCTCATAGGTGAATCTTCTCTTTTCTTGTAGGGAGTCGTACACTCATTGGAGTAGTGTCTGGGTCTTCCACAATTGTAGCAATTGCGATCACGACTAGAAGATCTTTTGTCATTGTAGGACATTGACTTGGAACTTCTCTCTTTGCTTCTATTCTTGTAGAACTTGTTGAAGTTCTTCACCATTAAGCTCAATTCTTCATTGAAGACATGTTTGTCACTAGATGCTGTAGGAGCATCACATGAAGCTTTGTAAGCACCACTTGACTTGTTATGGAGCTCTTTCTTATCCTTGAGTGACATCTCATGAGCAACAATTCTACCAATGACTTCCATTGGCTTGAGATCTTTGTAAATGGGCATCATTTGGATCAATGTGCACACAGTATCATATTTTCCATCCAAGGCTCTTAGAATCTTCTTGATGATGAATATATTGGTCATCCCTTCGCTTCCTAAGCCGGCAATCTCATTTGTGATGAGAGCAAGCCTAGAGTACATCTCAGCGACTCCTTCACCATCCTTCATTTTGAACTTGTCAAGTTGACTTTGAAGCACATCCAACTTGGATTCCTTGACGGACTAGGTACCTTCGTGCATATCAACCAAAGTATCCCAAATTTCCTTTGCATTCTTAAGGCGACTGCTTTTGTTGAATTCTTTGGGGCACAATCCGTTGAAGAGAATATCGCAAGATTGAGCATTGTATTGCGACATCTTCAATTCTTCCGCGGATGCTTCACGATCCGGTTCTCTTCCATCCTCGAAGTATTCACCTTGCAAGCCAATATGCACAATAGCCCAAACGGCGGGGTTATGACCAAGAATATGCATTTTCATCTTATGCTTCCAACTAGCAAAATTAGTATCATCAAAGTAAGGACCTCTACGGTGATAATTTCCCTCGCTAGACGCCATATTCTCCTAGGTTGTGAAACCAAGACTATGATCACCAAAGCTATGGAAATCAAGGCAAATGGAGACCAAAGCTCTGATACCACTTGTAGGTTCAAAAGTAGGTCTAGAGGGGGGGTTTGATTAGACTACTTGACCAAATAAAATCTAGCCTTTTCCCAATTTTAGTTGTGTGCAGATTTTAGCAACTAGTAAAAGTAAAGCAATCAACCTACACATGTAATTCTAAGAGTGTAGCAAAGGAAAGTAAAACATTGGATATGAAGGTAAAGGGAAGGGTTTGGAGAAGGCAAGCGCAATGTAGACACGGAGATTTTTGGCATGGTTCCGATAGGTGGTGCTATCGTACATCCACGTTATTGGAGACTTCAACCCACAAAGCGTAACGGCTGCGCGAGTCCACGGAAGGCTCCATCCATGGATGGTCCATGAAGAAGCAACCTTGTCTATCCCACTATCACTGGTGCCTGTCGGTCGTAAACAAACGGTTTAAAACCCCTTTCCGCGATGACATTTGGAACCGTCGCCAAGTGACTGTGTGCGATAGGGTGTCCTTCTCCCACGACCCAGAAATCGTCGGGGATAGGCCCTCCTGGGACCCAGGCTGGGGCCGTGTGCGATCGGGCGAGGCATTGAAACCCAATCATTTCCGTAGGTATGTACATCCCACACGGTGAATCCCAGAAATCATTTCCATAGGTATGTACATCCCACACGGTGAATCCCAGAAAAACATTTCCGTTTGTATGTATATCACACACAGTCAAGGAATACGTTTTCGTTCTTATGTACATCCCACACAGTCAATCCAGGGAAAACGATTTCGTTCGGATGTACATCCCACACGGTTTTATGTATACGCTCGTGTGTGAAAGGTGTAACTATCACACACGCTCTGCCTTGGTTAACTGTTTGCTTTCATTAACTACATCACACATGATTTGATGTAGAAAACCGTGTGGCATTGGGCTATCCATCGCAAGCGCATTTACTGCTAGAACCGTTTGCAAAGGTCCATGATCATATGTTCTATTTTTATTTTTGCCTGTAATTTATTATTCTAATTGGAAATTTTGAAATATGAAACGTGCAATTCAAATTCTCAGCACAATGGTTCAACAAAGAATCCATAAATAAAATTGCTAGTACAATATGTTCAGTAATTACAGGATTAGGCAGCAATTAACTATGATGAACCACAGTATTTAAAGGCGGTAAAGGTGAAGAGACAAGTGTAAATCATTTTGACGGTCGACGGTGTTGAAGAAGCGGAATGCCCATAATGTGCCTTCCTGCATGCCATAGGCACGAACCACTTTTGTCCAACCCCTTGTGACGATCGCCCACCCATCCTTCACCGCCTTCAGGAAGACTTCTAGAGCATTATCATGGTAACATGAATTATATACTTTAACCTTAGTTGCCTCCACTTCGGTCATGTAGTTTGCAAGGTAATCATCGTAAATAGCTTGAAACCCTGAAAAGAGAAAATATCGAATCTGAGGTCTAATAGAGTAACTTGTTGTGGGTAGGGGGAAAAGGCAACACATTGCTTACCATCCTAAAGTTCACTGTTGTCTTTGACAAATTGTAAATAAAGAGCTTAATTCCGATCACCCGTTTCTTTCGCCTAAAAATCTTTCTTAGTTTCCTCACTAGACGCTTGTTCATGAATATCTCATTGCCCCATACGCAAAAGGGATCGAAGCGTGGATCAGTACCCCTCATATATGTACCTACAAGCAACCAGTAAATGTTAGAAGCTAAACTTAGATTGCACAAATGATGTAAAATACAACTACCTATGTTCCTAGGTACAAGTATTTTTTTTTGAGATTTCAATATGAACTACATACGGATGTATATAGAATTATAGATATAGTTTAGATTAGAATCTAGATTCACTAATTTTGCTACTTATGTAGTCTATATTGGAATCTCTAAAAATACTTATATTTAGGAATAGATGGTGTATAAGACATGGGATGCAGCTAACCTCGACGGCAAACAACATCATCGCCCATTGTAGCCCTTTGTAAGTACATGGAAAGCCAATGTTAACTACAACAGGGTTAACATCCACCAAAAATAGAAAATGGTAATAAAACGACAGCATCTGTAGTGATATCTTCATTTCGAAAGAGTAGCACGGTAGCAAAGGGACGGATAAAAAAATGGATACAACTGTTAATTGCAACAAGCTTAACAACATCCTAATTCATGTTTTGTAAGTTTGTAGCCAGTGAAAGACAACTCTTTAAAAATGGATACAACTGTTAATTGCAACAGGCTTAATGGCCATTGAAACCGGTAATGATAACAATGCAATTGACAGAGTTAAACATCACATGGCAGGTGCTGCCAGAGCAGATAATGGCCCAGTTGTCTATAAAAAGGTAGGGAAAATAGCTCAAACGTGTTAGACATGTTTACTACAACATGCTTAATACATCGACAGTACAAAACATAGCCATTTATTACAACTGGTACTGGTAAGATTGAACTGGTGGGTACATACTTGGTAAGTCCTGAGAGGTAGTTGTTGGGGCACTTCATCTTGGCCAGAACCCGCCCAAAGTCAGCGGCGGCGGAGGCGAGCCGTTCCTCCAGGTCGAAGCGTGGATCAGTGACACTGACCCATGTATCTACAGGCAACCAGTAAATGGTAGAAGTTAAACTGCAATTGCACAAATGATGTGAAATACTGTAAGACATGGGATGCAGCTAACCTTGATGGCAAACAACAGCATCGGCCATTATGACCCTGCGTAAGTACATGGACAAGCATGTTAAGTACAACAGGGTTAGCATCCACCAAAAATAGCAAATGACATAGTTAAACATCACAAGTCATGTTTTGTAAGTTTGTAGCCATTGAAATGCAACTGTTTAAAAATGGATTCAACTGTTAATTGCAACAGGCTTAATAGACATTGAAACCGGTACTGATAAAAATGCAATTGGCATAGTTAAACATCACAAGGCAGGTGCTGCCAGAGCAGAGAATGGCCCAGATGTCTATAAAAAGGTAGGGATAGTAGCAAAAATGTGTTAGGCATGTTTACTTGAACATGCTTAATACATCGACCGTAAAAACATAGCCATTAATTGCAACTGGTATTGGTAAGATTGAACTGGTGAGTACATACTTGGTAAGTCCTGAGAGGTAGTTGCTGGGGCACTTCATCTTGGCCAGAGCTCTCCCAAAGTCAGCGACGGCGGAGGCGAGCTGTTCCTCCGGGTCAAAGCATGGATCAGTCCACTAACATGTGTACCTACAGGCAACTAGTAAATGGTTAGAAGTTAAACTGCATCTACACAAATTATGTGAAATACTGTAAGACATGGGATGCAGTTCACCTCGATGGCAAACAAAAGCATCGGCCGTTATGACCCTGCGTAAGTACATGGACATGCATGTTAAGTGCAACAGGGTTAGCATCCACTAAAAATAGCAAATGGGTGTGGCACCCCGGCTCAGAGAAACCGGAACGCCCCGTATTCCAGCCCAGAAATCGAGGAGAAGTCTTCTGGAATACGGTACTGCTTAGCATAGAACAAACCAGCTTTCTATTATTACACGAATATGAATACAAGGTCTCCGATATTACAATGAATAACATCGGCACGACGAGACAACACCATCTTCAGTTACTCTATGCAAGCAGCAGAACAACTCGAAGCAGCGGAAAAACTTCTAGCAGCGGAACAACGACGACGGTGGTGAACTCCAATCCGCAGGGACTCTGGCTGGAACGCTTATCCTAGATCGCGCACACAGGAACAATACCAAATAAGCAAGCAATCCAGACACGACCTGCAAACTGGCATGACACGCCAAGTCAGTACATTGAATGTACTTGCAAGCTCACAATAACCAGAAGCATTCAAGACAAACAACAGCATGGCAATTACCGGTTAAGCAGGAATTATCATGAGATCATCAGGATAACATAACATGAACAACATGAGCATAATACTGCTAGAACAATATGATCATATAAATCTGACGATACTAGCATGCAACAGGTTGACACTATATGCACTATTTATTCTACTCGGGTTACTTCATAACCATCACATGCATCACTTACCAACCTCGGACATCATACGATTATCTCAGGATCAAATCAAGCTTGGTATAAAAAATACCGTATTAATCATTAAATGACCACGAGGAGCTTGATCTTTACCCACGATTCTCGCACAACATCACGAATATCCAACAACTCGGTATCCTCGATACCACGGTGATCTTTCCGGCGATCACAACCATGACCAACACTTGGTCTCCAATGGTGATCTTTCCGGCGATCACAACCAACTTATCTCCTCAACGAACCGGGGTTGTTATTAAGCACATTATTATTAATACTGTTGACTCACAGCAGGACTGACTCTAATGGGCCCTTATCCATGGTATGACTATCAATAGATTTAATATACACTCTGGAGAGGTTAGTACACTGTACCCACACCACGGAACCCATGGCCTCGCACTCCCATTCGTGTGGACCAACGGCGTTCCGACAAAACCGATCTACTGCCATGACACTCTCCCGGCCACTCCGACTCACTCCCCATTGGGCTAGTCCTGGGTGGCCCCGTGTCTACCAAAGACACAACGACCACCGTCGTGGCCCGTCCCAAACAGGGACAAAAGCGCTTATCATCCAACTACGGGCACACAAGGGTATGTCTGCTTATCGGGCCAGGGTACGCACGCCCATAACCTTCCCTAGTTGGAGGCACCGGTGAGAGGCACAACAATAGACCCAGTTAGGACCCCCCATAAGATAAGTGTGGTTGCACTGGTCAGCTCGATTTGGTGGCACCATGACTCAGCCAATAGTTATTCAAGTTCACTTTAATCCGGTTAAACTTGAATGCAATATGCTGAGCCATGATAAAATAACATGATGCAATTACAACGCATGAACATGATATCAACGTAATCACGAGGGTACAACATAACTATCCACCATATCAACAATGAATCATATCCAACTGAACATGGCATACTGACTAGCATGAACATCACAAGTACATACTTCTCCGAAACATAGCATGACCACTAGCATCAACAATAAATATCATGCAAAAACATATCAACAATGCCATCATGCAAGAATTTAATCAACTGGATGCAATGGAACATGGATAACAACGGTACTCGAGGCAGACGGCAGTCATGCACCGAAGACCATCACCAACATCAACATGTACTACTAGCAAGCATAATCATATGAAAGTAATACTAGCAACTAGTACAAGATAACCAGGTGCATAACAACATAGCAAGAAAGTAAGCACTAACCTAGAGGCATCTTCTATATCTAAATAGCTAGCCCCCACTAAGATATTTCTCTCAACATGCAAGCATGCCACCTCATCATTTAACATGCATAAGAAAAAGCCCATCTCAACATGCAACTATGCATATTAAAAATCCACTACAACATGCATGCATGTAAAATTCCATTTTATTAGGCTATTTACATTTAATTCTTATATACTTTCAGAAACTATTGTTTCAAGAATTCATGTTCCATATAATCAAAATCTCATTGAAATATTGCAAACATTCCTGCAACAACGTGCGGGGCATCATCTAGTTACCGAAACAACGATAACCATATTTTAAACAAGCAATCTTTAAATAAATATTCAAGTTGAAAACCATGGCTACTGCATGACTATCATGCAAGTGGGTACTGTGGCTTGCCTGGGGGTGAAGAAGGCACCAGGAAAAAGTGCGGTGAAGCCGCAAAAAGATTTGCCGGAAACAGTTCTCTCCCAGAGGGGCTGTTTACGTGCAAAGGCAAAATGGTCATTTTCAGAATCTAACACATGGAGAAAGTGTGACCAACATAACGGGCTCGACGAGACGAAGAAATTGGCTTTGGAATCACCTCATTTGGAGTTGTGGTTGACAAGATACGAGAGGGGGAAGTTCAGGGACTAATCTGTAAAGATTTCTCCACAGACAGGCCCCTGAGCTGAAAAACAGAAAGCGCATTCCTGTGATTACGCGTACATAGAAAGGAAAACATGTTCTTGGCTAAAGCAGAAGGAGAATACGCTTTCCCCATGAGAAAATGTACATCGAGAAATACACATCCACTAATCCACGTGGGCAGTGGCGGGACCGGGCGCGTGGTCGCTGACGGGCGCGTCCCACGGGATGGGGCCCGTCACTTATCCACGTGAGCAGCCCGGGTCAACGCCCGCTCGCCGACGGGTGGGGCTGGGTGGAGATGGGGCCCGCCTGGTCCGAGGTCGTCGTCCATCTCGTTCCTGCCCGCGAGGCAGAGGAGGACCGGCGCGCTCCGGCGACGAGCTCCGGCGCCGCCGATCGCCTCCGGCGAGTCTACGGGCACCAGGGAGATCGGGGAGAGGCGAAGCATCCATCCCGACTGGGCACGGACGCTGAGGAGGACCGGAGCGACAAGGGCGTGGACTCCGGCGGAGATGGCTTCGGGTGGGGTTCGGCTTCGGGGCTGTGGGGCACTCCGTCGAGGGGAAAGTAGGTGGGGAGGATCAGGGGGCCGAGGGGAGTTCTCTGGTGCAGGAATGAGGGAGGGAGGGGCCCGGCTTCGAGCTAATTTAGGATGAAGGCTGCGGCGGCCATGGCGGCAATGATGGCCACCGAGGGCTCCTCGAACTCGTTTGACTGTCTGGGAAGGGGTAGTGGAGGGCGTGAGGTCGAGTGGTGAGCTCGGGAGGGGTCGGGGCTGGCTTATATAGCCGTGCAAGGTCATGGCCGAGCTGGCGTCGTCGCGGACGCGTGGACGGCGCCGTGGGCGCTTGTGCTCGCGCATGAGCTCGGGGAAGACGACGGGGAGGGAACGGACGAGCGCCATAGGTCACGGAGACGAGCGGAGCTCGGGGAGAAGAGAGGAAGCTACATGGCGCTGAACATAGCCGGTCGGCTCAGATTCGCCGTGGGCGGCAACGACAGCGTCGAGAGGAGGCTTCTGGAGGGGTAGAGGGGTCCAGAAGAACGGCGACGACGAGAGGAAGCTAAGGGACATGCGCGTGCTTGCTGATACGCTGAGAAGGGGCCCGAGCAAGAAGACGTTCTGGGCGCGGCTAGTGTGTGCCAAAGCGGTGGTCACCGCGCGCACTGGTGCACACAGTGCCACACTGTCGACGAAATGGAGTCTAGGGATTAGTCCTTCCTGGGTAGGTTGCAACGGAGGTGGTAGCTCGGTTAAAGACGCTGTGGTTACACGGTAAGCCACCTCTGAAGTTTACTTCAGTAAACCTGGCCGTGAAACAGTACTCAACCGAGGTGAGATTAGAGCCAAATGAGTTGTCTGAGGTGATTATCTTAGGACGAACTACCATACTGAGAAGTTTGGCAGTAAATGGACCAAGATTTAATGCACTTGCTTTGCAACTGCATAATCTGGTCCAGAAACTTGATCAGGAAGGTGCGCTCACATGGAGTGTCAAATTGATATCAAATAGGACAAGGCAGATTCATTTGGTCCTATGAAGATGCTCAAAAAGTCTCATACCAATTGGCCAATCCAAACTGGTACTTGCTTCACAAACATCTCCTCTGGACAGAAACTTGCAAAAAATTTAGAGGAAAATGGCTTGATGAACCATGCCCTAAATGGGTGGAGGTAGGTTATATGGATAATAGAAGGTCTAGAAAAATTGGCAGCCATAATGGAGCAAGATAAAATATACTTGCGTCACCAACTGAAATTTCGGACAAAGTCAAAGAATTGAAGATGAGCTCACATGGAGGCATTACATGAGCTATACTTTGGTGGAGAGTCATTATTTGGTCATATTAAGGATCTTGCAAAATTTCAACTCATTTGGATATGCCTAGCTTGTACTTCCTTCACAAAGCTTCTTTCTGGATAGAAATTTTGGAAAATCATAATTAAATAATTACTAGGAAAATAAGGTTTCATTTTGGCATGTGGCAATTATATGGACATGAAAAGGTGTCCAAGGAGTTTGAGGTCAATTGGGAAAAGGAAAATAGCACTTGCTTCACAATGTGCCATTTAGGGCAGAATAGGAAATGAATTATTTGAGCATGATGATAAACATGACAAATGAAATATTTTGCCATATTTGAGAAATATATGACCCAAACAATTTATGAGAATTATTTGGGAATTTAAGGAGTGATGGAAATAAAGGTTGCTTCACAACCTAGGGCAATTTGAGTTATTCCTTTAATAGAAAAGGAATATTCCCAATAAAAAGAATATTGGGATTTGGGCTAGGATGTAAATGACAGGGTCTAGGGAAGGGTTTGGGAATGACAAGCCACTCTGTAAACAAAGAAGAGGGCATCTTCTTCAGTTTCCAGACCACAAAGCCACGGAAAAAGAAAACTCAAGCAAAAACCTCAGAAAAACAAAAGAAAAGGAAAGGGCCAAAAATCAGGCTGTCACAAACCTTACCCCCTTAAAGAAATATCGTCCTCGAGATTTGGTTGCTCAGGGAACAAGTATGTAGATACTGACTTAAGGAAACCGTTTCCAACTCTGGTATCCTTTTTCTTATTTTTGTTTTCCACTAAATTTTTATCTGACTGGCCCTGGGGTGGTTTTCTTTAATATATCCATATTCTGACAGATCTTACCTTGCTTGTTCATGCTTATACAGGCTCCAATTTCCTTTTAGATCTGCTGACTTAGCTGACTTTGATTGATTCTCACGACTGAAATATATGTGGGTCTCACAAATCCAAGAGTGATTTCCGTTGGGTGTGTCATCCGACAGTGACAATCTTTCATGAAGTGGTGATCAGATTTTTCTAGTGGACACCCAAGCTCTAACTCCTTGCATCGGGGTTCTCCACTAAATGCAGGTTCTTCAGGTTCCAAACAGTGAGTTGGGTCATAACCGCTTTCCTGGCAGATTCTGGCTTATCGCGGAAGTTTCTGAATCATCTTAACTAGTTCCACTGTCTTGAGTATCGGATCCGTACTAAATATTTGATTTTCGCTTGTAGTGGCTAGCGTAAGAGTTTGACCTGTATGATAATATCTACAGACTTGATTGATAGTGGTTCTGCACCACGCGGGTCTTGCAACAATTTTCATACCTACATCTCTGGTCTTGCTCCTTCATAATTGTTTTCTTTGTCTGGATCCTTGGACGAAAGAGCTGGGTCATATTGCTTCTTCGTATCACCATAGGTACTGTCGGTACAATTTTGCGGCAATCGTAGCTTATCCTCATTTTTTTGACAGGGTACCCCATTAAATGGCAACACCCCTCAAGTTCTGACCGCAGGAAAATGATCATCTGAACCTTTGCAAGAAATCGGCAAATAAATCAGTAGCCACCAGAATGGTCTTTACAACTCAGATCTGGGACATTACTGAAATAACTCAACCACGGCTCAGGACGGCCGAAAAGCAGCTCAGAACATGAGACCGGGTTGATACGAAGAAGGTGGCAGCTCCCTAAAATAGCCAAAAAGCAGCTATAGGGAAAGAAACTCAATAGCTGTATGAGACGACCAAAAAGCAGCTCAGAACTCGTGACAGTCGTTGAAGAGACAAATAAAAATCGGCATCCACCCGGGATAGCTAAAAACAGCTTAGATCACAGGCGTGGTGCCGTCATTGGAGAAAAAGGGGACAAGGGCTCATCATGATCATTTTCCAGGTTCATAGGTACTTGTATTCGAGCTCATTGATGTCGTCGATCCTCATAATCCTTTGTCACACTGTGGTGTATACTGGCTTTCTTCTCTTAACCATCCTCACGTGGTTCTCAGATCCTCATCCGAGTGACTTGTAAAATCTTGGTGGTATGCTCACCGCATACACACACACACACACACACACACACACACACACACACACATATATATATATATATATATATATATATATATATATATATATATATATATATATATATATATATATATATATATATGAGAATCTGATTCCAGAGACAGACGTGTACTCTGACTGATTCTTGCTTCTGACCAAAATGTTGCAGATCTGATTCTTGGGATTCACTGCCATATGTTGTCAATTGACAGCGTACTACCTTGTACCATTGTCTTAGTGAGGAAGATTGGCTGGTTTGTGCTCGAAACTTTCATCGGACAGCTTGCTGAAGAAGACTAGGTATCGTGCTTCTGAAGCTTACCCCCTTAAAGACCTTGCTGGGGAAAGACTCAGTACCTTATGCCGGAAGCTTTTGCGGTTGCTTACTGAAGAAGGCAGAGTACCTTGTACGGGAAATCATCCATGTATGGTACTGAGGAAGATAGATGAATCTTGCCTTGGAAGCTTCTCGGGTATCTTGTGAGGGAAGATTGGATTGTTTACACCAGAAGCTTCTTATTGTGATATGCGGACCGATTTCCACATATATAACCATCTTAATATTTTTGTTCTTGATTTCTTGTATGAAACGGGGTTTTGCAGGACTATCCTCCTTTCTGAGTACATGCCATATTTTTGCTTGCTTCCAGGTACATCGGGTTCCAAAATCATCCTCAACGAAAAATTAAACTTGTATCTGAGCCATACCTTTGGTAATATTCTGTCAACCTTGCACACAATTTATCTTCTTGCTGATTTGATCATTTCTGCTATGAGGAGTGCACGCCGAGGGAGACTTGACACTCGATAACATGATCAGATATCCCCGGTCTGAATACTGATCAATTTGAGACTTCCATCTTGTTGTGAGGAGTGCGTTAATGCAAACTTTATACTGACATTCCATCCAGGATTTCTTTTGTATTCAGACGAGCTATTTCCAATTTCACTGCAGTCTGCTGACAATTCCATTCTGTTTAGCTGAGTTTCCAAATATATGCATTTCTTGTTGACTCTTCGGGCCCGGTGTCGGCTGACGAGCAACTTTAATAGGGGGAAAATTTGTAACACCGAAGGCCCAAAGAAAGAAACAAAAAAACGACTAAAACAAAAGCATACAAGCATACTACTAATATAATTAATCAAGCAATCATCACATATTACTGGTACTCACACCATAATATGCATGGACACCTAAGCACACAAATCGCGCAGAAACTCTAGTATTACGGTCTAATATGCTGTGGCGGTGTGCACGAAAATTATATCCATGTGTGGAAGGAGTTGGCGTAACTGAAGCTACACCAAGCATTGGCTGAACAGTTGCTGGATCTGGATGTATACACAGGTGAGGACGGACTTGACGATCAAGTAACGAGACACAAAATTCACGACCACATCATCATCAAGCGTACGAAAGGGATTCGTACACATCCAAAGAATAGAATGACTGGGTAGGGTAGCGGTAGAAAAAGAAGGCTCGCTGGCATTGCCCTTTTCTGATAACCAAGATCAGTAAGGGTTGCCATAGGGACGAGATGGATGGAATGATTCGGGATAGAAACAATTCTATCACCGAAATAATATGAGTGGGTGGCGGGAAAATCTACACGATACCTGAGCATAACTCCTGCAAATGGTGTCTGGAACTCTGGGTACAAGGGCATCACTCTGCTGGGACAGTGATGACACCTACAGTCACAAGATTAACCAACTGGGGTCTATACTGCCGCTTTCTAACGTTTGCGTGGGCTAGGGCATCCTACAGCCAGACCTGCTTGATACCAAGCCTGTGGCACCCCGGCTCAGAGAAACCGGAACGCCCCGTATTCCAGACCAGAGATCGAGGAGAAGTCTTCTGGAATACGACACTACTTAGCATAGAACAACCCAGCTTTCTATTATTACACGAATATGAATACAAGGTCTCCGATATTACAATGAATAACATCGGCACGGCGACACTACGCCATCTACAGTTACTCTATGCAAGCAGCAGAACAACTCGAAGCAGCGGAAAAACTTCTAGCACCAGAACAATGACGACGGTGGTGAACTCCAATCCGTAGGGACTCTAGCTGGAACGCTTATCCTAGATCGCGCACACAGGAACAACACCAAACAAGCAAGCAATCCAGGCACGACCTGCAAACTGGCATGACACGCCAGGTCAGTACATTGAATGTACTTGCAAGCTCACAATAACCAGAAGCATTCAAGACAAACAACAACATGGCAATTATCGGTTAAGCAGGAATTATCATGAGATCATCAGGATAACATAACATGAACAACATGAGCATAATACTGCTAGAACAATATGATCATATAAATCTGATGATACTAGCATGCAACAGGATGACACTATATGCACTATTTATTCTGCTCGGGTTACTTCGTAACCATCACATGCATAACTTACCAACCTCGGACATCATACGATTATCTCAGGATCAAATCAAGCTTGGTATAAACAATACCGTAGTAATCATTAAATGACCACAAGGAGCTTGATCTTTACCCATGATTCTCGCACAACATCACGAATATCCAACAACTCGGTATCCTCGATACCACGGTGATCTTTCCGGCGATCACAACCATGACCAACACTTGGTCTCCAATGGTGATATTTCCAGAGATCACAACCAACTTATCTCCTCAACGAACCGGGGTTGTTATTAAGCACATTATTATTAATACTGTTGACTCACAATGTGACCGACTACGAACTGGGCCCATATCTGTGGGTGCGACTATCGATAGATTTAATATACACTCTGCAGAGGTTAGTACACTGTACCCACACCACGGAACCCATGGCCTCGCACTCCCATTCGGGTGGACCAACGGCGTTCCGACAAAACCGATCTACTGCCATGACATTCTCCTGGCCACTCCGACTCACTCCACATTGGGCTAGTCCTGGGTGGCCTTGTGTCTACCAAAGACACAACGAGCACCGTCGTGGTCCGTCCCAAACAGGGACAAAAGCGCTTATCATCCAACTACGGGCACACAAGGTTATGTCTGCTTACCGAGCCAGGGTACGCACGCCCATAACCTTCCCTAGTTGGAGGCACGGGTGAGAGGCACGACAATAGACCCAGTTAGGACCCCCCATAAGGCAAGTGTGGTTGCACTGGTCAGCTCGATTTGGTGGCACCATGACTCAGCCAACAGTTGTTCAAGTTCACTTTAATCCGGTTAAACTTGAATGCAATATGCTGAGCCATGATAAAATAAAATGATGCAATTACAACACATGAACATGATATCAACGTAATCATGAGGGTACAACATAACTATCCACCATATCAACAATGAATCATATCCAACTGAACATGGCATAGTGACTAGCATGAACATCACAAGTACATACTTCTCCGAAACATAGCATGACCACTAGCATCAACAATAAGTATCATGCAAAAACATATCAACAATGAATCATATCCAACTGAACATGGCATATTGACTAGCATGAACATCACAAGTACATACTTCTCCGAAACATAGCATGACCACTAGCATCAACAATAAGTATCATGCAAAAACATATCAACAATGCCATCATGCAAGCATTTAATCAACTGGATGCAATGGAACATGCATAACAACGGTACTCGAGGCAGACGACAGTCATGCACCGAAGATCATCACCAACATCAACATGTACTGCTAGCAAGCATAAGCATATGAAAGTAATACTAGCAACTAGTACAAGATAACCAAGTGCATAATAACATAGCAAGAAAGTAAGCACTAACCCAGAGGCATTACCGAAACAACGATAACCATATTTTAAACAAGAATCTTTTAATAAATATTCGAGTTGAAAACCATGGCTACTACATGACTATCAAGCAAGTGGGTATTGTGGCTTGCCTGGGGGTGAAGAAGGCACCAGGAAGAAGTGCGGTGAAGCCGCGAAAAGATTTGCCGGAAACAGCTCTCTCCCGGAGGGGCTGTTAACGTGCAAGGGCAAAATGGTCATTTTCAGAGTGTTAACACGTGGAGAAAGTGTGACCAACAGAACGGGCTCGACGAGACGAAGAAATGGGCTTTGGAATCACCTCATTTGGAGTTGCGGTTGAAAAGATACGAGAGGGGGAATTCAGGGACTAATCTGTAAAGATTTCTCCACAAACAGGCCCCTGAGCTGAAAAACAGAAAGCACATTCCTCAGATTACGCCTCCAGAGAAGGGAAAATGCGTTTTTGGCTAAAGCAGAAGGAGAATACGCTTTCCCCACGAGAAAACGTACTTACAGAAGTACGCATCCACTAATCCGCGTGGGCAGTGGCGGGACCAGGCGCGTGGTCGCTGACGGGCGCGTCCCACGGGGTGGGGCCCATCACTTATCCACTTGGGCAGCCCGGGTCAACACCCGCTCGCCGACGGGTGGGGCTGCATGGAGATGGGGCCCGCCTGGCCTGAGGTCGTCGTCCATCTCGCGTCTGCCCGCGAGGCAGAGGAGGACCATCGCGCTCCGGCGACAAGCTCTGGCGCCACAGACCGCCTCCGGCGAGGCTACGGGCACCGGGGAGATCGTGGAGAGGCGACGCATCCATCCCGACTAGGCATGGACGCCGAGGAGGACCGGAGCGACGAGGGTGCGGACTCCGGCGGAGATGGCTTCGGGTGGGGTTCGGCTTCAGGGCTGTAGGGCACTCCGTCAAGGGGCAAGTAGGTGGGGAGGATCAGGGGGCCGATGGGAGTTCTCTGGTGAAGGAATGATGGAGGGAGGGGGCCGCCTTCGAGCTAATTTAGGAGGGAGGCCGTGGCGGCCATGGCGTCAATGATGGCCACCGAGGGCTCCTCGAGCTCGTTTGACTGGCTGGGAAGGGGTAGTGGAGGGCGTGAGGTCGAGTGCTAAGCTTGGGAGGGGTCGGGGCTGGCTTATATAGCCGTGCGAGGTCATGGCCGAGCTGGCATCGTCGCGGATGGGTGGACGGCGCCGCCGATGCATGTGCTCGCACATGAGCTCGGGGAAGACGACGGGGAGGGAACGGACGAGCGCCAGAGGTCACGGAGACGAGCGGAACTCGGGGACAAGAGAGGTAAGCTGTCGTGGCGCGAACAGAGCCGGTCGGCTATAGTTCGCTCATGGGCGCACGGCGACGAGCGCCAGCGAGGAGGCTTCGGGAGGGGGAGAGGGGTCCAGGAGAACTGCGACGACGAGAGAAAGCTAAGGGACATGCCCATGCTCGCTGAGACGCCGAGCAGAGGAGGGGCCCGAGCAAGAAGACGTTCTGGGCGCGGCCAGTATGTGCCAAAGCGGTGGTCACTGCACGCACTTGTGCACACAGTGCCACACTATCGCCCAAATGGTGTCTGGGATTTAGTGTTGGAAATATGCCCTAGAGGCAATAATAAAATGGTTATTATTATATTTCTTTGTTCATGATAATTGTCTGTTATTCATGCTATAACTGTGTTATCCGGAAATCATAATACACGTGTGAATACATAGACCACAACATGTCCCTAGTAAGCCTCTAGTTGACTAGCTCGTTGATCAACAGATAGTCATGGTTTCCTGACTATGGACATTGGATGTCATTGATAACGGGATCACATCATTAGGAGAATTATGTGCTGGACAAGACCCAATCCTAAGCACAGCTCAAAGATCGTGTAGTTCGTTTAGCTAGAGCTTTTCCAAGTGTCAAGTATCATTTCCTTAGACCATGAGATTGTGCAACTCCGGATACCGTAGGAGTGCTTTGGGTGTGCCAAGCGTCGAGCGTGGCTGGGTGACTATAAAGGTACACTACGGGTATCTCCGAAAGTGTCATTGGGTTGGCACGAATCGAGGTGGGATTTGTCACTCTGTATGACGGACGGTATCTCTGGGCCCACTCGGTAATGCATCATCATAATGAGCTCAATGTGAACAGTAATGGTCACGGGATCATGCATTACGGATGCGAGTAAAGTGACTTGCGGTAACGAGATTAAGCGAGGTATTGGGATACCGACGATCGAGTCTCGGGCAAATAACGTACCGATTGACAAAGGGAATTGTATACGGGTTGCTTGAATCCTCGACATCGTGGTTCATCCGATGAGATCATCGAGGAGCATGTAGGAGCCAACATGGGTATCCAGATCCCGCCGTTGGTTATTGACGGAGAGGCGTCTCGGTCATGTCTGCATGTCCCCGAACCCGTGAGGGTCTACACACTTAAGGTTAGGTGGCGCTAGGGTTGTAGAGATATAAGTATGCAGCAAACCAAAAGTTTTTGAGTCCCGGATGAGATCCGGACGTCGGGAGGAGTTCGGAATGGTCAGAGGTAAAGAATTATATATGGGAAGTCGAGTTTGACCATCGGGAAAGTTTGGGGTCACGGTATTGTCTGGGACCACGGAAGGGTCCCGAGGTCCACCGGTGGGGCCACCTATCCGGAGGGCCCGTGGGCTGAAGTGGGAGGAACCAGCCTGGTGGGCTGGTGCCCCCCTTGGCCCCCTGCGCCTAGGGTTGGGAACCCTAGGGGGAGGCGCCCCACTGCCTTGGGGGCAAGGCACCCCTTGGCCGCCGCCCCCAAGGAGATCCCATCTCCTAGGGCGGCGCCCCCTGGGGACCCTATATAGAGGGGGAGGGAGGGCAGCCGCACCTTGCACTTGGCGCCTCCCTTCCCCTTGCTACACCTCTCTCTCCCTTTGCGCTTGGCGAAGCCTGCGGGATCCTGCTACATCCACCACCACGCGTCGTCAGCATCGCTGGACCTTCATCAACCTCTCCTTCCCCTTGCTGGATCAAGAAGGAGGAGACGTCTCCCTGACCGTACGTGTGTTGAACGCGGAGGTGCCGTCCGTTCGGCGCTAGGATCTCCGGTGATTTGGATCACGACGAGTACGACTCCCTCAACCCCGTTCTCTTGAACGCTTCCGCTCGCGATCTACAACGGTATGTAGATGCACTTCTCTCTCTCGTTGCTAGATGAACTCATAGATAGATCTTGGTGAAACCGTAGAATTTTTTTTATTTTCTGCAACGTTCCCCAATAGTGGCATCATGAGCTAGGTCTATGCGTAGTTCTCTTTGCACGAGTAGAAAACAATTTGTTGTGGGTGTAGATGTTGTCAACTTTCTTTCCACTACTAGTCTTATTTTGCTTCAGCGGTATTGTGGGATGAAGAGGCCCGGACCGACCTTACACGTACGCTTACGTGAGACAGGTTCCACTGACTGACATGCACTAGTTGCATAAGGTGGCTAGCGGATGTCTGTCTCTCCCACTTTAGTTGGAGCGGATTCGATGAAAAGGGTCCTTATGAAGGGTAAATAGAAGTTGACAAATCACGTTGTGGATTTTACGTAGGTAAGAAAACATTCTTTCTAGAACCCTATTGCAGCCACGTAAAACATGCAACAACAATTAGAGGACGTCTAACTTGTTTTTGCAGCAAGTGATTGTGATGTGATATGTCCTTGTAATAGGAATCACGACTTGCATGTCGATGAGTATGACAACCGGCAGGAGCCATAGGAGTTGTCTTAATTATTGTATGACCTGCGTGTCATTGATTCATCACCATGTAATTAATTTACTTTATTGCTAAACCGTTAGCTATAGTAGTAGAAGTAATAGTTGGCGAGCAACTTCACAGAGACACGATGATGGAGATCATGGTGTCATGCCGGTGACAAAGATGATCATGGAGCCCCGGAGATGGAGATCAAAGGAGCTATATGATATTGGCCATATCATGTCACTACTATTTGATTGCATGTGATGTTTATCATGTTTTGCATCTTGTTTACTTAGAACGACGGTAGTAAATAAGATGATCCTCACAATAATTTCAAGAAAGTGTTCCCCTAAGCGTGCACCGTTGTGAAGGTTCGTTGTTTCGAAGCACCACGTGATGATCGGGTGTGATAGATCCTAACGTTCGAATACAACGGGTGTAAGCCAGATTTACACACGCAATACACTTAGGTTGACTTGACGAGCCTAGCATGTACAGACATGGCCTCGGAACACAGAAGACCGAAAGGTCGAGCATGAGTCGTATAGAAGATACGATCAACATGGAGATGTTCACCGACGTCGACTAGTCCGTCTCACGTGATGATCGGACACGGCCTAGTTGACTCGGATCATGTTTCACTTAGATGACTAGAGGGATGTCTAATCTGAGTGGGAGTTCATTAAATAATTTGATTAGATGAACTTAATTATCATGAACTTAGTCTAAAATCTTTACAATATGTCTTGTAGATCAAATGGCCCACATTACCCTCAACTTCAATGCGTTCCTAGAGAAAACCAAGCTGAAAGATGATGGCAGCAACTATATGGACTGGGTCCGGAACCTGAGGATCATCCTCATAGCTGCCAAGAAAGATTATGTCCTAGAAGCACCGCTAGGTGAAGCACCAATCCCAGAGAACCAAGACGTTATGAACGCTTGGCAGTCTCGTGCTGATGATTACTCCCTCGTTCAGTGCGGCATGCTTTACAGCTTAGAACCGGGGCTCCAAAAGCGTTTTGAGCAACACGGAGCATATGAGATGTTCGAAGAGCTGAAAATGGTTTTCCAAGATCATGCCCGGGTCGAGAGATATGAAGTCTCCGACAAGTTCTTCAGCTGTAAGATGGAGGAAAATAGTTCTGTCAGTGAGCACATACTCAAGATGTCGGGTTGCACAACCGCCTGACTCAGCTGGGAGTTAATCTCCCGGATGACGCGGTCATTGACAGAATCCTTCAGTCGCTTCCACCGAGCTACAAGAGCTTTGTGATGAACTTCAATATGCAGGGGATGGAAAAGACCATTCCTGAGGTATATTCAATGCTGAAATCAGTGGAGGTAGAGATCAAAAAGGAACATCAAGTGTTGATGGTGAATAAAACCACTAAGTTCAAGAAAGGCAAGGGTAAGAAGAACTTCAAGAAGGGCGTCAAGGAGTTGCGCGCCCGGTAAGCCGCCACGGGAAGAAGTCAAACAATGGACCCAAGCCTGAGACTGAGTGCTTTTATTGCAAGGGAAGTGGTCACTGGAAGCGGAACTGCCCCAAGTACTTAGCGGACAAGAAGGCCGGCAAAACCAAAGGTATATATGATATACATGTAATTGATGTGTACCTTACCAGTACTCGTAGTAGCTCTTGGGTATTTGATACCGGTGCGGTTGCTCATATTTGTAACTCAAAGCAGGAGCTGCGGAATAAGCGGGGACTGGCGAAGGACGAGGTGATGATGCGCGTCGGGAATGGTTCCTAGGTCGATGTGATCGCCGTCGGCACGCTACCTCTACATTTACCTATGGGATTAGTTTTAAACCTCAATAATTGTTATTCAGTACCAGCTTTGAGCATGAACATTGTATCTGGATCTCGTTTAATACGAGATGGCTACTCATTTAAATCTGAGAATAATGGTTGTTCTATTTATATGAGAGATATGTTTTATGGTCATGCCCCGATGGTCAATGGTTTATTCTTAATGAATCTCGAACGTGATGTTACACATATTCATAGTGTGAATACCAAAATATGTAAAGTTGATAACGATAGTCCCACATACTTGTGGCACTGCCGCCTTGGTCACATTGGTGTCAAGCGCATGAAGAAGCTCCATGCTTATGGACTTTTAGAGTCTCTCGATTATGAATCATTTGACACATGCGAACCATGCCTCATGGGCAAAATGACCAAGACTCCGTTCTCGGAACAATGGGCGAGCAACCAACTTATTGGAAATCATACATACTGATGTGTGCGGTCCAATGGCGTTGAGGCTCATGGAGGATATCGTTATGTTCTCACTCTCACTGACGACTTGAGTAGATATGGGTATGTCTACTTGATGAAACACAAGTCTGAGACCTTTGAAAAGTTCAAGGAATTTCAGAATGAGGTAGAGAATCAATGTGACCGAAAGATAAAGTTCTTACCATCAGATCGTGGGGGAGAATATCTAAGTCACGAATTTGGTACGCACTTATGGAAATGTGGAATCGTTTCACAACTCACGCCGCCTGGAACACCTCAGTGTAACGGTGTGTCCGAACGTCGTAATCCCACTTTATTGGATATGGTGCGATCTATGATGTCTCTTACCGATTTACCGCTATCATTTTGGGGATACGCTCTAGAGATAGCTACATTCACTTTAAATAGGGCACCATCTAAATCCGTTGACACGACACCGTATGAATTATGGTTTGGCAAGAAACCTAAGCTGTCGTTTCTAAAAGTATGGGGATGCGATGCTTATGTCAAGAAACTCCAACCTGAAAAGCTCAAACCCAAGTCGGAAAAATGCGTCTTCATAGGATACCCTAAGGAAACCATTGGGTATTGTTGGGGAACATAGCATAAATTCAAAATTTTCCTACGTGTCACCAAGATCTATCTATGGAGAAACCAGCAGCGAGCGGAAGGAGAGTGCATCTACATACCCTTGTAGATCGCTAAGCGGAAGCGTTCAAGAGAACGAGGTTGAAGGAGTCGTACTCGTCGTGATCCAAATCACCGGAGATCCTAGTGCCGAACGGACGGCACCTCTGCGTTCAACACACGTACAGCCAGGTCACGTCTCCCATGCCTTGATCCAGCAAGGAGAGAGGGAGAGTTGAGGAAGACTCCATCCAGCAGCAGCACAACGGCGTGGTGGTGGTGGAGGAGCGTGGCAATCCTGCAGGGCTATGCCAAGCATCTGCGGGAGAGGAGAAGGTGTCACGGGAGGGAGGGAGGCGCCAGGGCTTCAGGTGCGGCCACCCCTCCCTCCCCTCCCTTTATATAGGTGCAAGAGAGGGGGAAAGGAGTGCATCCTCCGCAAGGCACCTCGGAGGTGCCTTCCCCTTTTAGGACTCTCCCCTTTTCCTTATATCTTGGCGCATGGGCCTCTTGGGGCTGGTGCCCTTGGCCCATATAGGCCAAGGCGCACCCCCTACAGCCCATGTGGCCCCCCGGGGCAGGTGGACCCCCGGACCCCTTTCGGCACTCCCGGTACAATACCGATAACGCGCGAAACTTTTCCGGCGACCAAAATAAGACTTCCTATATATAAATCTTTACCTCCGGACCATTCCGGAACTCCTTGAGACGTCCGGGATCTCATCCGGGACTCCGAACAACATTCGGTAACCACATACAAACTTCCTTTATAACCCTAGCGTCATCGAACCTTAAGTGTGTAGACCCTACGGGTTCGGGAATCATGCAGACATGACCGAGACGTTCTCCGGTCAATAACCAACAGCGGGATCTGGATACCTGTGTTGGCTCCCACATGTTCCACGATGATCTCATCGGATGAACCACGATGTCAAGGACTCAATCAATCCCGTATACAATTCCCTTTGTCTAGCGGCATTGTACTTGCCCGAGATTCGATCGTCGGTATCCCGATACCTTGATCAATCTCGTTACTGGCAAGTCTCTTTACTCGTTCCGTAACACATCATCCCGCGATCAACTCTTTGATCACATTGTGCACATTATGATGATGTCCTACCGAGTGGGCCCAGAGATACCTCTCCGTCACACGGAGTGACAAATCCCAGTCTTGATTCTTGCCAACCCAACAGACACTTTCGGAGATACCTGTAGTGCACCTTTATAGCCACCCATTTACGTTGTGACGTTTGGTACACCCAAAGAATTCCTACGGCATCCGGGAGTTGCACAATCTCATGGTCTAAGGAAATGATACTTGACATTAGAAAATCTTTAGCATACGAACTACGATCTTTGTGCTAGGCTTAGGATTGGGTCTTGTCCATCACATCATTCTCCTAATGATGTGATCCCGTTATCAACGACATCCAATGTCCATGGTCAGGAAACCGTAACCATCTATTGATCAACGAGCTAGTCAACTAGAGGCTTACTAGGGACATGGTGTTGTCTATGTACCCACACATGTATATGAGTTTCCTTTCAATACAATTATAGCATGGGTAATAAACGATTATCATGAACAAGGAAATATAATAATAACTAATTTATTATTGCCTCTAGCACATATTTCCAACAGTCTCCCACTTGCACTAGAGTCAATAATCTAGTTCACATCGTCATGTGATTAACACTGATAGGTCACATCGCCATGTGACCAACATCCAAAGAGTTTACTAGTGTCTGTAAACTAGTTCACATCGTCATGTGATTAAGACTCAATGAGTTCGAGGTTTGATCATGTTTTGCTTGTGAGAGAGGTTTTAGTCAGCGGTGCGAACCTTTCAGATCCGTGTGTGCTTTGCAAATTTCTAGGTCATATTATAGCGCTGCTTCCACGCTCCCTTGGGAGCTATTCCAAATGGTTGCTCCACTATCGTATACGGTTTGCTACTCGAGTCACTCGGATAGGTGTTAAAGCTTGCACCGACGTAACCCTTTACGCCGAACTCTTTATCACCTCCATAATCGAGAAACATGTCCTTATTTACTCCAAGGACATATTTGACCGCTATCAATGATCCATTCTGGATCATTCTTGTACCCCTATGAGTGACTCATGGCAAGGCACACTTCGGTGCGGTACACGGCATAGCATCTTGTAGAGCCTACGTCTAAGGCATAGGGGCGACCTTCGTCCTTTCTCTCTGTTCTACCGTGGTCGAGCTTTAAGTCTTAACTTCATACCTTACATCTCGGCAAGAACTCCTTCTTTGGTGATCCATCTTGAACACCTTCAAGATCATGTCAAGGTATATGCTCATTTGAAAGTACCATTAAGTGGTTTTGATCTATCCTATAGATCTTGATGCTCAATGTTCAAGTAGTTTAATACAGGTTTTCACTTGAAAAACACTTTTCAAATAACCCTATATGCTTTCAGAAATTCTACATCATTTACGATCAACAATATGTCAACAACATATACTCATCAAAATTCTATAGTGCTCCCACTCACTTCTTTGGAAATACAAGTTTCTCATAAACTTTGTATAAACCCAAAATCTTTGATCATCTTATCAAAGAGTATATTCCAACTCGAGATGCTTACTCCGGTCCATGGAAGGATCTTTGGAGCTAGCATACCTTTCAGCATCCTTAGGATCGACAAAACCTTTACGATTGTATCTCATACAACCTTTCCTTACGGAAGCTGGTAAGGAAACTCGTTTTGACATCCATCTGCTAGATTTCATAAATGCAGCTAATGCTAACATGATTCCGACAGACTTAAGCATCGCTACGGATGAGAAAATCTCATCGTAGTCAACTTGTGAAAAACTCTTTGCCACAAGTCGAGCTTCATAGATGGTGACATTACCGTCTACGTCCGTCTTCTTCTTAAAAATCCATTTATCTCAATAGCTTGCCGATCATCGAGCAAGTCCACCAAAGTCCATGCTTTGTTCTGATACATGGATCCTATCTCGGATTTCATGGCCTCTAAACATTTTTCGGAATATGGGCCCACCATTGCTTCTCCATAGCTCGTAGGTTCCTTGTTGTCTAGCAACATGACCTTCAAGACAGGATTACTGTACCACTCTGAAGCAGTACGCATCCTTGTCACCCTACAAGGTACGGTGGTGACTTGATCGGAAGTTTCATGATCACTATCATAAGCTTCTACTTCAATTGGTGTAGGTGCCACAGGAACAACTTCCTGTGCCCTGCTACACACTAGTTGTAGTGACGGTTCAATAACCATATCAAGTCTCCACCATCCTCCCACTCAACTTTTCGAGACAAACTTTTCCTCGAGAAAGGACCTGATTCAAGAAACAATCCCTATTGCTTTCAGATCTGAATTAGGAGGTATACCCAACTGTTTTGGGTGTCGTATGAAGATGCATTTTATCCGCTTTGGGTTCGATCTTATCAACCTGAAACTTTTTCACATAAGCGTCGCAACCCCAAACTTTTAAGAAACGACAACTTAGGTTTCTCCAAACCATAGTTCAAACAGGGTCGTCTCAACGGAATTACGTGGTGCCCTATTAAAGTGAGTGCGTTTGTCTCTAATGCCTAACCCATGAACGATAGTGGTAATTCGATAAGAGACATCATGGTACGCACCATATCTAATAGGGTGCAACTATGATGTTCGGACACACCATCACACTATGGTGTTCCAGGCGGTATTAATTGTGAAACAATTTCCACTATGTCTTAATAGCGTGCCAAAGCTCGTAACTCAGATACTCATCTCTATGATCATATCATAGACATTTTATCCTCTTGTCATGATGATCTTCAACTTCACTCTGAAATTACTTGAACCATTCAATAATTCAGACTTGTGTTTCATCAAGTAAATACACTCACTATCTACTCAAATCATTCGTGAAGTAAGAACATAACGATATCCATTGCGTGCCTCAACACTCATTGGACTGCACACATCAGAATGTATTTACTTCCAACAAGTTGCTTTCTTGTTCCATTTTACTGAAAACGAGGCTTTCAGTCATCTTGCCCATGTGGTATGATTTGCATGTCTCAAGTGATTCAAAATCAAGTGAGTCCAAACGATCCATCTGCATGGAGTTTCATCATGCGTATACACCAATAGACATGGTTCGCATGTCTCAAACTTTTCAAAAACAAGTGAGTCCAAAGATCCATCAACATGGAGCTTCTTCATGCGTTTTATACCAATATGACTTACATGGAAGTGCCACAAGTAAGTGGTACTATCATTACTATCTTATATCTTTTTGGCATGAAAATGTGTATCACTACGATCGAGATTCAATAAACCATGCCTTTAGGTGCAAGACAAATGAAGGTATTATTCAAATAAATAGAGTAACCATTATTCTCCTTAAATGAATAAACGTATTGCGATAGACATAATCCAATCATGTCTATGCTCAATGCAAACACCAAATGACAATTATTCTGGTTTAATACTAATCTTGATGGTAGAGGGAGCGTGCGATGTTTGATCACATCAAACTTGGAAACACTTCCAACACATATCGTCAGCTCACCTTTAGCTAGTCTCCGTTTATTCCGTAGCCTTTTATTTTGAGTTACTAACACTTAGCAACCGAACCGGTATCTAATACCCTGGTGCTACTAGGAGTACTAGTAAAGTACACAATAACTTAATGTATATCTAATATACTTCTATTGACCTTGCCAGCCTTCTCATCTACCAAGTATCTAGGGTAATTCTTCTCTTAGTGGTTGTTCCCCTTATTAGTGAAGCACTTAGTCTCGGGTTTGGGTTCAACCTAGGGTTTCTTCACTAGAGCAGCAGCTGATTTGCCGTTTCATGAAGTATCCCTTCTTGCCCTTGCCCTTCTTGAAACTAGTGGTTTCACCAACCATCAACAATTGATGCTCCTTCTAGATTCCTACTTTCGCGGTGTCAAACATCGCGAATATCTCAAGGATCATCATATTTATCCCTGATTTGTTATAGTTCATCACGAAGCTCTAGCAGCTTGGTGGCAATGACTTTGGAGAAACATCACTATCTACGGAAGATCAACTCCCTCGATTCAAGTGATTGTTGCACTCGGACAATCGAGCACAAGCTCAACGATTGAGCTTTTCTCCCTTAGTTTGCAGGCTAAGAAAATCGTCGGAGGTCTTATACCTCTTGACGTGGGCACGAGCCTGAAATCCCAATTTCAGCCCTCGAAACATCTCATATGTTCGCGACATTTCAAAAACGTCTTTGGTGCCTCAACTCTAAACCGTTTAACTGAACTATCACGTAGTTATCAAAGCGTGTATGTCCGATGTTCGCAACATCCACAGGGCGGACGTTTGGGGTTGAGCACACCTGGCGGTGCATTAAGGACATAAGCTTTCTTACATGCGCATAATCGCTACTGTCAACTTTCAACTATATTTTCTCTAGGAACATATCTAAAACAGTAGAACTATAGCGCGAGCTATGACATAATTTGCAAAGGGCTTTTGACTATGTTCAAGATAATTAAGTTCATCTCATGAACTCCCACTCAGATAGACATCCCTCTAGTCATCTAAGTGATTACATGATCCGAGTCAACTAGGCCGTGTCCGATCATCACGTGAGACGGACTAGTCATCATCGGTGAACATCTTCATGTTGATCGTATCCTCCATACGACTCATGCTCGACCTTTCGGTCTCTTTTGTTCCGAGGCCATGTCTGTACATGCTAGGCTCGTCAAGTTAACCTAAGTGTTTCGCATGTGTAAATCTGGCTTACACCCGTTGTATGTGAACGTAAGAATCTATCACACCCGATCATCACGTGGTGCTTCGAAACAACAAACCTTCACAACGGTGCACAGTTAGGGGGAACACTTTCTTGAAATTATTGTGAGGGATCATCTTATTTACTACCGTCGTTCTAAGTAAACAAGATGCAAAAACATGATAAACATCACATGCAATCAAATAGTAGTGACATGATATGGCCAATATCATATAGCTCCTTTTGATCTCCATCTTCGGGGCTCCATGATCATCATCGTCACCGGCATGACACCATGATCTCCATCATCATGATCTCCATCATCGAGTCTCCATGAAGTTGTCTCACCGACTTATTACTTCTACTACTATGGCTACCGGTTAGCAATAAAGTAAAGTAATTACATGGTGTTTGTTCAATGACACGCAGGTCATACAATAAATTAAGACAACTCCTATGGCTCCTGCCGGTTGTCATACTCATCGACATGCAAGTCGTGATTCCTATTACAAGAACATGATCAATCTCATACATCACATATCATTCATCACATTCTTCTTGGCCATATCACATCACATAGCATACCCTGCAAAAACAAGTTAGGCGTCCTCTAATTGTTGTTGCATGTTTTACGATGGCTGCTATGGGTTTCTAGCAAAACGTTTCTTACCTCATAAAACCACAGCGTGATATGCCAATTGCTATTTACCCTTCATAAGGACCCTTTTCATCGAATCCGTTCCGACTAAAGTGGGAGGCGGCACCGCTAGCCACCTTATGCACCAAGTGCATGTCGATCGGTGGAACCTGTCTCACGTAAGTGTACGTGTAAGGTCGGTTCGGGCCGCTTCATCCCAAAATACCGTCGAAACAAGATTGGACTAGTAACGGTAAGCATATTGAACATCATCAACGCCCACAACTACTTTGTGTTCTACTCGTGCAAAGAATCTACATAATAGACCTTGCTCATGATGCCCTTTGTTGGGGAGCGTAGCATAAATTCAAAATTTTCCTCGTGTCACCAAGATCTATCTATGGAGAAACCAGCAACGAGGGGAAGGAGAGTGCATCTACATACCCTTGTAGAACGCTAAGCGGAAGCGTTCAAGAGAACGAGGTTGAAGGAGTCGTACTCGTCGTGATCCAAATCACCGGAGATCCTAGTGCCGAACGGACGGCACCTCCGCGTTCAACACACGTACATCCCGGTGAAGTCTCCCATGCCTTGATCCAGCAAGGAGAGAGGGAGAGGTTGAGGAAGACTCCATCCAGCAGCAGCACCATGGCGTGGTGGTGGTGGAGGAGCGTGGCAATCCTGCAGGGCTACGCCAAGCATCTGCGGGAGAGGAGGAGGTGTCACGGGAGGGAGGGAGGCGCCAGGGCTTCAGGTGCGGCCACCCCTCCCTCCCCTCCCTTTATATAGGTGCAAGAGAGGGGGGAGGGCGCAGCCTTGCCCCTTCCTCCAAGGAAGGGGTGCGGCCAAGAGGGGGAAAGGAGTCCATCCTCCCCAAGGCACCTCGGAGGTGCCTTCCCCTTTTAGGACTCTCCCCTTTTCCTTATATCTTGGCGCATGGGCCTCTTGGGGCTGGTGCCCTTGGCCCATATAGGCCATGGTGCACCCCCTACAGCCCATGTGGCCCCCCGGGGCAGGTGGACCCGCCCGGTGAACCCCCGGACCCCTTTCGGCACTCCCGGTACAATACCGATAACGCGCGAAACTTTTCCGGCGACCAAAATAGGACTTCCTATATATAAATCTTTACCTCCAGGCCATTCCGGAACTCCTCGTGATGTCCGGGATCTCATCCGGGACTCCGAACAACATTCGGTAACCACATACAAACTTCCTTTATAACCCTAGCGTCATCGAACCTTAAGTGTGTAGACCCTACGGGTTCGGGAATCATGCAGACATGACCGAGACGTTCTCCGGTCAATAACCAACAGCGGGATCTGGATACCCATGTTGGCTCCCACATGTTCCACGATGATCTCATCAGATGAACCACGATGTCAAGGACTCAATCAATCCCGTATACAATTCCCTTTGTCTAGCGGCATTGTACTTGCCCGAGATTCGATCGTCGGTATCCCGATACCTTGTTCAATCTCGTTACTGGCAAGTCTCTTTACTCGCTCCGTAACACATCATCCCGCGATCAACTCTTTGATCACATTGTGCACATTACGATGATGTCCTACCGAGTGGGCCCAGAGATACCTCTCCGTCTGCGGAGTGACAAATCCATCTCGATTCGTGCCAACCCAGCAGACACTTTCGGAGATACTGTAGTGCACCTTTATAGCCACCCGATTCGTTGTGACGTTTAGTACACCCAAAGAATTCCCTCGGCATCCGGAGTTGCACAATCTCATGGTCTAAGGAAATGATACTTGACATTAGAAAAGCTTTAGCATACGAACTACGATCTTTGTGCTAGGCTTAGGATTGGGTCTTGTCCATCACATCATTCTCCTAATGATGTGATCCCGTTATCAACGACATCCAATGTCCATGGTCAGGAAACCGTAACCATCTATTGATCAACGAGCTAGTCAACTAGAGGCTTACTAGGGACATGGTGTTGTCTATGTACCCACACATGTATCTGAGTTTCCTTTCAATACAATTATAGCATGGGTAATAAATGATTAGCATGAAAAAGGAAATATAATAATAACTAATTTATTATTGCCTCTAGGGCATATTTCCAACAGGTATACCTTCTACTTAAGATCCGAAGGCAAGATCTTTGTTGCCAAGAACGGGTCCTTTCTAGAGAAAGAGTTTCTCTCGAAAGAATTAAGTGGGAGGAAAGTAGAGCTTGATGAAGTACTACCTCTTGAAACGGTAAGTAGCGCAACTCAAGAAGATGTTCCTGTGGTGCCTGCACCGACGGGAGAGGAGGTTAATGATGATGATCAAGATACTTCGGATCAAGCTCCTACTGAACTTCGAAGGTCCACAAGGACACATTCCGCACCAGAGTGGTCCGACAACCCTGTCTTTGAAATCATGTTGTTAGACAACGGTGAACCTTCGAACTATGAAGAAGCGATGGCGGCCCCAGATTCCAACAAATGGCTTGAAGCCATGCAATCCGAGATAGGATCCATGCATGAAAACAAAGTATGGACTTTGATAGACTTGCCCGATGATCGGCGAGCAATAGAAAACAAATGTATCTTTAAGAAGAAGACGGACGCGGATTGCAATGTTACCATATATAAAGCTCGACTTGTCACTAAGGGTTATCGACAAGTTCAAGGGATTGACTACGATGAGACTTTCTCTCCCGTAGCGAAGCTGAAGTCCGTCCAAATCATGTTAGCAATTGCCGCATACTATGATTATGAGATATGGCAAATGGACGTCAAAACGGCATTTCTTAACGGCCATCTTAAGGAAGAACTGTATATGATGTAGCCGGAAGGTTTTGTCGACCCTGAGAATGTTAACAAGGTATGCAAGCTCCAACGATCCATTTATGGGCTGGTGCAAGCATCTCGGAGTTGGAACATTCGCTTTGATGAGATGATCAAAGCGTTTGGGTTTATGCAGACTTATGGAGACGCCTGTGTTTACAAGAAAGTGAGTGGGAGCTCCGTAGCATTTCTCATATTATATGTAGATGACATACTTTTGATGGGAAATGATATAGAACTTTTGGACAGCATTAAGGCCTACTTGAATAAGTGTTTTTCAATGAAGGACCTTGGAGAAGCTGCTTACATATTAGGCATCAAGATCTATAGGGATAGATCGAGACGCCTCATAGGTCTTTCACAAAGCACATACCTTGATAAGATATTGAAGAAGTTCAATATGTATCAGTCCAAGAAAGGGTTCTTGCCTGTATTGCAAGGTGTGAGATTGAGCTCGGCTCAATGCCCGACCACGGCAGAAGATAAAGAAGAGATGAGTGTCATCCCCTATGCCTCAGCCATAGGGTCTATTATGTATGCCATGCTGTGTACCAGACCTGATGTAAACCTTGCCATAAGTTTGGTAGGAAGGTACCAAAGTAATCCCGGCAAGGAACACTGGACAGCGGTCAAGAACATCCTAAAGTACCTGAAAAGGACTAAGGATATGTTTCTCGTTTATGGAGGTGACGAAGAGCTCGTCGTAAAGGGTTACGTCGACGCTAGCTTCGACACATATTTGGATGACTCTAAGTCACAGACCGGATACGTGTATATTTTGAATGGTGGGGCAGTTGCAAGCAAAGCGTCGTGGCGGGATCTACATGAAGCAGAGTACATGGCAGCTTTGAAGGCAGCGCATGAAGCAATATGGGTGAAGGAGTTCATCACCGACCTAGGAGTCATACCCAATGCGTAGGGGCCTATCCCACTCTTCTTTGACAACACTGGAGCTATTGCACTTGCCAAGGAGCCCAGGTTTCACAAGAAGACTAGGCACATCAAGCGTCGCTTCAACTCCATACGTGAAAATGTTCAAGATGGAGACATAGATATTTGTAAAGTACATACGGATCTAAATGTAGCAGATCCGTTGACTAAACCTCTCCCTAGAGCAAAACATGATCAACACCAGAACGCTATGGGTGTTCGGTTCATCACAATGTAACTAGAATATTGACTCTAGTGCAAGTGGGAGACTGTTGGAAATATGCCCTAGAGGCAATAATAAAATGGTTATTATTATATTTCTTTGTTCATGATAATTGTCTGTTATTCATGCTATAATTGTGTTATCCAGAAATCGTAATACACGTGTGAATACATAGACCACACCATGTCCCTAGTAAGCCTCTAGTTGACTAGCTCATTGATCAACAGATAGTCATGGTTTCCTGACTATGGACATTGGATGTCATTGATAACGGGATCACATCATTAGGAGAATGATGTGATGGACAAGACCCAATCCTAAGCATAGCTCAAAGATCGTGTAGTTCATTGAGCTAGAGCTTTTCCAAGTGTCAAGTATCATTTCCTTAGACCATGAGATTGTGCAACTCCCGGATATCGTAGGAGTGCTTTGGGTGTGCCAAAAGTCACAACGTAACTGGGTGACTATAAAGGTACACTACGGGTATCTCCGAAAGTGTTTGTTAGGTTGGCACGAATCGAGACTGGGATTTGTCACTCCGTATGACGGAGAGGTATCTCTGGGCCCACTCGGTAATGCATCATCATAATGAGCTCATTGTGACCAAGTGTCTGGTCACGGGATCATGCATTACGGTACGAGTAAAGTGACTTGCCGGTAACGAGATTAAACGAGGTATTGGGATACCGACGATCGAGTCTCGGGCAAGTAACGTATCGATTGACAAAGGGAATTGTATACGAGGTTGCTTGAATCCTCAACATCGTGGTTCATCCGATGAGATCATCGAGGAGCATGTGGGAGCCAACATGGGTATCCAGATCCGCTGTTGGTTATTGACGAGAGGCGTCTCGGTCATGTCGCATGTCTCCGAACCCGTAGGGTCTCTACACATAAGGTTAGGTGGCGCTAGGGTTGTAGAGATATAAGTATGCAGCAAACCGAAAGTTGTTCGAGTCCGTATGAGATCCCAGGACGTCACGAGGAGTTTCGGAATGGTCCGGAGGTAAAGAATTATATATGGGAAGTCGAGTTTCGCCATCGGGAAAGTTTGGGGTCACGGTATTGTCTGGGACCACGGAAGGGTCCCGAGGTCCACCGGTGGGGCCACCTATCCCGGAGGGCCCGTGGGCTGAAGTGGGAGGAACCAGCCTGGTGGGCTGGTGCGCCCCTTGGCCCCTGCGCCTAGGGTTGGGAACCCTGGGGAGGCGCCTCCACTGCCTTGTGGGGCAAGGCACCCCTTGGTCGCCGCCCCCTAGGAGATCCCATCTCCTAGGGCCGGCGCCCCCCTGGGGACCCTATATATAGAGGGGGGGAGGGAGGGCAGCCGCACCCTTGCACTTGACGCCTCCCTTCCCCTTGCTACACCTCTCTCTCCTTGGGCGCTTGGCGAAGCCTGCCGGGATCCCTGCTGCATCCACCACCACGCCGTCGTGCTGCTAGATCTTCATCAACCTCTCCTCCCCCTTGCTGGATCAAGAAGGAGGCGACGTCTCCCTAGCAGTACGTGTGTTGAACGGGGAGGTGCCGTCCGTTCGGCGCTAGGATCTCCGGTGATTTGGATCACGACGAGTACGACTCCCTCAACCCCGTTCTCTTGAACGCTTCCGCTCGCGATCTACAAGGGTATGTAGATGCACTTCTCTCTCTCGTTGCTAGATGAACTCATAGATAGATCTTGGTGAAACCAAAGAAAATTTTTATTTTCTGCAACGTTCCCCGACATTTAGTCCTTCCTGGGTAGGTTGCAACTGAGGTGGTAGCTCGGTTAAAGACGATGCGGTTACACAGTAAGCCACCTCTGAAGTTTACTACAATAAACTTGGCCGTGAAACAGTACTCAACTAAGGTGAGATTATAGCCAAATGAGTTGTCTGGGGTGATTAGCTTAGGAAGAACTACCATACTGAGGAGTTTGGCAGGACATGGACCAAGATTTAATGCACTTGCTTTGCAACTGCATAATCTGGTCCAAAAACTTGATCAGGAAGGTGCACTCACATGGAGTGTCAAATTGAGCTCAAATAGGACAAGGAAGAGTCATTTAGTCCTATGAAGATGCTCAAAAAGTCTCATACCAATTGGCCAGGCCAAACTGGTACTTGCTTCACAAACATCTCCTATGGACAGAAACTTGCAAAAATTCTAGAGGAATAATGGCTTGATGAACCATGCGCAAAATGGGTGGAGGTAGGTTATATGGATAATAGAAGGTCTAGAAAAATTGGCAACCATAATGGAGCAAGATAAAATTTACTTGCTTCACCAACTGAAATTTTGGATAGAGTCAAATAATTGAAGATGAGCTCACATGGAGGCATGACATGAGCTCTACTTTGGTGCAGAGTCATTATTTGATCATATGAAGGACCTTGCAAAATTGCAACTCATTTGGATATGCCTAGCTTGTACTTCCTTCACAAAGGTTCTTTCTGGATAGAAAATTTGGAAAATTATAATTAAATAATTACAAGGCAAATAAGGTTGCATTTTGGCTTGTGGTAATCATATGGACATGAAAATGTGTCCAAGGAGTTTGAGGTCAATTGGGAAAAGGAAAATAGCACTTGCTTCACAATGTGCCATTTAGGGCAGAATAGGAAATGAATTATTTGAGCATGATGATAAACATGACAAATGAAATATTTTGCCATATTTGAGAAAGATATGACCCAAACAATTTATGAGAATTATATGGGAAATTTAGGATTGATGGAAATAAAGGTTGCTTCACAACCTAGGGCAATTTGAGTTATTCCTTTAATAGAAAAGGAATATTCCCAATAAAAAGAATATTGGGATTTGGGCTAGGATGAAAATGACAGGGTCTAGGGAATGGTTTGGGAATGACAAGCCACTCTGGAAACAAAGAAGAGGGCATCTTCTTCAGTTTCCAGACCACAAAGCCACGGAAAAAGAAAACTCAAGCAAAAACCTCAGAAAAACAAAAGAAAAAGAAATGGCCAAAAATCAGGCTGTCACAATGGGCAGCATCTCTAGTGATATCCTGAGTCATGTATTCTAAGTTTGTTGCTGGTATTGGTGAAATTGAGCTGGACACGGTAATATTTGAACATCACACAGTGTGTAGTACTGAAATAAACAACGCACAAACATGCTTAATACATCAACCGTACAAATCATGGCCGTTGCAAGTGGTATTGGTAAGATTTAGCTGGTCAGATCTTACCTGTTAAGTCCTGGTGGGTAGTCGTTGGGGGACTTCATCTGGGCCAGAGCCTGCACCATGTCGTCGGCGGCGGCAGAGGCGAGATGTTCCTCCTGGTCAACATGCACAGCGGCCATCGTGCCATGGACCGCCATCAGCTCAGTGGGGGATTTGGAGGCATGAGGATGTTTTGCAGGCGCCATTTAAGAAATCAGGCTGGGGACGTGATAGAGACCGGTGGGTTACCTGACTGGATCCGAGCAGAACGTAGATGTGGTTGAAGCTGTGCATGCGGCAGCGGAGGTTTGAGATGCCGGTAGGGGAAGGCGCGAGGGAGGGGGGATACTGAGGGGAAGGGGATGTGGTTGGAGGAATAAATTCTGAAATGGCGCACCTAATGAAAATTTGGGTGCGAAATTTGAAACTTGGGCGGGGGAAACACACAACGCAGACGAAGCGCGTAAAATACTCGTGTGCGAGAAAAAAGAAAGTTGGCAGATCCCGTTGTCTGTGTCAAAACCGGCGGATCTCGGGTAGGGGGTCCCGAACTGTGCGTCTAAGGCGGATGGTAACAGGAGGCGGGGGACACGATGTTTACCCAGGTTCAGGCCCTCTCGATGGAGGTAATACCCTACTTCATGCTTGATTGATCTTGATGATATGCGTATTACAAGAGTTTATCTACCACGAGATCATAGAGGCTAAACCCTAGAAGCTAGCCTATGGTATGATTGTTGTTGGTCCTACGGACTAAACCCTCCGGTTTATATAGACCCCGGAGGGGGCTAGGGTTACACAGAGTAGGTTACAAGGGAGGAGATCTACATATCCGTATTGCCAAGCTTGCCTTCCATGCCAAGGAGAGTCCCATCCGGACACGGGACAAAGTCTTCAATCTTGTATCTTCATAGTCCAACAGTTTGGCTAAAGTATATAGTCCGGCCGTCCGAGGACCCCCTAATCCAGGACTCCCTCAGTAGCCCCTGAACCAGGCTTCAATGACGATGAGTCCGGCGCGCAGATTGTCTTCGGCATTGCAAGGCGGGTTCTTCCTCCGAATACTCCATAGAAGATCTTGAACACAAGGATAGTGTCCGGCTTTGCAAAACAAGTTCCACATACCACCATAGAGAGAATAATATTTCCACAAATCTAATCTGCTGACACGTTCAGTAGCATGACATCATACCACGGCCCGGTCATTATTCGAACCCTTTTTCTCAACCAGCTACTGCATGTATTGCGAGGCGGTTTTCTTGGCACGTCTTGTCGAAGCAGAGATCGTATCCCCTTATCACGGGATTCTCATCAATACGGATGTGGGTAACCCAACCGCGCCATCAATTACGGCGCTTGGGGAATAAGCGAGTTTAACTAGGCAGGTGGGGAGGCGTATAGTTTCCTCCGCCCCTATAAAGGGACAAGGATTCCTCTTTTTACCCACGCCTTCTTCCTCCTTGCTCATCCATTCTTGCGCACTCGAGCTCCAGCACCCAAGTTCGTGTTTTCCCCCTCAAAACACTCCAAGCATGTCCGGAGCGGGAGGCAAGTGGATGGTCTCCTCCGTCACGGAGGAGAACATCACAAAGCTCCGGGGAGCCGGATATCTGGCCGCGGACATCGCACACCGGCTGCCAGATGCGGGGCAGATCATCCCTACGCCCGAACCCCATGAGAGGTTGGTTTTCCTTACCCACTTTGTCCGCGGACTGGGATTTACGCTCCACCCGTTTGTCCGCGGGCTCATGTTCTACTACGGGCTGGATTTTCATGATCTGGCCCCCAATTTCATCCTCAACATCTCAACGTTTATCGTTGTGTGCGAGGCCTTCCTCCGCATCAGGCCCCACTTCGGCCTGTGGCTGAAGACCTTCAATGTTAAACCGAAGGTGGTGGTCGGCCAGCAAGCGGAGTGCGGAGGCGCCATGGTGGGCAAAATGCCTAATGTCACCTGGCTCGAAGGCTCCTATGTGGAGACCATAAAGGGGTGGCAATCGGGGTGGTTCTACATCACCGAGCCGCGCGACACCAACTGGGTGGCGGCCCCCGAATTCGATCCGGAATCCCCACGCGGCTCACCTCCTGGAAAGAGAAGGGCCTGTCCTGGGGTTCATCGGTGGAGCTGACCGGACTCCAGAAATGCATCAGAAACATGATGAGCAAGAAAATCAAGCTTGTCAACGTGGTGCAGGTCATGCCCTTCCACCGGATCCTCCCGTGTCAACGACGGGCATTCAATTTGTGGGAGTTCGACCCGGCCGAGCAACAGACGCTGCGAGAGCTCTTCGACACGACACACAAGGACGTCTGGAAGGTGTTGTTCAAGGGCGCAGAGGTGCCTCCTCTTACCGAGGACCGCAGACTCAGCGCAAAGTTCCATGCCAATCCGGTAAGTTTTTTATATCTCACAGGATGTTTTATTTTCCCCAGTTTAATCATGTGCGGGATCTAAGCCTCCATGCCATTAACAGGACTGGGTAGAGACAGTGGAGCAGATCGATTGCCTAGCCCCCCTGCCTGAGGATCCAGCAGATGCTCTCCTAACGGAGATGCTGGTTCTGGCGCCTTACCAGGTGCTGGTGAAGAAGGCCAAGAAGAAGGCCATGGGGACCCGGAAGGGTCTCCCGCGCAAGGTTATATTGGACTCATCGTCTGAAAAACTCCGAGGCGCACTCCTCCCACTAAAACGAGGAGGAGGAAGAGGAAAGTTCTCCCCCCCCCCAGCCGGGGGAGACAAGAAAAGGAAGGCCGCCCCATCCGGGGAGGCCGAAGGGTCGGAGAAGGGAAGGACCCTCCTTCCGGACTGCTCTGCGACGGCCACCTACAACGACGACGAGTGGTTGCCCAGCGACAAGCCCCTGGCGAAGTCGTAAGTATCCGGATACCATAGTAATTCATGGTATCTTTTATTGCACTGCTTCTCATCATGCCGAACATGATTATGCAGTCCGTCCTGATCCCGTATCGAAGTATCTTCGTCGAATGGTTCTTTGGACCCGTCGGATATGAATAGCGATTCACTTCCGACCGCCTCCACCCCTCGCCCTACGGACAATGTCGAGGTGTTGTATCAAAGGGCACCGAGCCGAGGGGAGGTAGTCCTGGAGGCACCGGACCCTGGGCGCAAAGGGAGCAAGACTCCCATGGGTTCCGAATTCAGCCTCCAGCCAAACACTGCGCCGGAACCTCTAGTGGTTCCGGACTGTGTCAGGCGACCTCCTGTTAAGAGGGGCAAGCCGCCTGTGCCGGTGGCCTCTGTCCATCCAGAGGCACCGGACAACTTGCTGGAAGCGCTTCGCGGCGCTTCCATCGACGAAGAGCACCGCACTATCATGAGTGCGGTGATCGAGAAGGTTCGATCCGCCAAAGCGGACTAAGCAAGCTTGTGCCACCTCCTAATAGGCTTTCGGGTAAGTAATCAAATTATAGGAAAATATAACCGCATAGACAGTAGCCCCTGTTGCTCTGTTTGGCGTCGCGAAGAAAGGCCGAATAGAGGATCAAATAATGACTCAGGAGTCTAATCAGAATATGTCTATGTGCATATGCAGGCTTCACTGGCTGGCGCTGCCGCCGCGTCTTCTGCGGAGGTCGCCTGATGAAGCAGGACCTTGAGCGGTCCAAGGAAGAGCTCAGCCTTACCAAGAGGCAGCTCGAAGAGAACAAAGGTAAGCGATACCCTGTCTATATATTAAAAAGAAATTTTGTTGTAAAATAATAGGCTCATCATGAATTTACCAGGGGCCACGACCGAAGTGGTGACCCTGAAGAAGGCGCTGTCCGAGGCCGAAGACAAAGCGGCCAAGGAGCGCATCGAGCGAGAAAAGCAAGAAGCCCGGGTAGGCGAGGTGCAGCAAGAGCTCCAGGCTCTCGCCAAAAAACATGAGTCCTTGGAGTTTGACTCTAAGACGCGAGAGTCCGAGCTTGCGAAGGCCCTCGAAAGCGCACAAAATGCCAAGGCTGAAGCCCACAAGGCCCTCCAGGAGATTGAAGCGGTTAAGAAGATAGCAGCGGGTAAGGCATTCATTATGCAAAGCAAGCATGTGAAGGAAACTTTCCTTTTACTTACCCGAGTTCGGAGCTCTCCAGGAGTGTTCGCAGATCTTTCCCGCAGTGTGTTGGATGCCGCGGAGTTTTACCGGGCTGAGGAGGGGTGCTCGACGGAGAAGTTGTTCTGGTCTCTGTATACTAGGACCGAACACCCAATGCCCTTGAGCGGCCAGCTGAAGCAACTGGTTGAGCTCCACAAGGCGGCCGAACAGGCCATGAAGGTTCTTATAGTCTGGATGTGGCCTGGCGATCCCACGACGACTACTTGATGCAGGTGAGGCGGCTTGTGAATGCCTGCCCACGGCTTGAAGCCATAAAGCGGTCCGTATGCATCGAGGGTGCGCGCAGGGCTTTTCCCTTGGCGAAGGTGCACTGGGCGAAGCTCGACGCCGTAAAGCTGGTGGAGGGGCCGCAGGAAGGCAAGGAGCATCGCCACCCGAAATGTATTATGTGGTGTCTGAAGGGTTCCGCCTTGTGGCGGAGGAATGTCTGAAAGATGTAATATTTGAATGAACGTACTCAAGTGATCCTGTAATGTGAAACGAGTTCATTTGCGCTATGCAACGCTTGTTAATTTAAAATATTACCTTCTGTGCGGCCGTTTATGAAATCTGAGGGTTGGCCAGTCGTCGGCTTCTGCCCCCATGTAACTAGTACTAAGGTGTTCGGGATAAACCTGAACACTCTTTTATCCCAATTTTGGGTCCTTCGAAGGAGGTGTTCAGCACAGCGAACCAGGCAATCGGACTATAAAGCTTTATCACCCTCACTTAGCCATAGAAGTCTACAATTTTAGATTTTGGCGAAGCCCCTAGTATTCGGAAGGCCGAATTTGGGGCGCTATATACGCCTAAGTCGGGCAAGGCCGACTCCTCGCCCGAAGCAGAAAAAGTCTTTAAGGACTTGAGACATCTCGAACAGCGACCAGCTCTCGCCTCGTCATGACAGTCAGTTTTCGGCTTTCTCTACTGAGGTGCTCGTCCGGAAGAACCGGGACACAATCGCAGTAGTTCTCCCAGTGCTACCTTAGCCGATTTTGCAGAAGGTAAGGTACCAAAACATGGGAGCCGGGCAAACCCAACTATTGACCCAAGACATGATTCAGAGCTGATGCATATAATGCTATAAGTTCGGGGTGCCGCACTGTTGAAAGTGTTCAGACTTCTCACGACGTATTATGGGGTATACTAAAGCCCCTGGCGTACTGGTCATACCAGAATGTACGGGTGCAAGTTGTCGTAAATAAATAGACAAGTAAAAAGAAGGGTAATGCAATAATAGACTAATGCGATGCATTGTTAAATAATACGTCAAAGCGTACTGATACAAGTAGTGCGATAAGCAAAAAATAGGACTATTTGACATGTCCTATCCAAGGGTAAGCTACGTATGGGTATTAAAAAATGGGTACTTCGATTGTTATCAGAGACCACCTGGGGATTCCCTTGTACATCTTAGCTTCTTGCCTCCTTGGTTGTTCCTTCCCGTAATGTGTCCAGGAACCAGGCTGCCGGAAAGGGCTTCCAGAGAGTAGGGTCCTGAAAGAGAGGAAATGATAAAGGTATACAACCCCTGGGGCGGTTAAGCCGCATTGTGGGACATGCCCTGGTCGTGCCCCTGCCTATGCCCATGGTATATTTAGTGCGTAATTATGCACGCGCGGCGTAAATTTCATCGTTTGATTGGGACTAGTACGGAGGCCGAATTGCTAGGCGAGCTCTGAACGTGCCAGGCGATCCTGTTGAAGGTTACTCCGGACTCGCTTGAAGGTGTCCGGGGGCTTTATCGCCGAATTGGCGGTTTGCCTTAAAAGGCTGCTTTGTGCTTTCTTTGTGAGGGCGCGGTGTGCTCCTCCATGCGAACAAGCGTTCTGTGTTTCCATTGGTATTATAACCCCTAGGTCTTGGCATCTTGAGCTTGAGGTATGCGTAATGCGGTGCCGCATTGAATCTTGCAAATGCGTTTCGCCCGAGCAGTGCGTGATAGCCACTGCAGAACGAGACGATATCAAAGATTAACTCCTCGCTTCGAAAGTTGTCCGGAGATCCGAAGACCACTTCCAGTGTGATTGAGCCCGTGCAATGGGCCTCTACACCTGGGATGACGCCTTTAAAGACGGTTTTGGTGGGTTTGATCCTCGAGGGGTCTATACCCATTTTTCGCACTGTATCCTGATAGAGCGGGTTTAGGCTGCTGCCGCCGTCCATAAGGACTCGAGTGAGGTGAAATCCGTCAATGATGGGGTGTAGGACCAATGCGGCACATCCGCCATGACGGATACTAGTGGGGTGGTCCCTGCGATCGAAGGTGATCAGACAAGAGGACCATGTGTTGAACTTTGGGGCGACAGGCTCCATCGCATAGACGTCGCTTAGTGCACGCTTCCCTTCCCTCTTGGGAATGTGGGTTGCGTATATAATGTTCACCGTATTCACTTGTGGGGGGAACCTCTTCTGTCCTCCCGTGTTCGGCGGCCGGGGCTCCTCCTCGTCATCGCTATGCAGCCCGCTATCCTTGTTTTCGGCATTCAACTTGCCGGCCTGCTTGAACACCCAGCATTCTCTGTTGGTGTGATTGGCTGGCTTATCAGGGGTGCCATGGATTTGACACGAGCGATCGAGTATGCGGTCCAAACTGGACGGGCCCGGAGTACTTCTTTTGAATGGCTTTTTCCGCTGACCGGGTTTAGAGCCACTGAATCCGGCATTGACTGCTGTATCTTCGGCGTTATCACCGTTGTTGCGGCGCTTATGTCTGTTATGACGTGGTCTGCTGTTATTATCTTTGGTATCTGAAGTGCCATGACTTCTTGATGTGTTGTTGCTGCGAGCCAGCCAGCTGTCTTCGCCCGCGCAAAAGCGGGTCATGAGGTTCATGAGGGCTGCCATAGACTTCGGCTTCTCCTGGCCGAGGTGCTGGGCGAGCCACTCGTTACCTGATGTTATGCTTAAATGCCGCTAAGGCCTCTGCGTCCGGACAATCGACAATTTGGTTTTTCTTAGCTAGGAACCGTGTCCAGAATTGCCTGGCCGATTCCCCTGGCTGCTGAGTTATATGGCTTAAGTCATCAGCATCCAGTGGTCGCACATAAGTGCCCTGGAAGTTGTCAAGGAATGCATCTTCCAAATCCTCCCAACTGCCAATTGAGTCTGCTGGCAAGCTATTCAGCCAATGCCGAGCTGGTCCTTTGAGTTTTAGTGGGAGGTACTTGATGGCATGTAGATCATCACCGTGAGCCATGTGGACGTGGAGGAGGAAATCCTCGATCCATACTGCGGGATCTATTGTACCATCATAATATTCAATATTTACGGGTTTAAAACCCTCTGGGAATTTGTGATCCATTACTTCATTAGTGAAGCATAGGGGGTGTGCGGCGCCTCTGTGCCGTGCTATATCACGACGTAGTTCATATGAGTCTTGTCTGCTGTATTCGGCCCGGGCGGATTTGATTTTAGTGTATCCGGCGTGACGGTCATCGTCCCGCGTTGGTGCGCGCCCCGTGATCCGTAGATCGATCTGGTATGCCCTGCTTTGTTTTCCAATACGTCTCGCAGGTCCCACGTGTTGCCCCGGTCCTTGATGTTTTTGGTTGAGCGGCGGCAGGGTGCGGTCTGGACTTCGGGCTGATATGCCTCTCTGTCTCGGCCACGAGGTGGCCGATCAGCCGCATCATATGCTGGTGACGTTGGTTTTAATGCTTCCCCCTCGAGTCGGGGTAGCAACCTGCACTTTGGGTAACTCTTGGAGGGGCGTTCGAGTTCGTATTCCTCGGCCGCAAGGACTTCGGTCCATCTGTCTGCTAGCAAATCTTGATCACCTCGAAGTTGTTGTTGCTTTTTCTTTAGGCTATTTGATGTGGCTATAATCCGGCGCTTGAAGCGCTCCTGCTCAATGGGATCCTTAGGCACGATAAATTCTTCGTCGCCGAGGCTCACCTCGTCTTCGGAGAGAGGCATGTAATTGTCATCCTCCGTTTCCCCATCTGCTGCCTGTACTGGAGGGCTAGCTTGTTCATCCTCCCGCTCTAAATCTGGCTGGAAGGGATTGTTGTCGTCTTCGGCACTATCCGAAGTGTTATTGTCTCTTGTGCTAGTGTCACTACTTTTTCTATGGCGTGACTTAGAGCGGCGCCGCTGACGTCAATGCTTGGGTTGCTTCTTGGAGGGGTCATCCTCCGATGTCTTATCGCCATCGCCTTCTTTGGGGGTATCCACCATGTATATATCATATGATGAGGTGGCGGTCCAGCGCCGTGTGGGCGGTGGTTCCTGTTCGTCTCCTGCATCGTCGTTCATATCGCCGATGTCTTCAGAGTCGTAGTCGAGCATGTCGGTTAAATCGTCGACAGTGGCTACTAAGTGGGTGGTGGGTGGGGAACGAATTCTTCGTCGTCCGCATCCCATTCTAGCCGGACATAGTTTGGCCAAGGTTCTCCTGACAAGGAGACAAACCTTAATGAATTTAGCACATCACCAAAAGGCGAGTGCTGAAAGATATCCACGGAGGTAAACTCCATGATCGGTGCCCAATCGGATTCGATAGGCACGGACGCAGGCGGCTCGGAGCCCGTGGCCGGGGAAGAATCCAATGGTTCGGCAACACGGCTCTCGTAAGGGGTGAAGTCAGTATTCGGCTCTATCGGCACTGAGAGTGCGGCCTCCATGCTGGGGTCTATCAACCCGTCCTTGGATGGCGCAATTTGTTCCGGATTGAGGGTCGGTGTAGTTGCAGGTGTGATCTCCCGAACACTGTCCGACGACAGAGTTACGTCATGCTCGTCGTGATTGTGCGTCGCACCCGACATGTGTTCGAATCCGTCGAAGACAAAGTCTCCGCGGATGTCGGCAGTATAGTTCAAGTTTCCGAACCTGACCAGATGGCCAGGGGCGTAGCTCTCGATCTGCTCCAGATGGCCAAGCGAGTTGGCCTGCAGTGCGAAGCCGCCAAATACGAAGATCTGTCCGGGGAGGAAAACCTCACCCTGGATTGCATCGTTGCCGATGATCGAAGGAGCCATCAAGCCTTACGGTGACGGCACAGTGGAACTCTCAATGAAAGCACCAATGTCGGTGTCAAAACCGGCGGATCTCGGGTAGGGGGTCCCGAACTGTGCGTCTAAGGCGGATGGTAATAGGAGGCAGGGGAAACGATGTTTACCCAGGTTCGGGCCCTCTCGATGGAGGTAATACCCTACTTCCTACTTGATTGATCTTGATGATATGAGTATTACAAGAGTTGATCTACCACGAAATCATAGAGGCTAAACCCTAGAAGCTAGCCCATGGTATGATTGTTGTTGGTCCTGCGGACTAAACTCTCCGGTTTGTATTGACATTGGAGGGGGCTAGGGTTACACAGAGTCGGTTACAAGGGAGGAGATCTACATGTCCGTATTGCCAAGCTTGCCTTCCACGCCAAGGAGAGTCCCATCCGGACACGGGACAAAGTCTTCAATCTTGTATCTTCATAGTCCAACAGTCCGGCTAAAGTATATAGTTCGGCCGTTCGAGGACCCCCTAATCCAGGACTCCTTCACCCGTCTCCAAAAAATGTACATGTGTACTTGAGTTTTTTCGGTCAATGGTACGCCCAGTTTATTAGGAAATATCACACAGGTAACTGACTTATGGGTCATTAACGCAAAAAAACGCAGACGGGTACAGCATAGAAACCATGTGTTTTGTGATCTTCTAATGATTAACGCAAAAAAACGCACACGGGCATACATGCTAATCAACGCTCAAAGCCCTCAAAGGATGCTCTTACCGACATTGTACGTTAATACTACAAACTTAAAGTACTACTGGTAATTTGCTCTAATACTACAAACTTAAACTACTTCTCACATGCTGCCATCAGGGCATGCTGGCCAGACGCTGGCGTTCTCCTTCCCGGCCTTGTACGCGGCAGCCCACCATGCTTCGATCTCCGCCAAGCTCTCCTCACCATGCATGGCGTGCGGCCTCTTTTTTCTTGCGCGGCGGGACTCTCTTTTCTTGACTGCTTTCTGCCTTTTCCGCTTGTTCTGTGCGGCTTTGGCCGCCTCTAGATCCACCACCCATTCGGCCATGGCAGCCTCAAAGTCCGCCCATGTTAGTGTCTGGCCGCCGGCGGCGTTGAACTCGGCGCGGCGAGATGCCATCGCTTCCTTACCATGTGCGCGGTCGCGGGCGGCGAGGAACGCGGTCGCGGGCGGCGAGGAACGCGGCGCGGCGGGATGTCATGGCTTCCTTACGAGTTATTGTGCACCGCGTCGCCATGGACGACGCCAGGCGAGAGCTCTAGGATGGAGGGGTTGGGCAGCCGTAAAATGCGGTGGTATTCAAGTGCTCAACCACAAACGACAACAGAAATTTGGCTTCCCTTACAATTTTGCTCGTTCATTATCGCACACGGTTAATCTCCATCGCTTCCGGAAACAATGTGCGCTGAGCCTATTGTGTGTTGCGTTATGATTGGACGAAACCCCTGATGTCTACTATGCAACCTTGTTCTTGTAGACGTTGTTGGGCCTCCAAGTGCAGAGGTTTGTAGGACATTAGCAAATTTCCCTCAAGTGGATGACCTAAGGTTTATCAATCCGTGGGAGGCATAGGATGAAGATGGTCTGTCTCAAACTACCCTGCGACCAAATAACAAAGAGTCTCTTGTGTCCCCAACACACTCAATACAATGGTAAATTGTATAGGTGCACTAGTTCGGCAAAGAAATGGTGACACAAGTGCAATATGGATGGTAGATATTGGTTTTTAGAATCTGAAAATACAAAAACAGCAAGGTAACTAATGATAAAAGTGAGCGTAAACGGTATTGCAATGATAGGAAACAAGGCCTCGGGTTCATACTTTCACTAGTGCAAGTTCTCTCAACAATAATAAAATAATTGGATCATATAAATATCCCTCAACATGCAACAAAGAGTCACTCCAAAGTCACTAATAGCGGAGAACAAACGAAGATATTATTGTAGGGTACGAACCCACCTCAAAGTTATCCTTTCTGATCGATCTATTCAAGAGTCTGTAGTAAAATAACATGAAGCTATTCTTTACGTTCGATCTATCATAGATTTCGTACTAGAATAACACCTTAAAACACAAATCAATCAAAACCCTAATGTCACCTAGATACTCCAATGTCATCTCAAGTATCCGTGGGTATGATTATACGATATGCATCACACAATCTCAGATTCATCTATTCAACCAACACAAAGAACTTCAAAGAGTGCGCCAAATTTTCTATCGGAGAGTCAAACGAAAACTTGTGCCAACCCCTATGCATAAGTTCACGAGGTCACGGAACCCGCAAGTTGATCACCAAAACATACATTAAGTGAATTACGTGATATCCCATTGTCACCACAGATAAGCACATGCAAGACATACATCAAGTGTTCTCATATCCTTAAAGACTCAATCCGATAAGATAACTTCAAAGGTAAAACTCAATCCATTACAAGAGATTAGAGGGGGGAGAAACATCATAAGATCCAACTATAATAGCAAAGCTCGCAATACATCAAGATCGTGCCCAATCAAGAACAAGAGAGAGAGGGAGAGATCAAACACATAGCTACTGGTACATACCCTCAGCCCCGAGGGTGAACTACTCCCTCCTCGTCATGGAGAGCGCCAGGATGATGAAGATGGCCACCGGTGAGGGATTCCCCCTCCGGCAGGGTGCCAGAACAGGGTCCCAATTCGTTTTTGGTGGCTACCGAGGCTTGCGGCGGCGGAACTCCCAATCTATTGTGCTTCTCGATGTTTTTAGGGTATATGGACATATATAGGCGAAAGAAGTCGGTCAGTGGAGCCATGAGGGGCCCACGAGGGTGGGGGCGCGCCTAGGGGGGTACGGCGCGCCTCCCTGCCTCGTGGCTTCCTCGAAGCTTCCCTGACGTCTACTCCAAGTCTCCGGGGTTCTTCCGTTCCAAAAATAACTCTCCCGAAGTTTGCATTCCATTTGGACTCCGTTTGATATTCCTTTTCTGCGAAACATTGAAATAGGCAAAAACAGCAATTTGCACTGGGCCTTGGGTTAATAGGTTAGTCCCAAAAATAATATAAAAGTGTATAAATAAGCCCATTAAACATCCAAAACAAAATATATAATAGAATGGAGCAATCAAAAATTATAGATACGTTGAATACGTATCAAGCATCCCCAAGCTTAATTCCTGCTTGTCCTCAAGTAGGTAAATGATAAAAACAATTTTTTTGATGTGGAATGCTACCTAACATATTATCAATGTAATCTTCTTTATTGTGGCATGAATGTTCAGATCCATAAGATTCAAAACAAAAGTTTAATATTGACATGAAAACAATAATACTTCAAGCATACTAATAAAGCAATCATGTCTGCTCAGAATAACATGGCCAAAGAAAGTTATCCCTACAAAATAATATAGTCTGGCTATGCTCTATCTTCATCACACAAAATATTTAAATCATGCACAACCCCGATGACAAGCCAAGCAATTGTTTCATACTTTTGATGTTCTCAAACTTTTTCAATCTTCACGCAATACATGAGCGTGAGCCATGGACATAGCACTATAGGTGGAATAGAATGGTGGTTGCGGAGAAGACAAAAAGGAGAAGACAATCTCACATCAACTAGGCGTATCAACGGGCTATGGAGATGCCCATCAATAGATATCAATGTGAGTGAGTAGGGATTGCCTCCACTAGAGCTATAAGTGTATGAACGCTCAACAAAAGAAACTAAGTGGGTGTGCATCCAACTCGCTTGCTCACGAAGACCTAGGGCATTTTGAGGAAGCCCATCATTGGAATATACAAGCCAAGTTCTATAATGTAAAATTCCCACTAGTATATGAAAATGACGATATAGGAGACTCTCTATCATGAAGGTCATGGTGCTACTTTGAAGCACAAGTGTGGAAAAAGGATAATAACATTGTCCCTTCTCTCTTTTTCTCTCATTATTTTTTTATTTTTTTATTTGGGCCTTCTTTCCTTTTTTTTTCTTTTGGCCTCTTTTCTTTCTCTTTTTTTTCGTCTGGAGTCTCATCCCGACTTATGGGGGAATCATAGTCTCCATCATGCTTTTCTCATATGGGACAATGCTCTAATAATGATCAACACACTTTTATTTACTTACAACTCAAGAAGTACAACTCGATACTTAGAACAAAATATGACTCTATGTGAATGCCTCCGGTGGTGTACCGGGATATGCAATGAATCAAGAGTGACATGTATGAAAGAATTATGAAGGTGGCTTTGCCACAAATACAATGTCAACTACATGATCATGCAAACAAATATGACAATGATGAAGCGTGTCATAATAAATGGAACGGTGGTAAGTTGCATGGCAATATATCTCGGAATGGCTATGGAAATGCCATAATAGGTGGATATGGTAGTTGTTTTGAGGAAGCTATAAGGTGGGTATATGATACCGGCGAAAGGTGCACGGTATTAGAGAGGCTAGCAATGGTGGAAGGATGAGAGTGCGTATAATCCATGGACTCAACATTAGTCATAAGGAACTCACATACTTATTGCAAAAATCTATTAGTTATCGAAACGAAGTACAACGCGCATGCTCCTAGGGGGATATATTGGTAGGAAAAGACCATCGCTCGTCGCCGACCGCCACTCATAAGGAAGACAATCAATAAATAAATCATGCTCCGACTTCATCACATGAAGGTTCACCATACGTGCATGTTATGGGAATCACAAACTTTAACACAAGTATCTCTCAAATTCACATCTACTCAACTAGCACGACTCTAATATCACCATCTTCATATCTCAAAACAATCATAAGGAATCAAACTTCTCGTAGTATTCAGTGCACGTTATATGAAAGTTTTTATTATATCCCTCTTGGATGCCCATCATATTAGGACTAAATTCATAACCAAACAAAATTACCATGCTGTTTAAGACTCGCAAAATAATATAAATGAAGCATGAGAGCTCATCTATTTCTTCAAAATAAGACCACCACCGTGCTCTAAAAGATATAAGTGAAGCACCAGAGCAAACGACAAACTACCCTGAAAGATATAAGTGAAGATCAATGAGTAGTTGAATAATTATGCAACTATGGAAAGACTCTCTAACATTTAAGAATTTCAGATCTTGGTATTTTATTCAAACAGCAAGCAAAACAAAAGAAAATAAAATGACGCTCCAAGCAAAACACATATCATGTGGTGAATAAAAATATAGCTCCAAGTATAGTTACTGATGTACGAAGACGAAAGAGGGGATGCCATCCGGGGCATCCCCAAGCTTAGGCTCTTACCACTCCATATTCCATAGTCCATCGAACCTTTACCCAAAACTTGAAAACTTCACAACACAAAACTTAACAAAAAACTCGTAAGCTCCGTTAGTATAAGAAAGTAAAACCACCACTTAGGTACTTTTGTGAACTCATTATAAATTCATATTGGTGTTCTAGCTACTGTATTCCAACTTCTCTATGGTTCAGACCCTCCAATACTACTCATGGATTCATCAAAATAAGCAAACAACACATAGAAAACAGAATCTGTCAAAAGCAGAAGAGTCTGTAGTTATCTGTATCAAACATATACTTCTGGAACTCCAAAAATTCTGAAATAAATTGCTGGACGTGAGGAATTCAGCTATTAATCATCTCCAAAATGAATCAACCTAAAAGAACTCTCCAGTAAAAAATTACAGCACATCTCGTGAGCGCTAAAGTTTCTGTTTTTTACAGCATGATCATAAAGACTTCACCCAAGTCTTCCCAAAGGTTCTACTTGGCACAAACACTAACTAAAACATAAAACCACATCTAACCAGAGGCTAGATATATTATTTATTTCTAAACAGGAGCAAAAATCAAGGAACAAAAATAAAATTGGGTTGCCTCCCAACAAGCGCTAACGTTTAACGCCCCTAGCTAGGCATGATGATTTCATTGATGCTCACATAAAAGATAAAAATTGAAACATAAAGAGAGCATCATGAAGAATATTACTAGAACATTTAAGTCTAAAACACTTCCTATGCTTAGGAATTTTGTGAGCAAACAACTTATGGGAACAATAATCAACTAGCATAGGAAGGCAAAACAAGCATAACTTCAAAACCTTAAGCACATAGAGAGGAAACTTGGTATTATTGCAATTCCTACAAGCATACGTTCCTCCCTCATAATAATTTTCAGTAGCATCATGAATGAATTCAACAATATAACCATCACATAAAGCATTATTTTCATGATCTACAAGCATAGAAAATTTACTACTCTCCATATAAGCAAGATTCTTCTCATGAATAATAGTGGGAGCAAACTCAACAAAATAATTATCATGTGAGGCATAATCAAATTGAAAAATAAAATCATGATGACAAGTTTCATGGTTATCATTAATATTTATAGCATACATGTCATCACAATAATCATCATAGTTAGCAACTTTGTTCTCATAATCAATTGGAACCTCTTCCGGAATAGTGGAATCATCACTAAATAAAGTCATGACCTCTCCAAATCCACTTTCATAATTATCACAATAAGATTCAACATCCTCCAAAATAGTGGGATCATTACTTCCTAAAGTTGACACTCTTCCAAACCCACTTTAATCAATATAATTATCATAAATAGGAGGCATGCTATCATCATAATAAATTTGCTCATCAAGACTTAGGGGACTAAACATATCATCTTCATCAAACATAGCATCCCCAAGCTTGTGGCTTTGCATATCGTTAGCATCATGGGTATTCAAAGAATTCATACTAACAGCATTGCAATCATGCTCATCATTCACATATTTTATGCCAAGCATTCTGTGTAATTCTTCTTCTAGTACTTGAGCACAATTTTCATTTCCATAATTTTCGCGAAAGACATTAAAAAGATGAAGCATATGAGGCAAACTTAATTCCAGTTTTTTGTAGTTTTCTTTTATAAACTAAACTAGTGATAAAACAATAAACTAAAAGATTCGATTGCAAGATCAAAAGATATACCTTCAAGCACTAACCACCCCGGAAACGGCGCCAGAAACTGCTTGATGTCTACTACGCAACCTTCTACTTGTAGACGTTGTTGGGCCTCCAAGTGCAGAGGTTTGTAGGACAGTAGAAAATTTCCCTCAAGAGGATGACCTAAGGTTTATCAATCCGTGGCATGCGTAGGATGAAGATGGGCTCTCTCAAACAACCCTGCAACCAAATAACAAAGAGTCTCTTGTATCCCCAACACACCCAATACAATGGTAAATTGTATAGGTGCACTAGTTCGGCGAAGAGATGGTGATACAAGTGCAATATGGATGGTATATATAGGTTTTTAGAATCTGAAAATATAAAAATAGCAAGGTAACTAATGATAAAAGTGAGAGTAAACGGTATTGCAATGATAGGAAACAAGGCCTAGGGTTCATACCTTCACTAGTGCAAGTTCTCTCAATAATAATAACATAATTGGATCATATAAATATCCCTCAACATGCAACAAAGAGTCACTACAAAGTCATTAATAGCGCAGAACAAACGAAGAGATTATTGTAGGGTATGAAACCACCTCAAAGTTATCCTTTCTGATCAATCTATTCAAGAGTCTATAGTAAAATAACATGAAGCTATTCTTTCCGTTCGATCTATCATAGAGTTCGTACTAGAATAACACCTTAAAACACAAATCAATCAAACCGTAATGTCACCTAGATACTCCAATGTCACCTCAAGTATCCGTGGGTATGATTATACGATATGCATCACACAATCTCAGATTCATCTATTCAACCAACACAAAGAACTTCAAACAGTGCCCCAAAGTTTCTACCGTAGAGTCAAGACGAAAACGTGTGCCAACCCCTATGCATAAGTTCACGAGGTCACGGAATCCGCAAGTTGATCACCAAAACATACATCAAGTTAATCACGTGATATCCGATTGTCACCACAGATAAGCACATGCAAGACATACATCAAGTGTTCTCAAATCCTTAAAGACTCAATCCGATAAGATAACTTCAAAGGGAAAACTCAATCCATTACAAGAGAGTAGAGGGGGGAGAAACATCATAAGATCCAACTATAATAGCAAAGCTCACGATACATCAAGATCGTGCCAAATCAAGAACACGAGAGAGAGAGAGAGAGAGAGAGAGAGAGAGAGAGAGAGATCAAACACATAGCTACTGGTACATACCCTCATCCCCAAGGGTGAACTACTCCCTCCTCGTCATGGAGAGCGCCGTGATGGTGAAGATGGCCACCGGTGGGGTGCCGGAACAGGGTCCCAATTCGTTTTTGGTGGCTACAGAGGCTTGCGCCGGCGGAACTCCCGATCTATTGTGCTTCTCGATGTTTTTAGGTTATATGGACATATAAAGGCGAAAGAAGTCGGTCAGGGGAGCCACGAGGGGCCCACGAGGGTGGGGGGCGCGCCTAGGGGGTAGGGCGCGCCTCCCTGCCTCGTGGCATCCTTGAAGCTTGCCTGACGTCTACTCCAAGTCTCCTGGGTTGCTTCAGTTCAAAAAATAACTCTCCCGAATGTTTCATTCCGTTTGGACTCCGTTTGATATTCCTTTTCTGCGAAACACTGAAATAGGCAAAAAACAGCAATTTGTACTGGGCCTTGGGTTAATAGGTTAGTCCCAAAAATAATATAGAAGTGTATGCATAAGCCCATTAAACATTCAAAAAAAATATAATAGCATGGAGCAATCAAAAATTATAGATACGTTGGAGACGTATCAACCCCGGCTGCACGGATCGCGCGTGTGCACCGTTGGATGCGCCGCGATCGAACGGCAATCCACGTCCCTCACATCACACCCGTGCACCTGTAGCTGGATTGGATTTATATGCGCTAAATGCCTAGAAAATGCACATAATCTCCTAAATATCGTAAATGGGCCCGGAAAAATGTCAAAATTGAACTCGGTGATTTGCAGGGTGTATGTTCGTCGTAGAAAAAAAAACTCCAGGGCAAAGAACGAAGAAAATTTGGATTCCCCTTCAATCTTGAGGATTTCCCTTTCGAAAGCATGGACCTTCCTCGGTGATGGTTCTATTTATAAAGGGCGTGCATGACAACATAAGCCAAACCTTCTCAATTTTTTACCAAGGCATGGTGAGGTCATACCATGGAACCATGCCAGGCGTCATGTTTTTTAAGCATTTATTTCATTTTTTATAGTTGGAAACCAACAGACATACATTTGTGGTTGACTACTGCCACACATTTCATCGAAATATCTGTCCATTCCTTGTAAAAGGCATGATAACTTACTAAATGGCACGAGCATGGTTTTCTAGGCCGTTCTTGTGGACCCTTTCATGCATCGATTGTTTGAACTTGAATTATGCGCATTAATGCCTAGGAAATGCACATAATCCCCTAAATGTGGCAAATGAACCCGAAAAAGTGCCAAATTTGAACACGGTGATTGCAGGTTGTATGTTCATCGTAGAAAAAACTCGTGGACAAAGGACAAAGGAAATTTGGACCCCCCCTTCAATCTTGGTGATTTCCCCCTTGAAACCATGAAACTTCCTCGGTGATGGTTCGATTTATGAAAGGCGCGCATCACGACATAAGGAAAACATTCTCCAATATTTTCCAGGGCATGGTGAGGTCATACCATGGCACCAAGCCAGGCGTCATGATTTCCAACCATGTGTTTCATTTTTTGTATAGGTTGTTAACCAAGTAAACGACGCGTTTATGCTTGACTATTGCCACACATTTCCTTGGAATATCTTGCTATTCCTTGTAAAAGGCATGAGAACGTGCTAAATAACACGAGCATGGTTTTCCAGACCGTTGTTGTGCACCTTTTCATGCACCGATTGTTCAAATTTGAATTATGTCCATTAATGCCTAGAAAACGCACATAATCCCCTAAATATGGTAAATGAGCCCGAAATAAATGCCAACTTTGAACACGGTGATTTGCAGGGTGTATGTTCGTCGTAGGAAAAAACTCCAGGGCAAATAACGAAGAAAATTTGGATTCCCCTTCAATCTTCAGGATTTCCCTTTCGAAAGATGGAACTTCCTCGGTGATGGTTCGATTTATGAAGGGCGTGCATGACAACATAAGCCAAACCTTCTCAAATTTTTACCAAGGCATGGTGAGGTCATACCATGGCACCATGCCAGGCGTCATGTTTTTTAAGCATTTATTTCATTTTTTTATAGTTGAAAACCAAACAGACATTTGTGGTTGACTATTGCCACACATTTCATCGAAATATCTGTCCATTCCTTGTAAAAGGCATGAGAATTTACTAAATGGCACGAGCATTGTTTTCTAGGCCGTTCTTGTGGACCCTTTCATGCATCGATTGTTTGAACTTGAATTATGCGCATTAATGCCTAGGAAATGCACATAATCCCCTAAATATGGCAAATCAACCCGGAAAAGTGCCAAATTTGAACACGGTGATTGCAGGTTGTATGTTCATCGTAGAAAAAAAATCATGGACAAAGGACAAAGGAAATTTGGAACCCCCTTCAATCTTGGTGATTTCCCCCTTGAAACCATGAAACTTCCTCGGTGATGGTTTGATTTATGGAAGATGCGCATCACGACATAAGGAAAACATTCTCCAATTTTTACCAGCGGCATGGTGAGGCCATACCATGGCACCACACCAGGCGTCATGTTTTCCAACCATCTGTTTCATATTTTCTATAGCACGAGCATGGTTTTCCACTCCATTCTTGTGCACCTTTTCATGCACCGATTGTTCGAATTTGAATTATGTGCATAATTAATGCCTAGAAAATGCACACAATCCCCTAAATATGGTGAATGAGTTCGGGAAAATGTCAAATTTGAACACGTTTCATTTGAGGCGGTATGTTGATTGTTGAAAAAAAACTGAAAGACAAACTAGGACGGAAATTTGGATTCCCCTTCAATCTTGGTGATTTCCCTCTCAAAAGCATTGAACTTCCTCGGTGATGGTTCAATTTATGAAAGGCATGCATGAAGACATAAATCAAACCTTCTTAGCTTTTAACCAGGGCACGGTGAGGCCATACCATGGCACCATGCCAGCCGTCATGTTTCTCAAGCACATATTTCATTGTTCTATAGTTGATAACCCAGTAAATGACGCGTTTGTGGTTGACTCCAGTGAAACCTCTGCCCATTCCTTGTAAAAGGCTTTAAAATTACTAAAGACCACGAGTATGGTTTTTACAGACCGTTCTTGTGCACCCTTTCATGCACCAATTGTTTGAATTTGAATTACATGCATTAATGCCTACAAAATGCACATAATCCCCTAAATATTGTAAATGAACCAGGAAAAGTGTCAAATTTGAACACGGTGATTAGCAGGGTTTATGCTCATCGTAGAAAAAAAACTCATGGATGAAAGACAAAGGAAATTTGGATTCCCATTCAATCTCGGTGATTTACTATCGCACACGTTTCATCTCCGTCGCCTCTGTGAACCGGGTGTGTTCACTAACACATGCAAAAGGGAAAAGAAAACCCTCGCCCACTTCCTCCCCACACTCACTCGCCGTGGACTCCTCCGCAACTCTGCACCCTAAGCTCGACGGCTATTGGCGGCGGCCTTAGGTCGCGCTCCAAATGGCACCGGATTTCGCCTCCACCGCTTTTCGCCACCGATCTGCACCGACATTCTAGACTCTGGTCGTCTGGGGTTTTCTGCGGGATTGGGCTGGGGATTTTTCTCATGGAGAAGGTAATCAACTTAATTAGCAAAATATTCACTCATCTCTTATCGCAGTCCGTCCGTCGCTGTTAATCAACCGGTGGAAATCGTCGTGGAATCATTTTTGTTCTAGCTGATTCATGGGTGTTCATTCACGTGTGCACAGTGCGAGCACAAATCGGCAACTGTGGTCATGGCTTGTCGGAAATGAATTTCTATCTCACCATTCCGGATGACTTCAGGGAGCGCTCGGTATGTTCAATCTCAACCTACCACAGTCGGCATGGCCTAAATTTTGAACATATACCGTCTGTTGCTACATTATCTATATATTTGCATCAAATCTTTGTTACGTTATCTATTTTTAATTCTATATTTTTGTACTTTGCTTGCATATATATATGGATATGTTCTATCAGTTACTCCCATATTTGCATCTTGCTCGGTTATTTCAATATATCTAATTTACGATCTTAATTTTCATTTCAAGCAGTACATCCCTTGCTTTGCAAGAACAGGAGTAGAAGGAAATCTTGGGCTTTACTTTGTTGATGACTCCCAGGATGTCATATTGACAATGCAACATGGGTTTACAATGACGGTTAGCATAATACTTGATAAAGATGGTCACTCCTATTTTAATGCGGACCTTTGGAGAAAAACGTCTACGTGTTATGAACTGAAAGCTGGCAATAAAATTCTAGTGCGTGCGCCACAACCTGGTCTAATTAACTTGGATGTTTACTTCCCCAACGTCATCAGCCGATCAAAGTCTGATCGAGGTTAGTATCCTTTCAACTTTCTCCATGCTGTCATATTACTATTTAAGCAACCAATTGATCACTATTTAAGAAACCAATTGTGATATCATATTCTGAATCCGTTCCTAGGCGGTAACAAATTCTGTTTACCAATTTATGCGCACTATTTATTCTTCTGCCATGTTCAGAATAAATAATACATTTCCACCTTTTAAGCAAGATATGTTGGATGCATAGTGAACGATCTGTATGTTACTAAATGTACCAAATTTCACTGGAAGGACTTGAAGCATGTCATAAACTTTGTTGATAATCTAACAGAGATAGCGCAGCGTATGAACGCTGGATTTTGGATGGGATTAATTAGACCTATGGTGCACACACTGAACAAGACCAATTGTGTGCACAAAGCGCTGGTAGAAAGTCTTATATTAATGTTGATGCTCATAAACTATATATATATCTTCAACGACATGTTACAACTGTTTTTTATTCTACATGTCAATAGAAATTGCCCCCTGTAGCCGTTCCTGGATCGATTTCCCGGCGTGGTCGAATTACACTTGTGCCTTCTAATAACGCCAAAGTGATTGCAAGGTACTGCATTTCCCGCAAAAATGGAACCATTCAAATTAACAAGTTCTCGCTTCTCGTGGCAATTTATCCATATTGGAAAATTGGAGACACTGTTCTACTCCTACACTACCAAGGCACAGGAGGGCTCTTCCTTTTCATTGACGAGATGCCGAGTCGCCGTGATCAAGCTACTTCCAGTGGATAGTTGTGGTTGTCGGCCCTCAGCCTCTGAAAATGTGCTAGCTGTTACTATATATGTTAATTATGTAGATATGTACCATATGGTTGTTGGCTCTTAGCCTCTTAAAATGTGATAGTAATTACTATGTTAAGTATGTAGATATGGACCATATGGTTGTCAAAGCCGTGTTACGAAGATCCTCCTTTTGTCGAATAGTGTAACCACTATATATATGTTACTCAAATGTTGTTACCCAAGTTCATAAATTTTCATGGAAAGTATTAGTATCATACACACTTCATTGAGTTTAAGCGTGTGCCCGATGTCCAGGAGGCATTTGCATATTAACTGTCCATATTGCAAATTCACACACATGTTCACATAAGGAAGCGTATGTGTAACATGCTAATGATCGCACACGAGTACTCGCAGACGCATCGTGTGCGATACTCCTAGCCACTGCAAGCAACAAGTTTGCATTTTTCAAAGTTTTTTGTACACACAGAATCACACACGAAGTAACTGTATTGATCGTCTGTGTTGTAATTTCTCATCGCAAACAGTTCCTCCAAGTTAGCTGTTTGCCACGTATCACACACATTTTGTTTACATGACTCATTTGTGATCTTTTGGCTCATCGCAAACAGTTCATCCATGTGAACTGTATGCTCCATATCACACACATCTTGTTAAGTTGAACCGTTTCTGTTGTGTTCCCTAATTGAAAACAGTTCATCCGAGTTAACCGCATGCCATATATCACACACATATTGATATGGCTGCCCATTTCTGTTGTTCTACCTCATCACAAACAGTTCGAGTGGATTAACCGTGTGTCCTGCATCGCACACACATTGTTATGGCTGCCTGTTTCTGTTGTTCTGCCTCATCACAGACAGTTTGAATGGATTAACCGTATGCCCTTCATCGCACATGCAACTAAAACCTGAACCGTGTTTGATGCATACATCATCACAAACGTTGTGCACTTTTTTGATGGTTTTTTACACCACCGTTTGCGATTATTGCATCGCACACAGTTTCGGCAAAGGGTCTCTGATCGTAGTGTCGCGTTAGCAGTCTCCTACAGTAGTGTATGGCCATCACCCACAAAGGACTTTCCTCACTCGGGTAGATCTTCACAAAGTAGGCGATCTCCTTGCCCTTACAAACTTCTTGGTTCAACTCCACAATCTTGTCGAAGGCTCCCAAGCGACACCTAACCAATCTAGGAGACACCACTCTCCAAAAAGGTAATAAATGGTGTGTCGATGATGAACTCCTTGCTCTTGTGCTTCGAATGACAGTCTCCCCAACACTCAACTCTCTCTCACAGATTTGGCTATGGTGGAAAGACGATTTGAGTGGAATGCAACTTGGGGAAGGCTAGAGATCAAGATTCTTGTGGTAGGATTGGAATATCTTGGTCTCAACACATGAGTAGGTGGTTTTCTCTCAAAAAATGGGTAGTGGAAGTGTAGGCACGTTCTAATAGCTCTCTCACAAATGGAGATGGGGGTGGAGGGGTATATATAGCCTCCACACAAAATCCAACCGTTACACACATTTGACCCAACTCGGTCAGACCGAATAGAAGAACTCTGGGAGACCGATTCAGTTCAAAATGTGAACGTTAGGAATCTTGGTGGGACCAATTGGAACAACTCGGTGGGACCGATGTGCTCGGGCTAGGGCAAAACCTCATCTCGGTGTAGCCGATTGCGTGAACCCAGTGATACTGATTTCAGCAAAGAGCAAACAGAGAGTTGGTCAAGCAAACTCGGTGGGACCGATCGCTCATTTCAGTAAGACCGAAATGTCACAAAGGGAAACAGAGAGTTTGCAGGGCCATCTCGGTGAGACCGAGATCCGTATCGGTGTAACCGGATTGCTAGGGGCTTTGGCAGTGGCTATGTCAACTGAACTTGGTGGCGCCGGATAGATGAAATCGGTGGGGCCGAGTTTGACTTTGAGTTTTGGACATATGTGGAAATGAGAAAGTGGCTGAGGGTTTGGAGAAATATCACTAAGCACTTTGAGCAAGTAGACCATTAAGCAACACCTCATCCCCTTTTAATAGCATTGGCTTTCCTATGGACTCAATGTGATCTTGGATAATTAAACTATAAATGAAGAGTCTTGATCTTTAGCAATCTTTGTCCCTAGCATTTTGAGGGGTCCACATCTCTAGTCCATGCCACGCCAATCGTTGAACTTCCTGAAAAATTTAACTTTGAATGGATATTAGTTCAATGAGCTATATGTTGTTATGAATTACCAATACCACCCGGGGATTAGTTGCACTTTCAATCTCCCCCCTTTTGGTAATTGGTGACAACATATAGATTAAAGCTTCGACAACATAATATGAATGAAATACATCATCGCTTTGAGAAGTATGTGATAAGCAAGAGCTCCCCCTAAATTTGTGCATTATTTAAAATTTTCTTTTGAATGCAAATGCACAATCGATTAGGATCATGGGTCACTCTTCCATGTCACATACATCTTGGAGGAGTGCTCAAAACGATAAGAGTTAAATAACATGCACTCATCACCAAAGATATAAGTGATTGAACATACACAAATAATCATGGATATCGATAAGTAAGCACACATTAAGCATCATATGATCAAACACATGATCACATAAGTATCTCACGAGCATAACACAAATTGTAGCATAGGAATCAAACAACCAAACAATCAAAGTAGCAAGAGAGGCAAATGAAAACCAAAAAAACAAGACACACACTCTCTCGAAGCCTATGATCTATACACTTTCTCCCCCTTTGGCAACAAGTTACCAAAGAGTTTGAAAACGTATAGTGCTAGACGACATTCTAGGCACGATCTCCGGGAGCTCCTAAAGGGGTCTTCTAGTTGGTTGCTCCGGTGTGCGTAGATAGCATGGAGAGGAGGGTATCTGCAAATGCATCGGCAGAAGTCTATGGAGCTGGAGGGGTTGACACTGGAGGTACAACTGTGGCAGTTGCTGCAGGTGCTGAAGTGGTAGTCCTAGAGTCTATGACAATTGGCACAGCTGATGACCTTTCTGCCCTTGGCACTCTCTAGAATGTGTCTGTCGTGGGTCTCTCATCCCTGTCCTCAGCATCCTCTTGGAGCTTCTCCACAATTGTCTGTATCTCGGTGATCTTCACATCTAGGTCATGGAATTTTGTCTCAATGATCCTCTCAAGACTTTCCTGATTTTTAGTCAGGCTGGCCAAGCCCTTCTCAATTCTCATGGTGGCCTCAAGCAGATAACTGAGTTGATCTTGCTTGGTCTTGAGATTAGCAACTGAAGCATCTGGAGCACTTGCTGCCTTTGTTGTTTTTGCAGCCTTTAACTTCTCTATCTTCTCCTGGGCTTCTGCACAAGTAGGATGGGATGCATCCATGACAACCTCGTTGTCCTCAAAATCTGGCCTCAGTGGAAGATGCTCTTTATCAAGTAGATATGTCCCAGTTCCCATCTTGGAATTGACCGAATTCTAAATGTGAGGGTGATATCCACAAGATCTCTCCTGATCTATAGCTGTTCTCTTCACAATTTCTACAATCAAACTTATCACTTTGAACTTCTGTGGCACATCAAATAAGTGAAGCAGGTCGATGGAGTGACCATGGATCATTCTATGATCTCCTGACTTGGGAAAAATAGTGCGCCTCAATATAGTGTTCATTGTGGTCAAGCCAGAGAGCAGATAGTAGATAGATCCAAGCTTGTGAGTCTCCAAGGCTTTGTCAGGAATTGGCTTGTACATGTTAGCCATGGAGTTGTGATGCTTTCTAGGCTTAGCATATACATCAACATTATTCTCCTCTTCCTCTGGGGCATTGATCAACTTGGCCCATTCTGAGATAGTAGATTGATATCTTGTTCCTTCAGTCACCCAGACTATCTTTCCATCGGGGTAGAAGTGAGCAGTGGAGTAGAATTGCATTATCATCTCATCATTCCACTTTCTCAACTTTTGACCAACAAACTTGTCAACACCATTCAATCTGAAGCTCTCATGCACACCTAGGAAGTAATCTTCATTGTCATCAATGTATTTCCAGTCAACCCATTTCATATCACAAACAATGGGTTTCTTGTCCAATAGGACAGTCTCATAGAAATATTGTTGTTCCTTGTTGTGAAAGCGATAGTCCACAGCAGTTCTTCTCCTAATGGCATAGGGATCTACCTGTCTCCATATTCTCAGACCAACATCCTTTCTCACTTTCATGTTCTCTACCACATGATGATCATCACTATGATCTGGGATATTGGGCTTGAGCTTTCTGAGCACTTGTGGCTCTTCTTCTTCTTGAGATTCAGGCACTGGGGCGTTGTTCTTTTCAGCAGCATAAATATTCCTTGTTGGTCTCATATGTGTAGATGGCATGGAAGCTTGAGCTTGAGCTGAAGGCTTGGGGGAAGACTTGGGCTTAGATGGAGCAGCCCCAGTCCTTGCGGCATCCCCCGTAAGCTTCTGAGTGTTTGCAGGAGGTGCAATAGGCTCTTCCTTCTCCTTGTCTTCTTCATCAGAAGAATGCTTCTCAAACTCAGCCATTGGATCTACCAGTTTGCACCATCTTCCTCTTTTCCTCTCTTTCTTCTCGGTTGCACCAATAGTTGGGTGTAGATAGAGTAGATGAGCATTACAGAGTACAACTTATTTTTGCAAAAATTGAGTCAAAAACATAACTTTAGTTTTCTGAAGAAAGCATTTCAGAGCTACCGATTTGACAAACTCGGTGACACCGAAGCACCAATTAGAGTCTAAACATGCAGTTTCGGTGAGACCGAAATGCAGTTCAATGACTCCATGATGCTAGAGTTTCAGAGAGAAAGTGGTTTCGGTCGCACCGATCAGTACACTTCGGTCAGACCGAGTTGTACTTGTGCAATGGCCAGGGCCAATCGGTGTGACCGAGATCCTTACATCGGTCGGTCTGAGATGGGTTTGGCGGAAACCTAACCCTAAGTTTTTGCATCAAATCTATTTTAAGGAATTGTTTGGTGGATAGATTGATCTCATACATGGGAAGAACATAGGCATTATACTTTCTGCAAGAATCAGAGTAACGGAAAGCACAAAGGGTCAAATCCATACCCTAACTTGGCGACGGACTTGCTACGGCGGCAACGGTGGTGAGGATTCCATTGACGGCGGCGAAGACTAGCGGCAGAAGTACACTGGCAATGATGACGACGATCCGAAGACCAGGGCGGCAGAGCTGGGAGGTGCGTGATATGTCTCCAACGTATCTATAATTTTTGATTGTTCCATGTTGTTATATTATCATTCTTGGATGTTTTACAATCATTTTATAGCAAATTTATATCATTTTTTGGGACTAACCTATTGATGTAGTGCCCAGTGTTGGTTGCTGTTTTTTTGCTTGTTTTTTACTTCACGGAAATCAATACCAAATGGAGTCCAAACACAGCGAATTTTTTTGGTGATTTTTTCTGGACCAGAAGACACCTATTGGGCCAAAGAAGTATCATAGGGGGGCTCCTAGGGGAGCACAACCCACCTGGGCGCGCCTGGGGGCCCAGGCGCACCCTGGTGGGTTGTGCCCACCTCGGTCGCCTCCCGCATCGCCTCTTTGCTCTATAAATACCCCAATATTCCAGAAACCCTAGGGGAGTCGACGGAAAACAATTCCAGCCGCCACAAGTTCTAGAAACCACAGATCCAATCTAGACACCATCACAGAGGGGTTCATCATTCTCATTGGTGCCTCTCCGATGATGCGTCAGTAGTTCATTGTAGACCTACGGGTCCGTAGTTAGTAGCTAGATGGCTTCCTCTCTCTCTTTTGATTCTCAATACTATGGTCTCTTGGATATCTATTTGATGTAACTCTTTTTGCGGTGTGTTTGTTGGGATCCGATGAACTTTGAGTTTATGATCAAATCTATGTTTTTATCCATGAAAGTTATTTGAGTCTTTTGATCTCTTATATGCATGGTTACTTATAGCCTCGTATTTCTTCTTCGAATATTTGGTTTAGTTAGGCCAACTAGATCAATATTTCTTCCATGGGAAGAGGTGCTTTGTGATGGGTTCGATCTTACGGTGCTCAATCCCAGTGATAGAAGGGGAAATGACAGGCATGTATCGTTGCTATTAAGGATAACAAGATGGGGTCTATTCCTACATGAATAGATCTTGTCTACATCATGTCATCGTTCTTATTGCATTACACTGTTTTTCCATGAGCTTAATATACTAGATGCATGCTGGATAGTGGTTGTCGGTGTCAAAACCGGCGGATCTCGGGTAGGGGGTCCCGAACTGTGCGTCTAGGCAGATGGTAACAGGAGACAAGGGACACGATGTTTTTACCCAGGTTCGGGCCCTCTCGATGGAGGTAAAACCCTACTCCTGCTTGATTAATATTGATGATATGGGTAGTACAAGTGTAGATCTACCACGAGATCAGAGAGGCTAAACCCGAGAAGATAGCCTATGGTATGATTGTTGTTCGTCCTACGGACTAAAACCCTCCGGTTTATATAGACACCAGAGAGGGTTAGGGTTACATAGAGTCGGTTACAAATGGGAGGAGATCTACATATCCGTATCGCCAAGCTTGCCTTCCACACCAAGGAAAGTCCCATTCGGAGATGGGACGAAGTCTTCAATCTTGTATCTTCATAGTCCAGGAGTCCGGCCAAAGTTTATAGTCCGGCCATCCGGACACCCCCTAATCCAGGACTCCCTCAGTAGCCCCTGAACAAGGCTTCAATGACGATGAGTCCGGCGCGCAGATTGTCTTCGGCATTGCAAGGCGGGTTCCTCCTCCGAGTACTTCATAGAAGATTTTGAACACAAGGATTGTGTCCGGCTCTGCAAAATAAGTTCCACATACCATCGTAGAGAGAATAATATTTACACAAATCCAATCTGCTGACGTATTCAGCGTGACATCACACCACGGCCAAGCCTTTATTCAATCGTTTTCTTGTCCCACCTCAGCGCACTTAGCGAGGCGGTTTCCTTGGCACGTCTTGTCGAAGCAGAGATCGTGTCCCCTGATTCTGGGATTCTCATCAATACGGGCGTGGGTAAACCAACCGTGCCATTAATTACGGCGCTTGGGAGATAAGCGAGTTTTACCAGGCTGGTGGGGGGCACATAGTTTCGTCCGCCCATATAAGGGGATAAGGATCCACCTTTCTCATCTACGCCTTCTTCCTCCTTTGCTTATCCATTCTCGCGCACTCGAGCTCCAGCGCCCAAGTCCGCACATCCCACCTCAACCTTCTCCAGCCATGTCCGGAGCGGGAGGCAAGTGGATGGTCTCCTCCATCACGGAGGGACACATCAAGAAGCTGAGGGAGGCCGGATACTTGTCTAACGACATCGCGCACCGGCTCCTAGACAAGGGGCAGCTCATCCCCACCCCCAGGCCCCATGAGAGGGTGGTGTTCCTCACCCATTTCCTCCACGGACTAGGTTTCCCACTTCACTCATTTGTCCGGGGGCTCACGTTCTACTACGGCCTGGATTGCCACGATCTGGCCACGAACTTCGTCCTCAACATCTCGGCGTTTATCGTCGTGTGCGAGGCCTTCCTCCGCATCAAGCCCCACTTCGGCTTATGGCTGAAGACCTTCAATGTCAAGCCGAAGGTAGTGGGCGGCCAGCAAGCGGAGTGCGGAGGCGCCATGGTGGGCAAGATGCCCAACGTTACATGGCTCGAGGGCTCCTTCGTGGAGACCATAAAGGGGTGGCAATCGGGGTGGTTCTATGTCACCGAGCCGCGTGACCCTGAATGGGCAGCGGCCCCCGAATTCCGATCTGGCATCCCCACACGGCTCACCTCCTGGAAAGAGAAGGGCCTGTCGCGGGGTAATTCGGAAGAGCGGACCGGACTCCAAACCTGTGTCCAAAACCTGGTGGACAAAAAGGTTAAACTCGTCAATGTAGTCTAGGTCATGCTCATCCGCCGGATCCTCCCGTGTCAACGACGGGCTTTTAACTTGTGGGAGTTCAACCCGGCCCAGCACCAAACTCTGACCTGGCTCTTTGACACAACGCACGAGGATGCCTGGAAGGTGCTATTCAAGGGTGCCGAGGTTCCCCCTCCCATCACCGAGGATCGCGGATTCCGCGCGAAGCGCCAAGCCAGCGTAGTAAGCTTATTTTACCCTTTACGGGATACTTGTTTTTCATAGTTTGACTCTATGCGGGATCTAAGCTCCCGTTCCTTTGACAGGAATGGCAGAAGAAGACTAGACAGATCGCCTCTCCGGCTCCTTTGCCCGAAGACCGAGCGGACGCCCGCTTGACGGGGCTGCTGGTTCCCGCACCTTACGTGGTGCCGGAGAAGAAGGCCAAGAAGAAGGCCACGGGAAATCGAAAGAGTTCCCGGCGCCCGGTGGTGTCGGATTCATCGTCCGATGACTCCAAGGCGCACTCCTCCCACGAAGACGAGGAGGAGGAAGAAGAGGTCTCTCCCCCTCTAGCGGGGGGAGGAACGAAAAGGAAGGCCGCCCCAACTGGGGGGGCGGAGGGTCCAAGAAGGGGAGGACCCTTCCTCCGGAATACTCCACCAACGCTGACGATGGCGAAGAGGAGTGGCCATCCAGGGCCAAGCCCCTGGCAAAATCATAAGTAACCGGATACTAGAATAACTCATAGCTTTCCTTTGTTGCACAGTATCTTCTGACGCCGAATATTATCATGCAGTCCGCCCAAGGCCGGGCTGGATGCTTCGTCGAGCGGCTCCCTGGGTTCGTCGGATGTGAATAGAACTTCACTTCTGGCCGCCTCCTCTCCTCGCGCTGCGGATGATGCCGAGGTGGAGTCCCAAAAGGGTCCAAGCCAGGAGGAGGTGGTCCTGGAGGCCGCAAGGCGACCTCCCGGACTCCAGGCGCAAAGGTGACAAAACCCCCAAGGGCTCCAAGTCCGGCCCTAGGCCGTACACCGCACCGAAACCTTCAGTGGATCCGGAGTACGGCAGGCGCCCCCTAGTAAGAAGGGCAAGCCTACGACGCCGGTGACCTCCGTCCAACCGGAGGCACCGGATAATCTGCTGGAGGTGCTTAACGGCGCCTCCACCGACAAGGAGCACCACACTATTATGAGTGTGGTGATCCAGAAGGTTCAGTCTGCTAAGAGCGGGCTGACTGAAGCCTGTGCCAGCCTTCTAACAGGCTTTGAGGTATGTATTTAAGATATGTAAAAATATTACCGCATAGACAGTAGCCCCTGATGCTCAGTTTGGTGTTCGGAAATAAAAACCAAACTGAGGATCTAAAAGATATACGCAGGAGTCTAACATAAGTATGTCAATATTGGAATGCAGGCTGCGCTGCTGACCTCTGCCGCACTAACTGCGGAGGTCGATGCATTGAAGCAGAGCCTCGAGTGGTCCGAGAACAAGTTCGGCCTTGCCAAGAAGCAGCTCGAAGACAAGGAAGGTAAGTAATACCTTATGTAAGTATATAAAAAGATGTGGTTGCAAAAAATGATAGGACCAACGTGAGTATTACAGGGGCCACAACTGAGGTGGCGACCCTGAAGGAAGCACTGTCCAAGGCCGAAGACAAGGCGGCCGTGGAGCGCACCGAGCGAGAGAAGCAGGAGGCGCGGGTGGCGGAGTTGCAGCAAGAGCTCTAGGCTCTCATGAAAAAACACGAGAGTTTGGAGCTTGACTCAAAGACTCGAGAGTCCGAGCTCGCCTCGGCCCTTGAGAGCGCCAAATCTGCCAAGGCCGAAGCCCAAAAAGCCCTCCAAGAAATTCAGGCGATGAAGAAGATAGCGGCGGGTAAGGCATTCTTTATGCAAAGCAAGCACGTGAAAGTGAATTACTTGTTACTTACCCGAGTCCGGAGCTCTCCAGGAGCGTTCGCTGATCTTCCCCGGAGTGTGTCCGACGCTGCCGCATTCTACCGAGCCAAGAGGGAGCTCGGCGGAGAAGGTGTTCTCGTCTTAGTATCCGAGGCCGACACCCGATGTTTTGAGCGACCAGCTGAAGCAGCTGGTCGAGCTCCATAAGGTGGCGAATAGGCCATGAAGGGTCTCATAGTACGGCTATGGCCGGGAAGCCATGCTCAGGAGCTACCGGGCTGGTGAGGCGGCTGGTGGATGCCTGTCCATGGCTTGAAGTCATTAAGCGCTCCCAGATGCATCGAAGGTGCTCAGGGCCTTGCCCGTGCTAAAGTGCACTGGGCAAGATGGACGCTGAGAAGCTTGTGACGGACGGACCACCGCCGGGCAAGGAGCATCGCAAGCCCGAGATGTATTATGAGGGCGCCCCAAGAGTGCCCGCTTTATAGCGTATGAATGCTCCAAAGATGTAATTTTGAGTAAACTCGCATTTGTGATCCCTGACGCTGAAAACTTGTTCATATCGCTAAGCAACGCTTTTGAATTTAAAATATTACCTTACATGCGGCCAGATATTAAATTTGAGAGATGGCAAGTCGTCGGCCGCCCCCATGCCATGAGTCTTTGGGGTGTTTGGGATAAACTTGAGCGCTCTTTTTCCCATTCTTGGGTCCTTCGAGGGAGGCGCTCAACACACCGAACAAAGCAATCGGACTATAATGCTTGAACACTCTCACTTAGCTGTAGAATTCTATAATTTTAAATTTCGGCGAAACCCCTAGTATTCGAAAGACCGAGTTCGGGGCGCTATCCACGCCTAGGCCGGACAAAGCCGACTCCTCGCTCTAAGCGGCATAAGTCTTTAGGGACTCGAAAACCTCTCGAACAGCGACCAGCTCTCGCCCTATCATGATGGTTAGTTTTAGCTTTCTCCACTGAGGTTCTTAGCCCAGCTCAACCGGGGCACAATCGCAGTGGTTCTCCCAGCGCTACCTTAGCCGATATAACGGAACGTAAGGTACCAAAAAATGGGAGCCGGGCAAACCCAACTATTGACCCAAGACATGATTCGGAGCCGATGCATATAATGCTATAAGTTCGGGGTGCCACACTTGTGAAAGTGTTCGGACTTATCACACCTTATGTTGGGGTACTTAAGCCCCTGGTGTATTTGTCCGTACCAAAGTGTACGGGTGCAACATGTCATTAATGAACATATATAGATAAAAACGGGAATGCAATAATAGACAAAAGCTATGTATTGTTTATTCGAAAAGACAGCGGTAAAAGCAGGACGATACAAATAGTGTGATAAGCAAGAGATGGGACTATTTGGCATGTCCCCCTCCAGGGGCGAGCTGCAGGATGATATGTGAAACAAGTACACTGCTCGTTATAGAGACCACCTGGACACTCGACGTAGCTTTCTACCTCCCTGGCTGTTGCATCGTGTGTTCGGCGATTGTACTGCCCGGCAGGCCTTCCATAGAGTGGAGTCCTGAAAGTAAGAAAAAGAATGACAAAATCGGGAGCCCCTAGTGCGGTTGAGCCGCATTTTGGGCATGCCATGGTCGTGCCCCTCCCCCTATGCCCATGGTATTTCAGGCGAAGTTATGTCCAGTAGTACTGGTTTCGCAATTTCGCGAGGGCTGGGGTTGGGGCCGCATTGCTATGCTTGCTCCGAACGTGCCAGGCGGTCTTGTTGTAGGTTACTCCGAGCGCGCTTGACGGTGTCCGGACGTTTAATAGCCGGACTGGAGAATTTCCTTGAGAGGCTGCTTTGTACTTCCGCCGCGAGGGCCGCCGTATGCTCCTCGGTTCGGAGAGAGCGTTCAGTGTTTCCATTGACCGTAATGACTCCTCGAGGGCCTGGCATCTTGAGCTTGAGGTATGCGTAGTGAGGCACCGCATTGAACTTTGCAAATGCGGTTCGTCCGAAGCGATGCATGATAGCCACCATGAACAGGACTATGTCAAGATTAACTCCTCGCTTCGAAATTATCCTGAGATCCGAAGACCACCTCAAGTGTAACCGAGCCTGTACAGTTGGCCTCTACACCTGGTATGACGCCTTTAAAGGTCGTCTTTGTCGGTTTAATCCTTGAGGGATCTATGCCCATTTTTCGCACTGCATCCTGATAAAGCAGGTTCAGGCTGCTGCCGCCGTCCATAAGGACTCTAGTGAGGTGAACTCCGTCAATGATTGGGTCTAGAACCAATGCGGCAAATCCGCCATGGCGGATGCTAGTGGGGTGGTCCCTTCGATCAAAAGTGACCGAGCAGGAGGACCATCGGTTGAACTTTGGGGCGACTGGCTCCAACGCATATACGTCCCTGAGTGCACGCTTCCGCTCCCTTTTGGGGATGTGGGTTGCATATATAATGTGCACCGTCCGCACTTGTGGGGGGAAGCCCTTTTGTCCCCTATTGTTCGGCGGCCGGGGCTCCTCCTCGTCATCGCTATGCAGCCCCTTGTCTCTGTTTTCGGCACTTAACTTGCCTGCCTGCTTGAACACCCAACAATCCCTGTTGGCGTGATTGGCTGGTTTTTCGGGGGTGCCGTGTATCTGGCACGAGCGATCGAGTATTCAGTCCAAACTGGACGGGCCCGGAGTATTTCTTTTAAATGGCTTTTTCCGCTGACCGGGTTTAGAGCCTCTGAATCCGGCATTAACTGCTGTATCCTCAGCATTGTCGCTGTTAATGCGGTGCTTGTGCTTGTTGCGATGCGACCTGCCATTGTTGTCCTTGGTATCTGAATTACCAGGGCTCTTGGTCATGTTATTACTACGAGCTAGCCAGCTGTATTCTCCCGCGCAAAAGCGGGTCATGAGTGTTGTGAGGGCTGCCATGGATTTCGGCTTTTCCTATCCTAGGTGCCGGGCAAGCCACACGTCACGAATGTTATGTTTGAAGGCTGCAAGGGCCTCTGCGTCTGGACAGTCGACTATTTGATTTTTCTTGGTTAGGAACCGTGTCCAGAATTGTCTGGCCGATTCCACTGGCTGTTGAATTATGTGGCTTAGGTCATCGGCGTCTGGTGGTCGCACATAGGTACCCTGGAAATTGTCGAGGAATGCGGCTTCCAGGTCCTCCCAACAACCAATTGATTCTTTGGCAAGCTGTTAAGCCAATGCCGAGCTGGTCCTTTAAGCTTGAGTGGGAGGTATTTGATGGCGTGTAGATCATCACCGCGGGCCATGTGGATATGAAGGAGATAATCCTCGATCCATTCCGTAGGATCTGTTGTGCCATCGTATGATTCTATGTTTACGGGTTTGAAACCCTCGGGGAATTGATGATCCATTACTTCATCTGTGAAGCATAGTGGGTGTGCGGCGCCTCTGTACTAGGCTATATCACAATGTAGCTCAAACGAGCTTTCTCTACTTTGTTCGGCCCGACCGGATTTACCATATCCGGCATGACGGTTATCGTCACGTGTCGTGGGGCGCCCACGCGATCCATAGATCGATCTTGTTTGCCTTGCCTTGTCCTCCAATATATCTCGCAGGTGCGCGCGATTTCCCGTGCCTTGGTATTCTTTGAGCGACGCCGTGGTGCGGCTTGAGTGGAGGGCCGAGAGGCCTCTCTGTCGCGGCCACGAGGTGGCCGGTCAGCCGCATCATGCGCTGGTGATGTAGGTCTAGGTGCTTCCTCCTCTAATCAGGGTAGTAGCCTGCGTTTTGCCAGGGTATGATGCCAGATCTCGGGTGGACGGACCGCCGTCAGGTTAGATTTGGAAGTTTAAACTACACGGCTGACGTCCGCGGAGACTTGATCTTCGACGGATCCGAGCCACAACCGTGCGAGCCACACTGTTACGACGGGCATGATCTAGCTCTGCCGCCGAACAATGCCCTGGAGGCCGCACCCGTGCCCGCTCTGACCCTTAGCTCGGAGCCGACTGCGCCAACCGAGGGCGGGTGGCTGGACACCGCCTCGGGGGCTGCAATCTCTACGGCGATCGAGCCAAACACCAGCCTTGTCCTCTGCGAAGCCCGTGACTCCAAAGTGCCGGACTCCTCTCCGGACTCCGAAACTTCCGCGCCCCTGCCAATAGAATCCGATTGGGCGCCGATCATGGAGTTCAACGCCGCGGACATCTTTCAGCACTCACCCTTCGGCGACATTCTGAATTCATTAAAATCTCTCTCTTTATCAGGGGAGCCCTGGCCGAACTATGGTCAGCAAGGTTGGGATGCGGACAACGAAGAATTTCAAAGCCCACCCACCACCCACTTCATAGCCACTGTCGATGATTTAACCGACATGCTCGACTTCTACTCCAAAGACATCGACGGTATGGACGACGATGTAGGAGACGAACAGGAACCAGCGCCTATAGGGCACTTGACAACCACCCCATCTCACGATGTATACATGGTGGACACACCTAAAAGAAACGACGACGAGGAACAAAGGGACACAACGAGGGATCGTTCCCTCGAAAAGCAGTCAAAGCGGCGGCTTAAGCGCCGCTCCAAACCCCACCTCGACAGAGACAGCAGCCATACAGACCCAGCCATAGAGCAGGGCAAACCGGCGGACGACGAACATGCCATCGAGCAACCGTCCGAACAGGGCAACTTGGATAAACAACCAGTCCCCAGCGAAGATAACAGTCCGGACGACCTCACGCCGGACAAGCTACCGGAGCAGAAGAACCTCCACAAAAGGCTCGTCGCCACTGCACGTAGCCTGAAAAAGCAGAAGCGGAAGCTCTAAACAGCGGAAGATGCACTCAGAACTAGATGGAGCAAAGTACTCAACACCGCAGACAAATACGACGACAGTCGCCGCACAAAGAGCTACCCGAAGCGAAAATTACTGCCGGAATTTGATGAGGAGGCCTTAGAGCCCCCGCAATCAAAAAATAAGGAAGCCACCCGGTCGGGTGAACAACCCCATGGCCAACATAGAGCGGCAAAGGGCACCGCACACAAGCCGGCATGCGATCAGCACAAGGATTCGCACCAAAAAGATGGCCCAGCTAGATCTATCTACGGTCCAAGAAAGCAAGCTCTAGTAAGCAATGCAACGCATCAAGTATCCGAACATCACGGTACACCCAAATATAGGGGTGCCGCACACCCCCTATGTTTCACCGATGAGGTGCTGGATCATGAATTTCCAGCAGGATTCAAGCCCGTAAATATAGAGGCATACGACGGAACAACAGACCCTGGAGTCTGGATTGAGGATTACGTCCTCCACATACACATGGCTAGAGGAGATGATCTCCACGCCATAAAATACTTACCCCTCAAGCTCAAAGGGCCAGCCCGACATTGGCTTAAAAGCCTTCCCTAAAACACCATTGGAAGTTGGGAAGAGCTCGAGGATGCTTTTCGGGCAAATTTTCAAGGGACCTATGTCCGACCTCCGGATGCAGACGATTTAAGTCATATAACTCAACAACCCGGAGAGTCAGCCCGGAAACTTTGGAACAGATTTCTTACTAAAAAGAACCAGATAGTCGACTGTCCGGACACCGAAGCCTTAGCACCTTTCAAACACAGCGTTCGAGACGAATGGCTCGCCAGAAACCTCGGCCAAGAAAAGCCAAGAACAATGGCCGCATTAACAAGCCTCATGACCCGCTTTTGTGCAGGAGAGGATAGCTGGTTGGCAAGATGCAGTACCAGCGACCCTAGTACATCTGAAGTTAGGGATGGAACTGGGAAACCGCGACGCAGCAAGGACCAGCGTCGGACCAAGGGAAACAACCCGAAGAGCACGACAGTCAAAGCCGGATTCAAAAGCTCTCGGCAGAATCAGAAAAAGCTGTCCCTCAAGGATAACAGGGACGAGCTATCTAACCTAAACAAAATCTTGGACAAGATATGCCAAATCCACAGTACTCCCGGGAAGCCTGCAAACCACACCCACAGAGATTGTTGGGTCTTCAAGCAATCCGGCAAATCAACGCCGAACACAAGGGGATCGACACACCAAGCGAGGACGATGACGAACCCCACAAGCAGAGCACCAGAAAACAAAAGAACTTCCCACAAGAAGTCAAAACAGTAAACTCACTTCACGTGACAAAAGGGAAAAACATAGTGCCGCCTATAGAGATACGCGCCATACGGCCTATCCCAGAGGAGTCCCGCCACTGGTTGTTAAAACCAATCACCTTCGACCAACAGGATTACTCTAGAACTATCCGGAACGCAGGCTGGACTGCCTTGGTATTAGATTCGATAATCGACGGACTCCACTTTACACAAGTCCTAATGGACGGTGGCAGTGATCTAAACCTGCTATATCAGGACACCATCCGCAAAATGGGGATAGACCCAACAACAATTCGCCATAGCAACACTTCCTTTCAAGGGGTAACGCCAGGCCCAGATGCCCATTGTACGGGCTCTCTCCTGCTAGAAGTTATGTTCGGCTCACCTGACAACTTCCACCGTGAAAAGCTAACCTTCCACATCGCCCCATTTACAAGTAGCTATCAAGCACTACCGGGACGCGAAGCTTTCGCCCGCTTTAACGCAATACCACATTATGCATCTCTTATACTTAAAATGCCCGGTCCGGGAGGCATCATCTCTTTAAAGAGAAATATCGAGTGTTCCTCGAGCGCGGAAGATTGTGCGGCTGCCTTGACAGCCACACACTAAACCGGCTTCACTAATCAAAGCATCTAAACAGGTCGTTCAGACCTCGGACATGGCTAGACGAGTCCGGCGTAAACATACAAGGGCTTACTAGCCGCATACCCCCGTACAAGGGGCTCCACGCATGTACAACAAGAGACAATAAAGCTCAATTTTATTCATTTTTTGAATTGTACTTTGTTTATTTCATATAAAGTACTTTTTCGCACGATCTTTTTCAACTAAGTTCCTCTCTTTTACAGGTGAACACCATGCTACACTCGTCCAGGATACGGCACAACGGAGACACAGGCGCAGACGTGCAGTAGGGACCCGTTCCAAGGATTCTTTTCAGATTAAGACCCTGTGTAAACCTTTTTTACTGTCTCTTGTTGATACACATCCCCCGGTTTCTTGCTATAACCGAGGTGGAGGCTGGCATCTTGGCATGTGGCCACGTCAGAATTTTATGCTGCACTACACGGATTGTGGGCTTATTACTAAGGGCGTTCTTCAGCCCGTTTTCATAAAGACCGAATACATTAGGGAGTGTTCGACGTCGCGAGTTTGCCCTTATATGCATCAGCTCCGAATCATGTCTGTGGTCAAATGTTGGGTTTCCCCGGCTCCTGTGTTTTGCTTCCTTACGTTCCGCTCTATCGGCTAAGGCGGCGCCAGGAGAACTACTGCGATTGACAGTTCCGCCGCCAGCGAGTACCTCAAGAGAGAAAGCAAAACCGGTGTCATGATATAGCGTGAGACTGGTCAACCACTCGATGACCCGCCAGAATCTTTAAGATTCCTCCGCATTAACGAAGGGCCGTTTCCCGGCCAGGCACACACACGCCCCGAATTCGGGTGAGCGCGGTGCCCCTTGGGCCTATATAGTAGCCCCACTGTCAAACTCCTATGGCTAAGTGAAAGTGATAAAGCATTGTAGTCTGGTTGCCTAGTTCGCTGCACTATCACCTCCTTTATAGGACCAAGACGTTGAGCACGTGTGAAAATGCGCTTCATAACACCCCGCATTATATGCGTGGGGCTGAAGCCGACGATCGCCAACTTTCGTGTTATATATACATATACATTAACGGCCGCACAGGAGGTATTTTAATTCTTGAAGGCACAAGTATAAAAAGCTTTTATATTCCCTCGAAACATTGTTTTATAATAATACATGTTATTCGAACAAAATATCCTTCGAGCATTGCGTCTCTATTAAATGAGCGCCCTACAGAACTTCCTGAAAATAGTGCTCGGCAGGTACTCGGCTCTCGTCCGAATCTTGGGATGCAATAGCGGTGGCCTTCATCTCCACCCATTATGTCTTGACACGGGCAAGAGCTATCCGCGCACCCTCTATGCACGCTGACCTCTTCATTGCATTGATATGCGGCACCGCACCAAGGAACTGCTGCACCAAGCTAAAATAACTCTTCGGCTCGGGCCATTCCGGCCAAAGATGACTCACGACATACTTCATGGCGAGTTTGGATAACCTATTCAGCTCCGCCCACGCGGCCAAACGATCGGTTAATGGAAGTGGGCGCTCTGGATTGTGGAACTGCGACCAAAAAAGCTTTTCCACTTCGTGATCCTTTTGATCTCGGAAGTGTTCGGCCGCGTCCGCGGCACTCGCCGCCAAGTCCAGATAAGGGTCCGCCGCACTCCACAGCCGGTCCAACAGAGCATATTTAGGATCCCCGAACTTCATCCGTGGCATAAAGGGCTTTCCAGCCGCGATATCTCCGGCCTGACGTAGCTCCTCCATAGCTCTCATCGCAGAGCGAGCATCCTTGGCCTCGGTAGTGGCCTTCTTCAGGTCCTTCTATTCCGCCCGATCTTATTTTTCAAGAAGCTTGCAGCGGTCGGTGGCATCCTTCAATTTCACAGCCATCTTGGCCATTTCCTTCTTGCTTCGGCAGTGAGCAGCCTGTTCGGCTTTCAGCTCTTCAGTCGCTTTTAAGGCAGCCGCATCACTTTTCCTGGCCTGCTCCTTGGCTCGGGCGAGTTCCGCCCGAAGGTTCTCCACGGCAGCGGAACCATCTACATCAAGCATACAGGTTGTAAGGTACGAGCATCAAACCCCCTTACCAGGTGTCTGCGGAGAAATTACATACCTTGTGACTCGTCAAGCCACTTGTTGACAAGCACGATGTCGGCATCTTCCACGTCAAGTTGCCGCTTTAGCTCGGCAAATTCATCAGTCCGGCTAGCCACCGGACACTTCGCCACCTACATAGGAAAAGCGACATATCATACCTGGGATTATGATCCTCGGCGCGCCGTCAATTTTGACAACACACCGAGTCTCAGGGGCTACTATCTATACATGGCGCATCTTTTATATGCGGAACTGTCAAAAGGTACATCATTTCGCGTACCTCAAAACCTGTCAGTAAACTCCTGACAGCTTCGTACAACCTGCTCTCCGCGGATGAAATCCTTTCAATCACGGTACCCATCAACACACGGTGTTCTTCTGAGATAGACGCTCGCCCGAGCAGATCCTTCAGCTCCTCCGACCGCGCACCGGACGGTGCCGGACTCGTCCGATAGCCTTTCTCGAAGGCCGGACACGGAGGGCTTTGGGGGGCCATACGACTGCCTTCCGGCCCTGCCGGATTCGGAAAAACCCTCCGTGATGACACCTCAGGGTCTTGAAGGAAATATGCCCTAGAGGCAATAATAAAGTTATTATTTATTTCCTTATATCATGATAAATGTTTATTATTCATGCTAGAATTGTATTATCCGGAAACATAATACATGTGTGAATACATAGACAAACATAGTGTCACTAGTATGCGTCTACTTGACTAGCTCATTTATCAAAGATGGTTGTGTTTCCTGACCATAGAGAAAAGAGTTGTCATTTGATTAACGGGATCACATCATTAGGAGAATGATGTGATTGACTTGACCCATTCCGTTAGCCTAGCACTTGATCGTTTAGTACATTGCTATTGCTTTCTTCATGACTTATACATGTTCCTGTAACTATGAGATTATGCAACTCCCGTTTACCTGAGGAACACTTTGGGTGCTACCAAACGTCACAACGTAACTGGGTGATTATAAAGGAGTACTACAGGTGTCTCCAAAGGTACATGTTGGGTTGGCGTATTTTGAGATTAGGTTTTGTCACTCCGATTATCGGAGAGGTATCTCTGGGCCCACTCGGTAATGCACATCACTATAAGCCTTGCAAGCATTGCAACTAATGAGTTAGTTGCGGGATGATGTATTACAGAACGAGTAAAGAGACTTGCCAGTAACGAGATTGAACTAGGTATTGAGATACCGACGATCGAATCTCGGGCAAGTAACATACCGATGACAAAGGGAACAACGTATGTTGTTATGCGGTTTGACCGATAAAGATCTTCGTAGAATATGTGGGGAGCCAATATGAGCATCCAGGTTCCGCTATTGGTTATTGACCGGAGACGTGTCTCGGTCATGTCTACATTGTTCTCGAACCCATAGGGTCCGCATGCTTAAGGTTTCGATGACAGTTATATTATGAGTTTATGAGTTTTGATGTACCGAAGGAGTTCGGAGTCCCGGATGAGATCTAGGACATGACGAGGAGTCTCGAAATGGTCGAGACGTAAAGATCGATATATTGGACTACTATATTCGGACTTCGGAAAGGTTCCGAGTGATTCGGGTATTTTTTGGAGTACCGGAGAGTTACGGGAATTCGTCGGGGAGTATATGGGCCTTGTTGGGCCATACGGGAATAGAGGAGAGAGGCCAAAAGGAAGGAGGTCTGCGCCCACCCTCTGGTCCGAATTGGAAAAGGGGGGCAGCCCACTTTTCCTTCTCACTCTCCTCCTCTTTCCTTCTCCAACAAGGAAAGGAGGAGTCCTACTCCTCCTCTTTCCTTCTCCTACAAGGAAAGGAGGAGTCCTACTCGGTGGGAGTAGGACTCCCCTGGCGCCGCCTCCAGAGGCCGGCCGCCTCCCCCTTGCTCCTATATTTATGGGGCAGGGGGCACCCACACACAACAACAATTGATCCTTGAGATCTATTAGCCGTGTGCGGTGCCCCCCTCCACCATAGTCCTCCTCGATAATATTGTAGCGGTGCTTAGGCGAAGCCCTGCGACGTTAGAACATCAAGATCCTCACCACGCCGTCGTGCTGACGGAACTCTCCCTCGACACTCGGCTGGATCGGAGTTCGAGGATCGTCATCGAGCTGAACGTGTGCTGAACTCAGAGGTGCCGTACGTTCGGTACTTGGATCGGTCGGATCGTGAAGACGTACAACTACATCAACCGCGTTGTCATAACGCTTCCGCTTACGGTCTACGAGGGTACGTGGACAATACTCTCCCCTCTCGTTACTATGCATCACCATGATCTTGCGTGTGCGTAGGAATTTTTTTGAAATTACTACGTTCCCCAACAGTGGTATCAGAGCCAGGTTTTATGCGTTGATGTTTATGCACGAGTAGAACACAAGTGAGTTGTGGGCGATACAACTCATACTGCTTACCAGCATGTCATACTTTGGTTCGGCGGTATTGTTGGATGAAGCAGCCCGGACCGACACTACGCGTACGCTTACGCGAGACGTGCTTTGCACACAGGTGGCTGGCGGGTGTCAGTTTCTCCAACTTTAGTTGAACCGAGTGTGGCTACGCCCGGTCCTTGTGAAGGTTAAAACATCACCAACTTGACAAACTATCGTTGTGGTTTTAATGCGTAGGTAAGAACGGTTCTTGCAAAGCCCGTAGCAGCCACGTAAAATTTGCAACAACAAAGTAGAGGACGTCTAACTTGTTTTTGCCGGGCATGTTGTGTTGTGATATGGTCAAGACGTGCTGAGATATAAGTTGTTGTATGAGATGATCATGTTTTGTTGAAGTTATCGGCAACTGGCAGAAGCCCTATGGTTGTCTCTTTGTTGCATAAGATGCAAGTGCCAAATAATTGCTTTACTTTATCGCTATGCGATAGCAATAGTTGCAAGAGCAATAGTTGGCGAGACGACCATGTGACGACACATTGATATAGATCAAGATGATGAAGATCGTGGTGTCGTGCCGGTAACGATAGAGATCATGACAGTACTTTGGAGATGGAGATCAAAGGCGCAAGATGATCATGGCCATATCATGTCACATATTTTGATTACATATGATGTTTATCTGTTATACATCTTATTCTGTTTTGTTTGACGGTAGCATTTTAACATGATCTCTCACTAAAAAATTATCAAGAAGTGTTCTCCCTGAGTATGCACCGTTGCGAAAGTTCTTCGTGCTGAGACACCACGTGATGATCGGGTGTGATAGGCTCTACGTTCAAATACAACAGGTGCAAAACAGTTGCACACACGGAATACTCAGGTTAAACTTGACGAGCCTAGCATATAACAGATATGGCCTCGGAACACGGAGACCGAAAGGTCGAACGTGAATCATATAGTAGATATGATCAACATAGTCATGTTCACCATTGAAAACTACTCCATCTCACGTGATGATCGGACATGGTTTAGTTGATTTGGATCACGTGATCACTTAGATGACTAGAGAGATGTCTGTCTAAGTGGGAGTTCTTAAGTAATATGATTAATTGAACTTTAATTTATCATGAACTTAGTCCTGGTAGTATTTTGCAGATTATGTTGTAAATCAATAGCTCGCTTTGTTGCTTTTATATGTTTATTTTGATATGTTCCTAGAGAAAACTGTGTTGAACAATGTTAGTAGCAATGATGCGGATTAGATCCGTGATCTGAGGTTTATCCACATTGCTGCACAGAATAATTATGTCCTTAATGCACCGCTAGGTGACAGACCTATTGCAGGAGCAGATGCAGACGTTATGAACGTTTGGCTAGCTCAATATGATGACTACTTGATAGTTTAGTGCACCATACTTAACGGCTTAGAATCGGGACTTCAAAGACGTTTTGAACGTCATGGACCATATGAGATGTTCCAGGAGTTGAAGTTAATATTTCAAGCAAATACCCGAGTTGAGAGATATGAAGTCTCCAACAAGTTATGTAGCTAAAATATGGAGGAGAATAGCTCAAGCAGTGAGCATGTGCTTAGATTGTCTGGGTACTACAATCGCTTGAATCAAGTGGGAGTTAATCTTCCAGATAAGATAGTGATTGACAAAATTCTCTAGTCACCATCACCAAGTTAGTAGAACTTCATGATGAACTATACTATGCAAGGGATAAAGGAAACGATTCCCAAGCTCTTCATGATGCTGAAATCGACGAAGGTAGAAATCAAGAAAAACATCAAGTGTTGATAGTTGACAAGACCACTAGTTTCAAGAAAAGGGAAAAGGGAAGAAGGGGAACTTCAAGAAGAACGGCAACCAAGTTGCTGCTCAAGTGAAGAAGCCCAAGTCTGGACCTAAGCACGAGGCCGAGTGCTTCTCCGCAAAGGGACTGGTCACTAGAAGCGGAACTGCCCCAAGTATTTGGCGGATAAGAAGGATGGCAAAATGAACAAAGGTATATTTGATATACAGATTATTGATGTGTATTTTACTAGTGTTCGTAGCAACCCCTCGGTATTTGATACTGGTTCAGTTGCTAAGAGTAGTAACTCAAACGGAGTTGCAGAATGAGCAGAGACTAGTTAAGGGTGAAGTAACGATGTGTGTTGGAAGTGGTTCCAGATTGATATGATCATCATCGCACACACCCTATACTTTGGGATTAATGTTGAACCTAAATAAGTGTTATTTGGTGTTTGCGTTGAGCATGAATATGATTTGATCATGTTTATTGCAATACGGTTATTCATTTAAGTAAGAGAATAAATTGTTGTTCTATTTACATGAATAAAACCTTATATGGTTACACACCCAATGAAAATGGTTCGTTGGATCTCGATCGTAGTGATACACATATTCATAATATTGAAACCAAAAGATGCAAAGTTAATAATGATAGTGCAACTTGTTTGTGGCACTGCCATTTGGGTCATATCGGTGTAAAGCGCATGAAGAAACTCCATAAAGATGGATTTTCTGAATCACTTGGTTATGAATCATTTGATGCTTGAGAACCGTGCCTTTGGGCGAGATGACTAAAACTCCGTACTTCGGAACAATGGAACGAGTAACAAACTTGTTGGAAATAATACATACTAATGTATGTAGACCAATGAGTATTAAGGCTCGTGGCGGGTATCGTTATTTTCTGACCTTCACAGATGATTTGAGCAGATATGGGTATATCTACTTGATGAAACATAAGTCTGAAATAATTGAAAGGTTCAAAGAATTTCAGAGTTAAGTGGAAAATCATCATAACAAGAAAATAAAGTTTCTGCGATCTGATCGTGGAGATGAATATTTGAGTTACGAGTTTGGTCTTCAGTTAAAACAATGTGGAATAGTTTCACAGCTCATGCCACCTGGAACACCAAAACGTTATGGTGTGTCCGAACGTCGTAACCGTACTTTATTTTGATATGGTGCGATCAATGATGTCTCTTACAGATTTACCAATATCGTTTTGGGGTTATGCATTAGAGACAGCTGCATTCACGTTTAATAGGGCACCATCTAAATCTGTTGAGGCGACACCGTATTAACTATGGTTTAGCAGTAAACCTAAGTTGTCGTTTTCTTAAAGTTTGGAGTTGCGATGCTTATATGAAAAAGTTTTTCAACCTGATAAGCTCGAACCCAAATCGGAGAAGTGCGTCTTCATAGAATACCCAAAGGATACACCTTCTATCACAGATCCAAAGCCAAGATATTCGTTGCTAAAAATGGATCCTTTCTAGAGAAGGAGTTTCTCTCGAAAGAAGTGAGTGGGAGGAAAGTAGAGCTTGATAAGGTAATTTGTACCTTCTCCCGAATTGGAAAGTAGTTCATCATAGAAATCAGTTCTAGTGATTCCTACACCAATTAGTGAGGAAACTAATGATAATGATCATGAAGCTTCAGATCAAGTTACTACCGAACTTTGTAGATCTTTCAGATTAAGATCCGCACCAGAGTGGTACGGTAATCCTATTCTGGAAATCATGTTACTAGACCATGATAAACCTACGAACTATGAAGAAGCGATGATGAGCCCAGATTCCACGAAATGGTTTGAGACCATGAAATCTGAGATGGGATCCATGTATGAGAACAAAGTGTGGACTTTGATTGATTTGCCCGATGATCGGCAAGTCATAGAGAATAAATGGATCTTCAAGAGGAAGACGGACGTTGATAGTAGTGTTACTATCTACAAAGCTCGACTTGTTGCAAAAGGTTTTCGACAAGTTCAAGGTGTTGAATACGATGAGATTTTCTCACTCGTAACGATGCTTAAGTCTGTCCGAATCATGTTAGCAATTGCCACATTTTATGAAATCTGGCAAATGGATGCCAAAACTGCATTCCTTAATGGATTTATTAAAGAAGAGTTGCATATGATGCAACCAGAAGGTTTTGTCAATCCTAAAGATGCTAACAAAATGTGTAAGCTCCAGCGATCCATCTATGGACTGGTGTAAGCATCTCAGAGTTGGAATATACGCTTTGATAAGTTGATCAAAGCATATAGTTTTATACAGACTTGCGGTGAAGCCTGTATTTACAATAAAGTGAGTGGGAGCACTACCGCCTTTCTGATAAATATATGTGAGTAACATATTGTTGATCAGAAATGATGTAGAATTTTTCTGGAAAGCATAAAGGAGTATCAGAAATGAGTTCTTTAAAAGGAAGACCTCAGTAAAGCTACTTACATATTGAGCATCAAGATCTATTGAGATAGATCAAGACGCTTAATAAGTTTTTTTCAATAAGTACATACCTTGTCAAGATTTTGAAGTATTTCAAAATGGAACAGTCAAAGAAAAGTTCTTGCCTGTGTTGCAAAGGTGTGAAATTGAGTAAAACTCAAATCCCGACCACGGCAGAAAATAGAAAAGAGAATGAAAGTCATTCTCTATGCCTCAGTCATAGGTTCTATAAAGTATGCTATGCTATGTACTGACCTATTGTATACCTTGCTCTGAATTTGGCAAGGAGTACAATCTTGATCTAGGAGTAGATCATGGACATTGGTCAAGAACATCCTTAGTGAGGACTAAGGAAATATTTCTCGATTATGGAGGTGATAAAAGAGCCCGTCGTAAAGAGTTACATCGATTCAAGCTTTTTACACCGATCCAGATGACTCTAAGTCTCAATCTGGATACATATTGAAAGTGGGAGCAATTAGCTAGAGGAGCTCCGTGCAGAGAACTGTAGACATAGAATATTTGCAAAATACATACGGCTCTGAATATAACAGACCCGTTGACTAAGCTTCTCTCACGAGCAAAACATGATCATACCTTAGTACTCTTTGGATGTTAATCACATAGCCATGTGAACCAGATTATTGACTCTAGTAAACCCTTTGGGTGTTTGTCACATGACGATGTGAACTATGGGTGTTAATCACATACAGATGTGAATATTGGTGTTGTATCACATGATGATGTGAACTAGATTATTGACTCTAGTGCAAGTGGGAGACTGAAGGAAATATGCCCTAGAGGCAATAATAAAGTTATTATTTATTTCCTTATATCATGATAAATGTTTATTATTCATGCTAGAATTGTATTATCCGGAAACATAATACATGTGTGAATACATAGACAAACATAGTGTCACTAGTATGCCTCTACTTGACTAGCTCATTTATCAAAGATGGTTGTGTTTCCTGACCATAGACAAAAGAGTTGTTATTTGATTAACGGGATCACATCATTAGGAGAATGATGTGATTGACTTGACCCATTCCGTTTGCCTAGCACTTGATCGTTTAGTACATTGATATTGCTTTCTTCATGATTTATACATGTTCCTGTAACTATGAGATTATGCAACTCCCGTTTACGGAGGAACACTTTGGGTGCTACCAAATGTCACAACGTAACTGGGTGATTATAAAGGAGTACTACAGGTGTCTCCAAAGATACATGTTGGGTTGGCGTATTTCGAGATTAGGTTTTGTCACTCCGATTGTCGGAGAGGTATCTCTGGGCCCACTCGGTAATGCACATCACTATAAGCCTTGCAAGAATTGCAACTAATGAGTTAGTTGCGGGATGATGTATTACAGAACGAGTAAAGAGACTTGCCGGTAACGAGATTGAACTAGGTATTGAGATACCTACGATCGAATCTCGGGCAAGTAACATACCGATGACAAAGGGAACAACGTATGGTGTTATGCGGTTTGACCGATAAAGATCTTCGTAGAATATGTGGGAGCCAATATGAGCATCCAGGTTCCGCTATTGGTTATTGACCGGAGACGTGTCTCGGTCATGTCTACATTGTTCTCGAACCCGTAGGGTCCGCATGCTTAAGGTTTCGATGACAGTTATATTATGAGTTTATGAGTTTTGATGTACCGAAGGAGTTCGGAGTCCCGGATGAGATCTGGGACATGACGAGGAGTCTCGAAATGGTCGAGACGTAAAGATCGATATATTGGACGACTATATTCGGACTTCGGAAAGGTTCCGAGTGATTCGGGTATTTTTTGGAGTACCGGAGAGTTACGGGAATTCGCCGGGGAGTATATGGGACTTATTGGGCCATACGGGAATAGAGGAGAGAGGCCAAAAGGAAGGAGGCCTGCGCCCACCCTCTGGTCCGAATTGGACAAGGGGGCAGCCCACTTTTCCTTCTCCCTCTCCTCCTCTTTCCTTCTCCAACAAGGAAAGGAGGAGTCCTACTCCTCTTTCCTTCTCCTACAAGGAAAGGAGGAGTCCTACTCCCGGTGGGAGTAGGACTCCCCCCTTGGCGCGCCTCCTCCAGAGGCCGGCCGCCTCCCCCCTTGCTCCTATATATATGTTGGCAGGGGGGCACCCCAGACACACAACAACAATTGACCCTTGAGATCTATTAGCCGTGTGCGGTGCCCCCCTCCACCATAGTCCTCCTCGATAATATTGTAGCGGTGCTTAGGCGAAGCCCTGCGACGGTAGAACATCAAGATCGTCACCACGCTGTCGTGCTGACGGAACTCTCCCTCGACACTCGGCTGGATCGGAGTTCGAGGATCGTCATCGAGCTGAACGTGTGCTGAACTCGGAGGTGCCGTACGTTCTGTACTTGGATCGGTCGGATCGTGAAGACGTACGACTACATCAACCGCGTTGTCATAACGCTTCCGCTTACGGTCTACGAGGGTACATGGACAATACTCTCCCCTCTCGTTACTATGCATCACCATGATCTTGCGTGTGCGTAGGAATTTTTTTGAAATTACTACGTTCCCCGACAGGTCTCCCGCCTCGCACAGCGGTACGGCAGGGGGAGGCATTCCGCTCTCCATCATCTCCGGTCGAAGATCCCCTGAAGATGAGCTCTGCTGAGAAGGGCTGAGATAAACTACAAGGTAAAAATTCGGTTATCTTCCTCAGAAATAGAACAGGGATGTCTCTTTTTTTAAAACTCCCCTCTCTACTTACGGCTCACTAGAGGGCTGATCCCCTTGGGGGCACAGTGCGGCCGAGGCATCTCTCGGCGCAGGACCCTCTGACGAAGATTTCTTCCCCCGCTTTGAGACCATGGTCTCCGGGTCTTCAGAGGCGGTCCTCTTCTTCCCCTGGATGGAGGGATTCACGATTCCTCCTTTCCTGACAGCCTCCTTCGGGGAGGCGGTAGCTTCCTTTTCCCCCCCTTCGCCTTCTTCCAAAGGCGCAGCCTCCAGCATCCTGGTTAACATGGGATTCGGCGTGGTCTCAGGGAGGGGGGCCGGACACCTGATTAGCTTTGCTTTCACTATCCACTCCTGTTTAAGGGACAACTCTTTTAAGGGCAATTTTATGATAAATATACGAATGGAGTGTCCGGGTACAGGACTACTTACTTGAGTATCCGGGCGATTGCAGCTCAGACCCACGTCCTCGGCCGAGTCCGGACACATTGCTTGTGATCCGAAGAACAATTTGTACATCTCCAGGGGCGTCGCGCCCGTAAAATGTTGGAGAGCTCGTGGTCCCTCCGGATTAAACTCCCACAGGCTGAGGGGGCGACGTTTGCAGGGCAAGGTGCGGCGAATCAACATGACCTGCGTCACCGCAACCAGATTGATGTCTCTCTCTAGGAGATCTCGAATGCGGCCCTGCAACAAGGGCACGTCCTTGGACGGCCCCAGTTAAACTCTTTATTGACCCATGACGCTAGCTATGGTGGGGGGGACGAGTGAAAGGCAGGTGGCGCCACCCACTTGGTGCCCCTGGGAGCTGTGATATAAAACCACTCTCGTTGCCATAAGCTGAACTCCTCTTGAAAAGAGCCCTCGGGCCATGGAGCGTCAGCATTCTTGCTTATAACAGCGCCTCCGCACTCCGCGTGATGCCCCTCGATCATCTTCGGCTCTACTTTGAAGGTCTTAAGCCACAATCCGAAGTGAGGAGTAATGCGGAGGAAGGCTTCACACACAACGATGAACGATGAGATGTCGAGGATGGACTCCGGAGTCAAGTCGTGAAATTCCAGCCCATAATAAAACACGAGCCCCCTCACGAAGGGGTCCGTCGGGAAGCCTAGCACCCGAAGGAAGTGAGACGCGACACCACACTCTCACCAGGCTTGGGAGTGGGAATAACCTGCCCTTGAGCAGGTAGCCTATGCGAGATTTCGCTGGTTAGATACCTGGCATCTCTCAGCTTTAGCACGTCTTCTTCCGTAATGGAGGAAGGCATCCACCGGCCTTGAAGGCCGGAGCCGGATATCATCGAAGGTCTGAAGCGCCTGAATTTGGAGCTTTGGGTGTTGGAACTCGAGGCGAGAGGCGGATTCGATTGAGATTGAAAGGAAGGAGTAGAGCCTTGGTCTCTTTATAAAGAGGTTGAATACCAAGAGCCCTCCCCGTGACCGTTTGGGACTCGCCTTCGATTGAGGAAATATGCCAATGGGTACGATTGGGTTACCCACGCCCGTATTGATGAGAATCCCGGAATAAGGGGACACGATCTCTGCTTCGACAAGACGTTCCAAGGAAACCGCCTCGCTAAGTGCGCTGAGGTGGGACAGTAAAAACGATTCAAATAAAAGCTTGGCCGCGGTGTGATGTCACGCTGCGGAATACGTCAGCAGATTGGATTTATGTAAATATTATTCTCTCTACAGTGGTATGTGGAACTTATTTTGCAGAGCCGGGCACTATCCTCACTGGTCGATCTGTGGAGTAATAGTAGTAGATGCAGGCAAGAGTCGGTCTACTAATCTTGGACGTGATAGTAGTAGATGTTCATGTTAGGTATCCAAATTTTTTATGTTGTACTAATTTTGTTTACTTTTTGTCATTGCAGGTGTTGACATGATGGTGGGCAAGGGTCCAGAGCGCCCTGATCCTCCTGCGAGCGCTACTGGGAGGGGTGGTTCCATTATTCCAGCCCAGACCTGATATGTCTCCAACGTATCTCTAATTTTTGATTGCTCCATGCTATATTATCTACTGTTTTGGACATTATTGGGCTTTATTATCCACTTTTATATTATTTTTGGGACTAACCGATTAACCGGAGGCCTAGCCCAGAATTGCTGTTTTTTTTGCCTATTTCAGAGTTTCGCGGAAAAAGAATATCAAACGGAGTCCAAACGGAATGAAACCTTCGGGAGCGTGATTTTCGGAACGGACAAGATCCAGGAGACTTGGACCCTGCGTAAGAGAAGCTTCCAGGAGGCCACGAGGTAGGGGGGCGCGCCTACCCCCCAGGGTGCGCCCTCCACCCTCGTGGGCCCCCTGTTGCTCCACCAACGTACTCCTTCCTCCTATATATACCTACGTACCCCCAAACGATCAGAACAGGAGCCAAAAACCTAATTCCACCGCCATAACCTTATGTACCCACGAGATCCCATCTTGGGGCCTGTTCCGGAGGGGGCATCCATCACGGAGGGCTTCTACATCAACACCATAGCCGCTCCGATGAAGTGTGAGTAGTTTACTTCAGACCTTCGGGGCCATAGTTAGTAGCTAGATGGCTTCTTCTCTCTTTTTGGATCTCAATACAATGTTCTCCCCCTCTCTCATGGAGATATATTCGATGTAATCTTCTTTTGCGGTGTGTTTGTTGGGACCGATGAATTGTGGGTTTATGATCAAGTTTATCTATGAACTATATTTGAATCTTCTCTGAATTCTTTTACGTATGATTGGTTATCGTTGCAAGTCTCTTCGAATTATCAGTTTGGTTTGGCCTAGTAGATTGATCTTTCTTGCAATGGGAGAAGTGCTTAGCTTTGGGTTCAATCTTGCGGTGTCCTTTCCCAGTGATAGTAGGGGCAGCAAGGCACGTATTGTATTGTTGCCATCGAGGATAACAAGATGGGGTTTTTATCATATTGCATGAATTTATCCCTCTACATCATGTCATCTTGCTTAAGGCGTTACTCTGTTTTCATGAACTTAATACTCTAGATGCATGCTGGATAACGGTCGATGAGGGAGTAATAGTAGTAGATGCAGGTAGGAGTCGGTCTACTTGTCTCGGACGTGATGCCTATATACATGATCATACCTAGATATTCTCATAACTATGCTCAATTCTGTCAATTGATCAACAGTAATTTGTTCACCCACCGTAAAATACTTATGCTCTTGAGAGAAGCCACTAGTGAAACCTATGGCCCCCGGGTCTATCTTCATCATATTAATCTTCCAACACTTAGTTATTTACTTTGCTTTTATTTTACTTTGCATCTTATCATAAAAATACCAAAAATATTATCCTATCATATCTATCAGATCTCACTCTCGTAAGTCACCGTGAAGGGATTGACAACCCCTTATCGCGTTGGTTGCGAGGATTTATTTGTTTTGTGTATGTACGAGGGACTCACGCGTAGCCTCATACTGGATTGATACCTTGGTTCTCAAAAACTGAGGGAAATACTTACGCTACTTTGCTGCATCACCCTTTCCTCTTCAAGGGAAAAACAACACAGTGCTCAAGAGGTAGCAAGAAGGATTTCTGGCGCCGTTGCCGGGGAGGTCTACGCAAAAGTCAACATACCAAGTACCCATCACAAACCCTTATCTCCCGCATTACATTATTTGTCATTTGCCTCTCGTTTTCCTCTCCCCCACTTCACCCCTGCCGTTTTATTCGCACTCTCTTTTCCGTTCGCCTTCTTCTTTTTGCCCCTCGCTCTCTCTGTCGTTATGTCTGAAATTGGGGATATTATTTCCGATATGGACAATAATAAAATCATAGAAAATTCTGATGCATACAAAAATATTTCGAATTGGTAGTGGTAATATTATTGGAAAAGGAGTTATTCAAGATTTCTTTACTTGTGCCGGTACTTTGTCTTCTATGGACGGTTCTATTCTTCATAGATCTAGTAGTCTTGCGAACGCTATTGCCATGCTTATAGTTGAACTTGACAGGCAATTTATGCACATGCATCCTTGCATACAAAGAATTTTCCTAGAATTCTCTAATATTGAGCATTCTTCTGTTAAGCGTGCCGCCACTATCTTTTTGGCTCATGAGTCTAGATTCATAATAAAAGGTGGCCAAAGAAATCTTTGCGCATTATAGGGTAGATGCTAGTCATCCTCCCATTGAAGCTATCCTTTTTAATCAAGAAGACATGATGCCCTTACAATCTTTGGATCATATTGCTTATAATGAAAATCTTAGGAAAAAGGTTCCAGCTGATATTCTAGTTGATAGAATTTCCGAGCTTAATGATGATTTTGCTATTCAAAATAATGGATTAGGTTTGCCTCTTGAACAAAGGCTAGTGACTTTTTGCCAAAAGAACGCTTGTAATGATGAATTGGTTGTGCAATACAAAGGGCCTAGGGAGGAAACCATACCTCCCGAGATTGATCTTGGGGACTTTTGTCCCATTAAATTTAGCCCTTTGATTATTTTTGCTTGCCTTAAAGAAAACTTGCTGATGAATGTATAGAATATGAGAAACGTTTTCATGACTTGCCATACCACTATTATGGCAATACCTAGATCTATTCTTACTTTTATGCCTAGCTAGGGGCGTTAAACGATAGCGCTTGTTGGGAGGCAACCCAATTTTATTTTTTAGTTTTTTGCTTTTTGCTTCTGTTTAGGAATAAATATTTGTTCTAGCCTCTGGTTAGATGTGTTTTTATGTTTTAATTAGTGTTTGTGCCAAGTTAAACCTATAGGATCTTCTTGGATGATAGTTATTTGATCTTGCAGAAATTTCCAGAAACTTTCTGTTTACGAAAACAATTGTTAAAAATCACCAGAACGTGATAAAATACTGATTCCAATTGATGCTGATCGATAAACAAATTGCCTAGGTCTTCATATTTTGGGTTATTTTTTGGAGTTCCATAAGTTTGCATTAGTTACATATTGCTACAGACTGTTCTGTTCTTGACAGATTCTGTTTTTCGTGTGTTGTTTGCTTATTTAGATGAATCTATTGTTAGTAAAATAGTTTATAAACCATAGAGAAGTTGGAATACAGTAGGTTTAACACCAATATAAATAAAGAATGAGTTCATTACATTACCTTGAAGTGGTCTTTTGTTTTCTTTCGCTAACGGAGCTCACGAGATTTTCCGTTAAGTTTCGTGTTGTGAAGTTTTCAAGTTTTGGGTGAAAGATTTTGATGGATTATGGAAGAAGGAGTGGAAAGAGCCTAAGCTTGGGGATGCCCATGTGTCGGGGAAGCTGATCGTAACCCACGAACACCTATGGGACCGGCGGACCGAGCCCCTTTCGGTTCGGTGGGGGGCGGAGGTCACACGAAGAGCAGATCGAGGTGAACACAAAGCAGTTTACCCAGCTTCGGAGCTCTCCGTGAGATAATACTCCTACTGCTGCTTGTCTGATTGTATTGTGTTCTTGCTAGAGAGCTATGGGAGCTACAAGACCTAGCATGAGTGTCTCTGGATTCGAATGAGTCGAACCCCTTCTACGTTGCGCATGGGCCTCCTTTTATATGCCCAAGGGGTCTCCAACAGGTGGCAACGTAGACAAGGGAAAAAACGGAAAATGAGTTGCGGTTGGTACAGCTACTTTGTACAGTGTATTCTACCTAACTCTGACGGCAAGGGACAAAAGCATTAAATGCCCGTCCATGTCGCCTAAACAGTGCGACAGGGACCGTCAGGAGCGCCACCGCTTGCCACGATGGCAATCTTGTCAGCGCCGCTTACCGCTGCTCTCCGCTGGCCGCACAGCCTCTTGACACGCGCGCCTGGAATGGTCCCATGGCGACACGTTGGTGGATGAGCTGGAGCGGAGATGAAGAGTGGTTGTCTGCCGCGGCAAGCGCCTTGCCGCGGATGAATCCTTGTCGTGTCCGGAAGCTTGTCGCTCTCCGGGCCTTCCCGGCAAGCTCCTCTTGCCGGGGTCTTGTCTTCTACGTGCCTTGAGTGGCCTTCCCGGCAAGCTCCTCTTGCCGCGGCCTTGTCTCCTTGGCTTAAATACTTTGTTCTTGAATGGCTCCAAAGGAACCATGGAGGACCTTGGCGGTCACTAGGCAAGCCCCGCCGCTGGTGTTGCAACTGCCCGCACGAAGTTCGGGATACTAGGGTACCCCTACTCTAGTACACCGGCAGAGCCCCGGACTGGGCTACACACGGTGCCGAGAGCTGTTGGGCCAGGCCCAAAACAGCACGGCAGACACGCTGCCCAGATCACGCCGTAACCTGCTCCGGACCCACCACGTCCCCCACGAACAGCACGCGTCGAACGTGGCGTCGTGGGAGAGATCGTGGGGGGCTTTCTTTAATTGGAAAAGCGGCAACGATTGGAGCAACTTGGCGCCGGAAGATGCTAGGTTAAAGATTGCTGTGACCCGGATCTTGCGCCTCAGGCTTGCCGGACTTACCGTAGGCGCTGTTGGCGCAGATTTCCTTCACCGCCGCATCGCTCCCTTGCAGGAGAGGAGGAGACCTGCTTGGGAGTTCCAAAATGCGGCGGACATCATGAGGCTGCGCCCGGGCCTCAACTTCAATTTTACTGTCTTGGAGCTAGATGCGATGCTGCTGGAGCTGTTCAAGCACGACCCCGATCACCCCGAGTGGTTTAGGTTGCCGAGGGGGGTCGTCCCATTGTGCAACAACTCTTCGCTCGACCGCATCCGTGCAATGACGCCGTTGTGCGATTCGCATGGGATCGTTCCAACCTGGCAAGAGCCTTCCGACGACGTCGTGCGGCAGTTCTTCGACAGCTTGGAGGAGATGCCGGTCCGCCCCGACGAGCAGAAGAGGCTCACCCGCGACACCACCGACGACGAGATGCAGCGCATTGCCACCAGGTTGGAGGAGGCGGCAGCAGCTGCTGCCGCTGGCGCATTTGGGATTACCGTGGAGGAGGCAGAGGCAGAAGAGGCGGCAAGCCTTGCCGAGCGAAGGGAGTTCGCCGGTGAGGAAGAGCTTGCCGAACCTGAAGCCGAGTCGAACGAACCAGCCGAGGGCGCTTCTTCCCCACCATCCAGCAGCTTGCCGCAAACGGAGCCCCCGGCTCCACCAAGAAGGCGTCTCCGCAAGGCTGGAGACGAGACGGGGCGGCAGACGGGCCAACAGCCGCAGCGCCGCGCGACGCGCTCCACCGCGGCAAGCACCGTTGTCGCGGGAGCGCCCCATACCGCTGCAACAACTGAGGCGGGATCTTCTCAGGCCACCGCTGCCACCCCCGCCAAGCGGTCAAGAGAACCTACTCCTCCGCCTCTTCGCACCGGAGGCGAGCCGGAATTTGATCTCTCCGTGCTCAGCTCCGACGAGGGATAAGAAGAAGAAGAGTAAGCTTCTATGCTGTGCTTGTATTTCTTCAATTTTGTTGCTTCGTCTTGTATCTGACTTGCTTCATTCTGAACTCTTTCCTTTTTCAGGACGCTGGCTCAGAGGGCATCGAAGAGAGCCAAGACCCCGGAGGTTGTCATCGAGGACGATCCCCCCGTGGCAACAGGAGGCACGTCTGAGACCCCCTTGCCGGACCCGGCAACCCTTCCTCAAAGCAGTCCCCAGCACAGCCCCCGGCTTAAGTATATGGTTTACTTCTCACTGTTAGGCGTGAATGGGTGCTCCTTCTTTGTTGATATCTGGCTGTTGGTTTGTGTAGGAGCAGAGCAGCCTCATCAGGAGTGCCCGGAAGCCGCTCCCGAGATTCCATCTGCTTCGACTACGCCGCCAAGGGAGAAATCCCCGACAAGGGAGCGTTCTCCGGCAAGGGAGGCTTCTCCGACAAGGGAAGCCTCTCCGACAAGGGGCAGCGCCGGCGATCCTCCGGTGGTTGACACCGCGGCCGCAGATCCCATCGCAGGTAATCCCTTTGACCGAAAATTTCCCTTGGGTTCTTCTTCTTTTGATTTTCTTTTCGAACATTTGTTTGACTGTTCTTTCTTTCTCTGGTCCTCAGATCCATCCGCCGCAGAGCCGATGGAGACTGAGGTCGTCGGCGAGGAGGGCGCGCGCGGCAACACTGACGACGTCGCCACCATGGAGGAAGAGGCTGGCGCCGATGGATCCGCCGGCGAAGAGGCCGCCAAGGCTGCCGCCGCAAAGGCTGGCGAGGGTCTGGCGACAGCACCGACGACCACGAGGCGCAGGAGCGCCAGCGCTCGCCGACCGCCGATCCCTCCGCCATCGGTGCAGCGTCGAGCTCGAAGAGCCCAGCCCGGCGCCTATCGAAGGCGGCGACGGCGTCTTCATCAAGCTCCACGGGCGTCGAGCTGTGGCGCCGGTCGAGGGGAGACCTTTGACGAAGAGCTACTCGCCTCCGTTGGGCTGTCGTTGGTTGACGCGCCAAGCAGCAACAGCGGCGAGTCTGAGGAGGAGCAGCTGCTGAAGAAGCTGATGTCGCTCTACCGCGCCCGGCAAGCCAAGTTGGAGTCCCGGGAAGCGCTTGGCGCGAAGGCGGGAGCAGACATAGAGAAGCGCGCGGAGGAGCTCCGGGGAATCAATCAGGAAGCTCTCCGGTCCTTGGCAGAGGAGCGGGAGCAAATTGTTGAGGCGCGCAAAGCCTTCATCCTCGAGAAGGCAGAGGTTGAAGAGCAGCAGCGGCTCGCTGCCGAGAAGCTATCCGCGCAGGAGGGCGAGCTGGCGCAGCGGAAGATCAACCTTGACAGCCACGAGGAGGAGCTTGTCGCGCGCGAGGAGTCACTTGGCGGGGCTCTTAAGGAAGTGAAGGATGTCGCCGCAGCTGCCGAGGCCGCCAAGAAAGAGTTGGAGACAAAGGTGACGCAGCTGGAGGCTAACCTCCAGAAGAGCGGCGAGGAGCTTGCTGCACTCAAGCACGAGCGTGAGAAGGACGCCTACACTCTTGGCGAGCTGCAGGGCCGTCTCGCCGAGAGGAGCAAGGAGCTCAGCGCCGCCAAGGACTCCAAAGCAGATCTTGAGCTGAAGCTGACCACCCTGATGCAGACGCTGGACGGTGCCAAGGAGCGGGAGGTGGGCCTGTTGGAGAAGATCAAGGCCAACGAGGAGCTGCTGGCGAGTGCTACTGCCGCCCAGAGCACCTTCAGGGAGAACGTGGAGCACTGGACTGAAGGTCTTGTGAATATCGCCGCCGCCATCGACAAGGAGCTGACAGAGCTGGGGATGGTGGATCTCGGGTACTCCTCCGACGAGCGCCTCCAACCCAGCGCCAAGTTCAGCTTGTTTCTCAAGGGCATGGTGACGGCTCTCCAGCGACTCCGGGAAGAGATCCCAAAGCAACTGGCCGAGGAATCGCGCCAAATCTGCGCGGGAGCTCTCCAGAAGGTGTTGATGAAGGTGGCCTTCTGCAATCCAGGCCTCAACCTCAACGGCGTCCTCAGATCCTTGCCGCCAGATGCCGATGTGGAGGCGTTCAAGGCCCTTGTCGCACCCATTGTGGACAAGGTGGGCAAGATCAAGCGGGTTGATGGCGACCGCGTAGATTAGGCCGCCAATTTTATCTTTCCCTTGTCGCTGCTGATCATGTTTAGGAGAACAATTTATTTGATCTGCGACAAGCTATTTTGTAATATAACTCTATTTTGAGCAGTGATTGCAATGTTATTTCCTTTACTTGATTCCTTCCTCTGTATGTTTGTGCCCTACGCTTTTAGGGAACTTGTCGTGTGCTGGCACCTTTGCATGAAGGCTGAGTGCGGAACGTCAAGAGCTTCTTTGGCGGTGCCGCCTCCGACAAGCAACCTTGTCGCAACTAGTTGCAGCTCACTTACGTTGTTGAGCGGACTCGAAACAGAGTAAGGGCGCGACTAGCTACGAGTTGGTTCCTCCGGGCACAGGTTTTCCATACAAAGTACTATCGTTCGAGGAAGATAACTTAAAGATTTAAAAACTGATTGCCCAAAATTTTGGCAACTTAGCTTTTCTGTCGTTTGCTTCCCAATAAGGCGAAACTTCTTCGAGCGACACTTGGTGGCCCACACCATTATCTTCTCCTCCCCCCCCTGGCTAACTTGTGGGCGAAGGAACCTTCCTTTCTTTGAGAAAGAGGAAGAAGAGAAAATAAAGTTATGGAGCCTTGCGGCTCGTTATTGCTTACCGGGCGTGGATGCTGCACAAAATGTTAGATAACACATGCAAAAATGATGATGAAAGCATGTAGTTGACAAGTTGTGTGCAACACATGAGCTTTACTTATGCACGGGGTCTGCGCCCGACTTTGTACAAAGGATTACATGCAACATCGGCAAGACTTGTACAAAAGGTGGTTGCCTGAACAGGTTCCAGCAACCGCGCCCTACGGGTAAAACTTACGAAGATGTTCAATATTCTAGGAGTTGCTCACCGGAATGCCATCTTCGGTCTCAAGGCGGACAGCGCCAGGCCTAGTGACTCGTTTGACCCGATAAGGGCCTTCCCACTTCGGCGTCAACTTGCTGGAATTCTTTGCGGACTGAACGCGCCGAAGAACAAGGTCGCCTTCCTCGAGACTCCTGGCGTTAACTTTGCGGCTATGGTAGCGGCGCAAAGCTTGCTGGTAACAAGCAGCTCGTGCAGCAGCCTGAAGACGGTCCTCCTCAAGGAGCAGTGCGTCATCTTGTCGCAGCCGCTCTTGCTCAAGCTCATCATAAGCGAGTACTCGAGGTGACCCGTATACGAGTTCCGTGGGGAGAACTGCCTCTGCTCCATAGACTAGAGTGAAAGGTGTCTGGCCAGTGGCTCGATTTGGCGTCGTCCTGATCGACCAAAGAACCACCGGTAGCTCCTCAGTCCAGTTTCTTCCGCACTTGTGCAGCCTGTCGAAAGTTCTGGTCTTGAGTCCGCGCAGCACTTCAGCATTTGCCCTCTCTGCTTGACCGTTGCTTCTCGGATGAGCAACAGAAGCGAAGCAGACCTTGGCGCCAAGATCTTGGATGTACTGCATGAAGGTGCGGCTCGTGAATTGTGTGCCGTTGTCGGTGATGACCCTGTTCGGTATCCCGAAACGGCAAACAATCGACCAAGAACTTGATCTTGATCGTCTTGTCACCTTCCTCATCGCTTCCACTTCCAGCCACTTTGTGAACTTGTCGATTACAACGCACAAGTACTCAAAGCCCCGACAACTTCGGGGAAAGGGCCGAGAATGTCGAGCCCCGGACCGAAAATGGCCAGGATAAAGGGATCGCCTGGAGAGCTTGAGCTGGTTGGTGTATCTGCTTGGAATGGAACTGGCACGCTTCACACTAGGTTACTTGTGCGATTGCATCTGGAGGCTGTCGGCCGAAGAAACCTTGCCGGAAAGCTTTGCGGCAAGTGCTCTTGCGCCAATGTGGTGACCACATATGCCTCCATGTATCTCTCGCCAACAGCTTTCATCCATCTTCCGGTGAATACACTTCAATTTCACACCGTTGAGTCTTCTTACATGACAGCGTCTGTCGACAAACTAGTACATACTTGACTGCTGGGCTACTCTTTCCACTTCTTCTTGCTCTTGGGAAGTTCTCCGTCGAAGGAAATGGACAATTTGCTGTGCCCATTTGGAGCTTGTGGCTCGACAACAAGGACTAAAGGCACATATGTTGCTGCGGGAACATCCGCTTCTACGGCAGAACCTGCGGCTCGGCCGAGCTTGATGTTCCCGGCAAGCTTGCCGAGCAAAACTTGTCGGGGCGTCTCGCTTCAATGAAACAAACCCTAGGGCTTGTCGGAGCAGACTGCTCCTCGGCACTTTGGTGTTGATCACGGGACCTTTTGGTGGCGGCTGGGAAGCTCTGCCGGAAAATAGTCACCAGAAATCAACTTCCTCTTCTTGTTCTGTCCAGTTGATGGCGTTACAGTCGGTTGAGTCAGCTTGAGCACAGAAATCCCTGGTTCCACAGGTAACTTGAGTGCGGCGCACTTTGACAGGCCATCAGCAATATCATTCTGAGCTCTTGGAACGTGTTCCATCTGCAGGCCGTCAAAGTGCTCTTCTAGCTTTCTCACTTCATCAACATAGGCCTCCATCAACGGACTCTGATAATCTTTGTTCACTTGGCGGACGACAAGCTGCGAGTCACCCCTGACAATGAGCTTCTTGATCCCAAGGTCTACCGCAATTCTGAGACCGGCAAGCAAACCTTCATACTCTGCAGTATTGTTTGTCGCTTGCTCCTTGGGAAAGTGCATTTGGACTATGTACTTGAGGTGCTCTCCGGTGGGTGCGACAAGTAGCACGCCCGCACCGGCGCCTTGCAGCGAGAAGGCACCATCAAAGTACATCAGCCATTCTTTGCTTGCTTCCTTGACGGGGATGCTCGTCTCTGGAATTTCTTCGTCTTGTGTTGGCGCCCATTCCGCTATGAACTCTGCCAGTGCCCTGCTTTGGATAGTTGAATTGCTTTCAAACTTGAGGCCAAAGCTTGACAATTCTAGTGCCCATTCGACAATCCTGCCTGTTGCTTCTGGATTTTGCAATATCCTCTTCAGGGGAAAGCGAGTGACGACTGTGATTTCATGTGCTTGGAAGTAATGGCACAGCTTTCTCGAGGCCATAAGGAGGCGAAAAGCAATTTCTGCACACCGAGTACCTTGACCTAGCCCCTGCAGAAGGGAACCGACAAAGTAAACCGGCGCTGCACCATCCTTTTCTCGCATCTTCTCGCACGCGTCAAGATAACCATCCTTGTCGGGACCAGAGCTCGCCGGTGAAGCTCCCTGCTTGTCGCTGGATGCATCTGCCTTGGTTGCCGGCTCATCGTCTGCCTTCCTTTCCGCTACTAACGCAACACTAACCACTTGATTGGTTGCCGCTATATACAGCAGCAACTTCTCTTGTGGCTTAGGTGCAACAAGTATTGGAGTGGAGGACAGGTACCTCTTTAAGTCCTGCAGCGCAGCCTCGCTTCCGAGTCCATTTCATTGGACCTGCCTTTTCAAAATCTTGAAAAATGGCGAGGCGCTCAGCAGACCTAGAGATAAACCTGCCGAGAGCAGCCACGCAACCGGCAAGTCTTCGTACATCCTTGACGCGCTTTGGTGCTTCAATCTGCTCAATGGCCTTGATCTTGTCGGGATTGGCTTCAATTCCCTGCTGAGACACGAAGAACCCGAGAAGCTTGCTGGAAGGGACTCCAAACACGCACTTCTCGGGGTTGAGCTTGAGGTTGATCTTGCGCAGATTTGCAAAGGTCTCATCTAAATCTTGAACCGAGTTGCCTGTCCTTGCTTTTGACCCTTTGTGTCATCCATGTAAGCTTCTACATTTCTGTGCATTTGCGGCTCAAAAGCGTCATGGACTACTCTTGCAAACGTTGAACCAGCATTCTTTAACCCAAAAGGCATCCGTACAAAACAGTATGTGCCACATGGGGTGATGAACGCGGTTTTCTCTTCATCCTCTTCTGCCACGAAGATCTAATGATATCCTGAGTATGCATCAAGAAATGAAAGCAAATCACATCCAGCTGTGGAGTCAACAATCTGGTCGATGCGCGGCAAGGGAAATGGGTCTTTGGGACAAGCTTTATTAACATCTGTGAAGTCGATACAAAGTCTCCATTTCCCATTTGCCTTGCGTACAACTACAGGATTGGCCAACCATGTAGGATGGAGTACTCCTCTGACAAGGCATGCTACTTCCAATTTCTTGATCTCTTCTGCAATGAATTCTTGGCGCTCCACTGCCTGCTTCCTGACTTTCTGCTTGACGGGCCGCGCATGAGGACAGACAGCTAAGTGATGCTCAATTAGTTTCCTGGGAACACCGGGGATGTCAGACGGTTGCCATGCAAACACGTCGACGTTCGCCCGCAGGAAAGCAACGAGCGCGCCTTCCTATTTAGGGTCGAGAGTGGAACTGATGGTGAAGGTACCACCAGTGCCGTCCTCCTTGGCGGGCACCTTCTTGGTCTTCGGTGGAGCTGCCATCGTCTTCTTGCACTTGCCAGTGGAGCTCGATGGTGCGTCCTTGACGGTACGCAGCACTCCGAGGAGGTGCGCTTGCCGGAGTGGGCATCAGAGCTCTTGCCGGACTTTGTCTTCTTCTTCCCCCCGGGAGCTTCAGCAGCAAGTGACTCGCTATCTGTTGCAGCAGCTGCCTCCCGGTAGATCTTGTCGGCGCAGATAAGAGCATCCTTCTTGTCGCCATGGACAGAAATGACACTTATCGGGCCTGGCATCTTGAGCAAGTTGTATGCATAATGAGAGGCCGCCATGAACTTGGCGAGTGCTGGACGGCCAAGTATCCAATTGTAAGGCAATGGAAAATCAGCAACGTCGAACGTGACCCTCTCAGTCCTGAAGTTTAGCTCGCTGCAAAATGTTACCGGCAACGTGATCTTCCCCTTCGGCTTGCTCCTTCCCGGATTGATTCCTTGGAATGTGCCAGTCTCTTCGAGCTCGCTGTCGGGGATCTGAAGTTTTTGGACCACCACGGAGGAGATCAGGTTTAAGGCGGCCCCGCCGTCAACTAGCATCTTGGTGACCCTGAGGTTGCGGATAGTTGGTGAGACCAACATCGGCAAGCACCCGACTGCAGTTGTGCGATCAGGGTGGTCCTCAATATCGAAGATGATAGGCGTGCTGGACCATTTCAGAGGCTTGCGTGATTCGACGGATGGTTCAGCTGCATTAACTTCCCGCATCCATTGCTTGAGTTGGCAGTGTGAGGTATGCAGAGAAGCACCGCCGTCAACGCAGAGGACCTCTGTGGCTTTCTAAAACTCCTGCTCATCAGTCTCGTCGTCTTCCATATCTTCATCGTCGTTGTTGTCTTCATCCTTGTCGCGGCCGCGGGGAGGTCTGTCTGCTTGCCGCTGCTTGGCCTTGCCGCGGCGTCCTCCCTGGCCGGGTCGCTTCTTGCCAGCTCCCCCAGCACCTTCCTAGGCCTTCTCCTTATCGCGCCGCTCGTACTCAGCCTTCTGCTGTTCAACAAGCTGCTCGACTTTCTTGCAGCTCTGGAGGTCATGGCCCTTGGTACGGTGGATCTTGCACTACTGCTTATTGGGGCTGTCACTGCTTGTCGTCACCGTCCGCCCGCAGTGGCAATCGGTGCAGCTGCAACCTCCTTGCCGGAGCCACCAACTTTGGCTTTCTTGGCGGCACCACCGTTGCCGGACTGCTCGACAACTAGCACTTCTTTGCTCTTCTTCCTTCTGTTGTTCCGTCGCCGGCTCTTCTTCGCCGGGGCGGTCTCCTCACTATCAGATCCTGCTTCTCTATTCTCTCCTGGGAGTCTCCTCCCTTCTTCAGCACGTGCACACTTGTCGGCAAGGGCATACAGCTCACTGACGTCCTTGACTTTGCACATCGCCATCTCCTCCCTCATCCTGCGGTTCCGCACGTTACGATGAAACGCATGCGATCACCGGCAGGGTGGACATACGGGATGTTGTAGTGCACACGGCTGAATCTCTGAATGAACTTGCGAGGACTCTCCTTCCTTCTCGGCGAGCAGATGAAGGTCGCTCTCTTGGCCATGAGGCTTGTGGCCACCTGTGAAGGCGCCGACAAACTGATGGCATAGATCTTCCCAAGAGGATATGGATCCGTCCGGCAAGTGCATGAGCCAGGATCTGACATTGGGCTTGAGCACCAGCGGGAAGTACTTGGCGAGGATCTTGTCGTCTCGTCCCCCTGCAGCTTGCACCGCGATGGTGTAGATGCTGAGGAACTCCGACGGATGTGTTCTGCCATCGTACTTCTCTGGTACGTCTGGCTTGAAATTCTTCTTGCTAGGCCACTGGACTTGCCGCAGCTCACGAGTGAACGCAGGGCAACCTACCGCGTACGGCAAGTCACCTGGTTCCCCTGGCGCATGCATATCGACAGAAGGCCCAGCGCGCTGGTCGGATTGACGTCGCGCTTCTCTTCGGCGCTCGATGCGAGTTCGAGCGTCTTCTTGTTGCCATTCCTGAAGAACTTGGCGCTGATCACGGCGAGCTCGTGGATCCGATGACGCGGTGGAGTCGCTGTCGAGGTGGATCCGACGAGTTGGTGATCTTGGCCTTCTAGGTGGGGAGTGCATGGTGGTTGCACCCCCACAGGTTTCGTCGCCACCGGCTCGTGCCTTATCGTCTCGCCGCGGCTGGATGTAGTTGGTTGCCGCGGAGCATCGCCGTTGGCAAAGCCGATGAGACTCTGGATGGTGGCCCTCCATTCGTCGACCTTGTCGGCTGTTGGAGGGTAGTCTAGGAAGCGATTGAGCTCGCCAAGGCCTCCGCTGGAGTGGTGGGTGGCAATGGCGAGCGGTGCGAGGCGGGATATGCTCGGACTTCTAACTATGTTAGAAGGAGCAGTATCCCGTCCAGGCGACCGTGCCTCGCTTGTGCCAGCATGTCGGCGTGCAAGCTGATCTTGAGGGCCTCGGGATCCACCAGCTCGATCTTGATCCACGCGGCGTATGGTACTATGAATACCATGGCGCTGTCGGTCCCGCGCCTCCTGAGATGGGCGGCGGCGTGCACTGACGCCGAGGTCTGCGCGGCCTTGTCCTTGGACTTGGCAGCGTCATGAGCTCCCTCGTCGGCGCCCGTTCTTCGCGGCGTCTACCCGCCACCCGTTTGCTCCGGTGGTGGCGGGATCGGCGTGGGCAGCTCCGCTGCCGCCGAAGCCTTCTTCTTCGGTGGCATGTTGATGACGATGATGAAGATGTTGCTCGTGTGAACGCCGGATCAGGTTCACACGACCTCGACGCCCCCTACCTGGCGCGCCAAGGATGTCGGGGAAGCTGATCATAACCCACGAACACCTATGGGACCGGCGGACCGAGCCCCTTCGGTTCGATTGGGGGCGGAGGTCACACGAAGAGCAGATCGGCGAAGCACACGAGCAGTTTACACAGCTTCGGAGCTCTCGAGAGATAATACTCCTCTGCTGCTTATGCGATTGTATTGTGTTCTTGCTAGAGAGCTATGGGAGCTACAAGACCTAGCATGAGTTTCTCTGGTTTGAATGAGTGAACCCCTTCTACGTTGCGCATGGGCCTCCTTTTATATGCTCAAGGGTCTCCGACGGTGACAACGTGAGACAAGGGCAAAACGGAAAATGAGTTGCGGTTGGTACAGCTACTTTGTACAGTGTATTCTACCTAACTCTGACGGCAAGGGACAAAAGCATTAAATGCCCGTCCATGTCGCCTAAACAGTGCAACAGGGACCGTCAGGAGCGCCACCGCTTGCCACGATGGCAATCTTGTCAGCGCCGCTTACCGCTGCTCTCCGCTGGCCGCACAGCCTCTTGACACGCGCGCCTGGAATGGTCCCATGGCGACACGTTGGTGGATGAGCTGGAGCGGAGATGAAGAGTGGTTGCCTGCCGCGGCTGAATCCTTGTCGCGTCCGGAAGCTTGTCGCTCTCCGGGCCTTCCCGGCAAGCTCCTCTTGCCGGGGTCTTGTCTTCTACGTGCCCTGAGTGGCCTTCCCGGCAAGCTCCTCTTGCCGGGGCCTTGTCTCCTTTGCTTAAATACTTTTTTCTTGAATGGCTCCAAAGGAACCATGGAGGACCTTGGCGGTCACTAGGCAAGCCCTGCCGCGGGGTGCTGCAACTGCCCGTGCACGAGTTCGGGATACTAGGGTACCCCTACTCTAGTACACCGACACCATGGCACCCCCAAGATAATCTAAGGACACCTAAAAGCCAAAGCTTGGGGATGCCCTGGAAGGCATCCCCTCTTTCGTCTACTTCCATCGATAACTTTACTTGGAGCTATATTTTTATTCACCACATGATATGTGTTTTGCTTGGAGCGTCTTGTATGATTTGAATCCTTGCTTTTTAGTTCACCACAATCATCCTTGCTGTACACACCTTTTGAGAGAGCCATACATGATTTGGAAATTATTAGAATACTCTTTGTGCTTCACTTATATCTTTTGAGTTATATAGTTTTGCTCTAGTACTTCACTTATATCTTTTAGAGCACGGTGGTGGATTTGTTTTATAGAAACTATTGACCTCTCATGCTTCACTTAGATTATTTTGAGAGTCTTAAATAGCATGGTAATTTTGTTAAATAATCTTAATATGCTAGGTATTCAAGAATAGTAAAAACTTTCTTATGAGTGTTTTGAATACTAAGAGAAGTTTGATGCTTGATGATTGTTTTGAGATATGGAGGTAATAATACCAAAGTCGTGCTAGTTGAGTAGTTGTGAATTTGAGAAATACCTGTGTTGAAGTTTGCAAGTCCCGTAGCATGCACGTATGGTAAACGTTATGTAACAAATTTGAAATATGAGGCGTTCTTTGATTGTCCTACTTATGAGTGGCGGTTGGGGACGAGCGATGGCCTTTTCCTACCAATCTATCCCCCTAGGAGCATGCGCGTAGTGCTTGGTTTTTGATGACTTGTAGATTTTTGCAATAAGTATGTGAGTTCTTTATGACTAATGTTGAGTCCATGGATTATCGCACTCTCACCCTTCCATCATTGCTAGCCTCTTGATGCCGTGCATTGCCCTTTCTCACATTGAGAGTTGGTGCAAACTTAGCGGTGAATCCAAAACCCATGATATGATCGCTCTTTCATACATAAACCTCCTTATATCTTCCTCAAAACAGCCACCATACCTACCTATTATGGCATTTCCATAGCCATTCCGAGATATATTGCCGTGCAACTTTCCACCATCCAGTTTATCATGACACGTTCATCATTGTCATATTGCTTAGCATGATCATGTAGTTGACATAGTATTTGTGGCAAAGCCACCATTCATAATTCTTTCATACATGTCACTCTTGGTTCATTGCATATCCCTGTACACCGCCGGAGGAATTCATATAGAGTCATACTTTGTTCTAGTATCGAGTTGTAGTCATTGAGTTGTAAATAAATAGAAGTGTGATGATCATCATTTTCTAGAGCATTGTCCCAAGTGAGGAATAAAAAAATAAAAAAAGTAGAAAGGCCAAAAAAAGAGAAGGCCCAAAAAAATGAGAGAAAAGATAGAAGGGACAATGTTACTATCCTTTGCCACACTTGTGCTTCAAAGTAGCACCATAATCTTCATGATGGAGAGTCTTTTGTTTTATCACTTTCATATACTAGTGGGAATTTTTCATTATAGAACTTTGCTTGTATATTCCAACAATAGGCCTCCTCAAGTGCCCTAGGTCTTCGTGAGCAAGCAAGTTGGATGCACACCCACTTAGTTTCTTTTGTTGAGCTTTCATACATTTATAGCTCTAGTGCAACCGTTGCATGGCAATCCCAACTCGTTGCATTGACATCAATTGATGGGTATCTCCATAGCTCATTGATTAGCCTCGTTGATGTGAGACTTTCTCCTTTTTTGTCTTCTCCACATAACCTCCATCATCATATTCTATTCCACCCATAGTGCTATGTCCACGGCTCGCGCTCATATATTGCGTGAAGGTTTATAAGTTTGAGATTACTAAAGTATGAAACAATTGCTTGGCTTGTCACCGGGGTTGTGCATGATGAGAGCACTCTTGTGTGACGAAAATGGAGCATGACTAAACTATATGATTTTGTAGGGATGAACTTTCTTTGGCCATGTTATTTTGAGAGGACATAATTGCTTAGTTAGTATGCTTGAAGTATTATTATTTTTATGTCAATATGAACTATTATCTTGAATCTTTCGGATCTGAATATTCATACCACAATTAAGAAGAATTACATTGAAATTATGCCTAGTAGCACTCTGCATCAAAAATTCTGTTTTTATCATTTACCTACTCGAGGACGAGCATGAATTAAGCTTGGGGATGCTTGATACGTCTCCAACATATCTATAATTTTTGATTGCTCCATGCTATAATATCTACTATTTTGGACATTATTGGGCTTTATTATCCACCTTTATATTATTTCTGGGACTAACCTATTAACCGGAGGCCCAACCCAGAATTGATGTTTTTGCCTATTTAAGAGTTTCGCAGAAAAAGAATATCAAACGGAGTCCAAACGGAATGAAACCTTCGGGAGCGTGATTTTTGGAACGAACAAGATCCAGGAGACTTGGACCCTACGTAAGAGAAGCTTCCAGGAGGCCACAAGGTAGGGGGCGTGCCTACCCCCCAGGGTGCGCCCTCCACCCTCGTGGGCCCCCTGTTGCTCCACCAATGTACTCCTTCCTCCTATATATACCTACGCACCCCAAACGATCAGAACAGGAGCCAAAAACCTAATTCCACCGCCGCAACCTTCTGTACCCACGAGATCCCATCTTGGGGCCTGTTCCGGAGGGGGCATCCATCATGGAGGGCTTCTACATCAACACCATAGCCTCTCCGATGAAGTGTGAGTAGTTTACTTCAGACCTTCGGGTCCATAGTTAGTAGCTAGATGGCTTCTTTTCTCTTTTTGGATATCAATACAATGTTCTCCCCCTCTCTCGTGGAGATCTATTCGATGTAATCTTCTTTTGCGGTGTGTTTGTTGAGACCGATGAATTGTGGGTTTATGATCAAGTTTATCTATGAACAATATTTGAATCTTCTCTGAATTCTTTTCTTTATGATTGGTTATCTTTGCAAGTCTCTTCGAATTATCAGTTTGGTTTGGCCTACTAGATTGATCTTTCTTGCAATGGGAGAAGTGCTTAGCTTTGGGTTCAATCTTGCGGTGTCCTTTCCAAGTGACAGTAGGGGCAGCAAGGCACGTATTGTATTGTTGCCATACAGGATAACAAGATGGGGTTTTTATCATATTGCTTGAATTTATCCCTGTACATCATGTCATCTTGCTTAAGGTGTTACTCTGTTTTCATGAACTTAATACTCTAGATGCATGCTGGATAGCGGTCGATGACTGGAGTAATAGTAGTAGATGCAGGAAGGAGTCGGTCTACTTGTCTCGGATGTGATGCCTATATACATGATCATACCTAGATATTCTCATAACTATGCTCAATTCTGTCAATTGCTCAACAGTAATTCGTTCACCCGCCGTAAAATATTTATGCTCTGGAGAGAAGCCACTAGTGAAACCTATGGCCCCCGGGTCTATCTTCATCATATTATCTTCCAACACTTAGTTTTTTACTTTGCTTTTTTACTTTGCTTTATTTTACTTTGCATCTTATCAGAAAAATACCAAAAAAATTATCCTATCATATCTATCAGATCTCACTCTCGTAAGTGACCGTGAAGGGATTGACAACCCCTTATCGCGTTGGTTGCGAGGATTTATTTGTTTTGTGTTGGTACGAGGGACTCGCGCGTAGCCTTCTACTGGCTTGATACCTTGGTTCTCAAAAACTAAGGGAAATACTTACGCTACTTTGCTACATCACCCTTTCCTCTTCAAGGGAAAACGAACGCAGTGCTTAAGAGGTAGCAAGCCCCTCCGGAGAGTGCTGCTAGACAGTATGCAGACAACTGCGGCGGGCGCTTCTTCTTCGGCTGGGAGAGGTCGGGGGAGGACGAAGAAGCCTACTAGAGGTGGACATGGCAACGAGAGAGGTAGGAAGGCTGTTACGCCTTCCTCGCCGCCACCCTCAGCTAATTCACCCGACCATAGGAGTGCTCCGTCTGACATGGACCCATCTCGGACTCCGATCCATGAGCCTCCGTTCGCTGATCCTTCCCCCCACCAGACTCGGGTCGCTGATCCTTCACCCCACGTGAGTCTGGTCCCAGAGTCTTTGTCTCAGAAGACTCCGGTCACGAGGTATTCGTCCCAGAAGACGCCAGTCACGGGGTCTTCGGCCCACGAGACTCCGGAGGCTAGTGGCTCGAAGGATGGTAGCGAGGACACCTTTTCAGATTATAGCTACAGCGACGATGAGCTGGTTGAGAAGGGCAAGAAGGTTTACAAGCGTGGCTGTACAAAGCTCCCGCCCGTGCTGACGAACCCCGACGAGAGGTGTTTGATTGCGCATAAAGGGTTGAAGTAAGTGCATTTACTATTTTTTAACCTTTTGCCTTCATGTTCCTTCAAATTAATATCTAATGTGTTGGCCTTGTCATCTTTGTAGGGCTGGGTGCGCCCGTGGTGCCGTAAGGCCCAACCAGGTCCTTGGTGTGCTTTGCCGGCAGCAGTTCCCTGGGTGGGTCACGTTGCCCGGTGAGGGTCAGGTTCCACAGCTAGCACTGACCTGGGAGCTGTACTTGGTTGCCCCGGCCCCGCAGGAGGAGAGAGTCGACGGTGTCTTGTGCGAGACCGTGGCCGACATTGTGTACTATCGGTTTGGGTAATTTCTCCTTTACGGAATTAAAAATCAACACTACCTAGTGATTGTACTAATTAGTGTTGTCTTGTTTGATTGCAGACCTTCTACAGGGTTTTAGATGGAGAGCAGGAGGCCGCGTGTATGGTTGTCGAAAGCGAGTGCAAGCTCCTACTTCAAAACTTAAGGCACGAGGCTCGGGTGCAGGCCGTTCGAGACTACTACGCCTCGAAGGGTATTAGGAGGGGCAAGCAGAAGTGTCGCGGCAAGTTTCTGAGTAAGGAGAAGTACATGCAGGTAATTGCCTATTCTTAAGGCCCTGAACTTAGTTTTCTTGATTTGATTCGTAGGCGTAGCGCTGAAATTTCTCTTGACTCACTTAGGTGCCCCCGAGATGGTGTGTGGATAAGATGGACTGTTGGGAGGCGTTGGTGGATGTGTGGTGCTCTCCCCAATGGAAAGTCGAACACCAAAGGGCCAAGGATAAGCGCGACCAAATGGAAGGTGTTCCACACCATCAAGGGAGCTCCAACCTGTTTGAGTACGGGGATAACTGGGTTTGTGGTTTGCTACATGATTCATGCAATTCATTCTTCATGCTAGCATTTATCCCTTCCAAAATGACTTAATTAATATGCTTAGTTGGTTAAAAAATGGCATAACTACCTTGGATAGTTCAGTTATGACATATTTAGCTCTAAAATGACATAATAACCTTAGATAGCTCTATAAAATGACTTAATATGCTTTAGTTAGTTAAAAAATGGCATAACTACCTTCGATAGCTCAATAACGACCTAAACTAATCTTAGCTAGTTCATCCATGACATAATTAGCTCTAAAATGACATAATAACCTTAGATAGCTCTATAGAATGCCTAAATATGCTATAGTTAGCTCTAAAATGACATAATAACCTTGGATAGCTCAATAATGACATAATTAGCATACTTTGGTCAAAAATGGCATAATAATCTTGGTTACCTCGAAAATGACCTGAACTTAGCTTATCTTCCTTGAAAATGACATAATAACCTTTCTTAGCTCCAAAATGACATATTTACATAGCAATATCATTCTTCATGCTAGCTTGAGCCCTTAACTAATATTTTGTTCCTCTCTCTCAGGCGCACCACCACAAGAAGCCTGTGCCAGGTCTGTTCGACCTCTATGGCATGGCCCATATGGCCCCGTACAAGGAGGACAAGCAATTCACAAAGTTTGACCTAGATGATCCAGAGAGCTTCACCAAAAAGACCTCCCACCACAAGCTTGTGAAGTACAGACACGAGGGGAAGGCAAGGAAAGGGGAGGACTTTAACCCGAGCCAGGATCCTTTTGATAGAGAGCTGGTGATGATATCTGGTGGCGGGAGGTCCCATGGCTCTCTAGACATTGGTGATGGATTGATACGTTGTCCTAAGACTCTCCCGCAGATCAAGAAGCGCCTGAGTAGCTCTGATCCTAGGATAACGCCTCATGCACGGCCCGCGGAGATCGCCATGGCAGTTATGTTGCACTCCAAAATTTTTCCTTTGGTTTTCTTCAAAATTTTGTTGGATTTGAAGGAGGTCTCCAAAACCCTTCCAAAAATCTCTCTCAAAAGCTTTTTCCCCTTTAGCAAATATTTTATTTTTGCATCTCCTTCAACTCTGGTGTTTGGTTTTTAAAATTTTTCTTCTGATTGCCCTCTTCTCAAAATTCCAAGAAAAATCTTTGGAGTTTATTTTTCTTTCAAAAAGAAACTCTAGGAGTTTTCATCCTCTCCCATATTTGATATCATTCATGATTTGGCCATGCACCATATGGTAAAATCTTCCCAAATATATCTCCTTCCACTTTGGGTAATCCAAACATTCTGTCTCAACTAGTTCAACCCTCTTCTGAGTTTTTATTTCATTTAATTCTCTCCCTAATCTTTTCTGTCTATTATTTTGAGCCTAGGTAATTTGCAAAGCAAGTACCTTAATGCATTTGAGTTTTGACCTCAAACCAACTCCCGTGGGTAGTCCTTGGTACCCACAACCTAGAACAATCAAGAACCACTCCTCTTCTGCTCAAAGATTTCAAATTATAGTCTGTGCAAGTTTGGACCAGATTTGCCAAATTTGGTGAAATTCATATCTACACTTCTCCAAAAATTCCACAAATATTCAGGCAGCCTCTAGATGCAATGAGAGGCCCCTCCACCAAAAACCAGCTCAAGGAAAAATACCTACATGCCTAGATCATACTGTCGAACACCTTGCATGCTTGTTTTCATTCATCTTGATTAAGTTCGAGTTTGATGTCGATCTTAGCCGAAATTCAGTCACATGCTCACAGTGCACTTGGCACGTTGCTCACGGCCTAGCTTGCTTGTCCGGAGCCTCACACGCGTGCTTGGCGCGTTCCTGGCGTCGGTGGCACCCTGGCCCGCCTGCGCCGGCGTGTCTTGCGGTGGCCGAACCACCGTAGCGGCCGACAGGGAGCAGAACAGCGGCATAACGCCGTTCGGCGCCGCCCAAACCCCTGGTGGCTCCGCGTGGCCATTTCCTCGCCAGCGCACGCATGCAGCACCGTCGCCGTGTCCTGGCACGCGCAGAGCGCGTTCTCTGCCGCCGACGGGCCGTGCGGCCGTTCCGTCGAGGACAAGCCGTAACCTCGCCCTCCTTGCTGAGTTGGACACGGGGATGGCACCAGTTCGTCGTCTAGTCGGTGCTCAAGCTCCTAAGCCGACCGTGCAACCACAGCGCCGCCGTAATCACCTCGCCGGAGAACCCCGTTCTCGGCAACCGCCTCGGGGCGGCTATATATAGCACCCCCGAGCTTGCGCTCGCCCCCGCATACCTCCACTACCTCTCCAGACCTCGCCAAGTCCCTGGAAGGGCCACGAGGAGCTCTCCTTCCCCGACTCCGGCCACTTCGTTCCGCCTCGGCCTCCACCGTGATTCACTCCGGTGAGGTCATCTCCGGCGCCCTAACCTCGTCAGATACCCTCTCATGCTATCACGAGTCTAACCCCCTCCTCAATTCCACCTCCGCAGCTCTCTCCGACGAGGTCCACGACCACCCGAATCACCGTCCGCCGGAGCAAGCGTCGCCGCCGACGTGGTACTCGCCGGCGACCACCACCACCTCCCACAGCGCGGAATGGCGCCACGAACACGGAGGTACTCTCGATCTCCCCGCCTCGCCGTGGATCGCCGGCCGAAAGGCTGCTGACTCTCGGGCGCCGGCGAGCCCGACTCCTCGTTTGAAATTTCAAACCTGGCGGGTGGGACCCGCCCGTCAGCCTCTCTTTGTTTTTTGAATCGTTTTCTGAAAGCGTGCTTTGGCAAATCGCTTCCACTCTGAACCGTTTTCTGGATTTTTACGCAAAGCCCCACAGGAGTTTTGTTTCATTACAGATGGGTCCTTGGGTTAAAACCCTTATAACTTTTTAACAGAAAGGAATTTTTGAGTGATTCTTTTTCTGTCCTCTTCAAATTTTGTCTAGTTTTTGTCATATTTATTTGAAAAATATTTGGATCAACTTTCTGTACCCCACAGTATTTACGTTAGTGCGTGTATTTTTGTGTACCGTAGATACGAAGGAGGTGCGGAACCCATGAACCTCGCCGAGCTAGACCCGACTACTCCGAACAAGGCAAGCAAAGTTTGAAATTTTGATATGATGAGTGTCTGGGCATGTTTGCATTATTTTTGTATCATGGCACGTTCATGAGCATTTCGATGATAGTTTATCTCGTGAGCATTGAGGCAAATGAGCTCGGTAAATCCATGAGTGTTGGAAAGTTGTTTGCATGGCCATGAGTTGGCATGAGTATGGGTAAGATGACAGTGTTGTAGCATGCCAGGCTTATGCCATATCGTTGACCCGGTGTCAACATAAATCAGTCAGATTCCCGTCCGTCCTCCCTTTCGTACTACCACTGTTTCCGCAGGGAATACTGTAATAAGTTGCAAACCACTTCTGGTACACACCAAATCGAGAGGCGGGATGAAGGTTCCATGGCCCTGGATTAAAGCCTTTCATCCGGTCGGGGGCATGGGTGTTTCGGTTGGGACGAGAGGGGCACCCCTTAAATGGCGTAAATAAATTTGATCCCATGCTATTCGAGATTGTGATCTCCCCGTCTCAAAGTTTTTCTTGAACGCTGTCTAGGGTGATTCCCGGCAACGTGAGGTATGATGGGTGTGTACTAGCTAGTTGTGTTTCTTCCGAAATACCGTAAACGGAACTAGTCCTTCATGACTATGGAAATCCGTTGGCCGTGGAAAGTTTTGGTACAAACTCTACAGAGTCAATATTCTTGAATCCATCTTATTCATATCCAAGTACCGTGTTCACCTTATCTGGTCAGATATCAGTCTCAGTGACAAAGACTCCCGATAACCATTTGAGTATTAAATGTTTATTTCCTGTGAATGGACTAACCCTCTTATTGTCATGTGATGAATATTTTCCGTGAGCTCTATATTTTGTCAGTTATGAATAATGAATTATAAGCCCTTTCTGCGATGTCGCTCAGACGTCCGACTGCGGCATTGTTGTTATTTATTTTCATTATAAGCCCTTTCTGCGATGTCGCTCAGACGTCCGACTACGGCATTGTTGTCACTTATTTTTATTATAAGCCCTTTCTGCGATGTCGCTCAGACGTCCGACTGCGGAATTGCTGTTATTTATTTTCATTATAAGCCCTTTCTGCGATGTCGCTCAGATGTCCGACTGCGGCATTGTTGTCACTTATTTTTATTATAAGCCCTTTCTGCAATGTCGCTCAGACGTCCGATTGCGGCATTGTTGTCATTTATTTTTATTATAAGCCCTTTCTGCGATGTCGCTCAGACGTACGACTGCGGCATTGCTGTTATTTATTTTTATTATAAGCCCTTTCTGCGATGTCGCTCCGACGTCCGACTGTGGCAGACATGTATTTTTATTTCAATATAAGTCCTTTATGAGGTATCGCTCAGACGCCCGACTGTGGCATGTTTTGCTTATTTGTTCACCCTTCGAGGCGTCGCTTCAGACACCCGATCGGTTTTGAGTTTATCTTCTTTGGGTTTTCGAGCGGACTACCGCTGATTCCCTTCTTATTTATTTTGCTATACTGTTTTAATTGAGCATTGTTAAAATTAATCATGACGCATTCATGCATTCATTTGTTATATCTTTTGTCCGAACTGTCTTGCGAGTACTTTCATAGTACTCACCTGGCTTGTTGATTTGGCCAGATGCTGACAAAGGCGATCTCATGGATGAAGAGTTCGATATCCTAGAGGAATCCCAGTCAGTCTCGTGCGACCCCTGGATTAGTTATTGTGATATATCCGCTTCCGCTACCCAAATAAATTCATCGAGCCTCACCTAGACGCTCGACGAGCCGCCAGTGCAGTAGACTTATTAACCACCCCACTGTGTTATTCCACCAACCACTCATATCTCGAGTCAGTAGTATTTCCACCCCACACCTTTGTGTCATATCCGCCATCATGTATAATTATTGGCGTTCTGTAATAATTGGTTGGGCACCTTCAATCCGACCCCTGTAATATTGTAATGCTACTGTCTTCTTGTATCAAAGTTTTGTCTATCGATATGGAGGATTTTCCTCATATTGGATTTCATAGGTCGGTTGTTCAATAAATATTTTTATTGAAAAACCGGTCGTGACAAGATTGGTATCAGAGCCAGGATGACTGTAGGAAGCCACTAGGTGCGATTGCTAATCGGTTATTAGCATAAAGGAGCTATTTATTATTTTCACAAATGTAGTCAATTTTTGACAGTCAGCATAAATTTATGATTTGACTACTCAGGATTTTTGCCTACTTTTGTAGATGGCTGGCAACGACTGCGAGTCGCAGATGTTCGCCAACATGCCCGATGGGTTCGTCAAGCTTCTCTCCTTCATCGTCCAAGTCGCGATGGGGCCAGATGTGCGCCCAGTCTTCTCTCTCTCTCAGCACAAGGTCAATGACCGTCTAACCATGCACCAAGCCGCGGTGGAATTCAAGAGAGGAGGAGTTGAGCGTTACCGGTTCGTGGGGAGAGCCATGCCCACAGAGAATCATGCACTGCAGATGCCAGCCCGTGAGGCGATAGCTCGTCTCAGGGATATCCTTCCTTCGATGAAGACTCGTCGCTACCGCTACCTGCCATGTCACGTGCCATACACCTGCCACTACGCGTTCTCTTGCCCTAGAGGAGAACGGGATGAAGCTTTTGAGATGCTCATCGAGTATCTCCGGGCTTTGGAGGCAGCCTTCGACAACCTGGTGGATGACTTTGTAGCTGCCCGCATGGACTCAGTCCATGGCTGTGCCGCCAACAGGAGGGAGCTCCTGCGCGCCGCACCGCCACTGACTTTCGTCTCGTCATCAGCATCGTTTGCTCCTACTGCCTGCATCGCTACTCGTCGCCTGCCTACCACGGAGGAGTTCAACCATGTCATTGCGCCTACTCCGGTTCGTTCTGCACCACCCCTCGTGCCCGCTCAGATTCGAGTTGTTCCGCACAGGGCACCTGCTCCACCAAATCCGCGCAGCACCTCTCGTCTGGAGCCTATCTCTGAAGAGGAGGTTGAGTCCCCAGCCTCTCTACGCCTCACCCTTGGCAGGCCAAGGGAAATCCTTACCATCTCCGACTAAGTACGCTTAGCCGCCATGCGATGTACCGGCTTGTACGATATGTTTATATGTAAATAGGCTGTGAGAAGTAGCTTGTTTGCACATCATGTAGGATCTGGAGAAGTGCACTAGACTAAATAACATGTCAGGATTTATGTACGCATATCCTGAGTGATGTATTTTATAATTACTGCTTGCGTGTAAGATATGTAATGAACGGTCCTTCTCCGTGCGCAAACGTATTTTTCTCTTGAAAAATCTTGGAGCATTTGCAATTTTTGCAATCTTCTTGAATTTATTGATTTTTGCGGCTCAATTTCTTTTCTTATGAGTGTTTCAAAATATATCCCCAGAGTAAACTATGTCTCGTCCTTGGACGCGCTCCATGCCAACTCCAACAGAGGAAAATTATGGCACACCCACAGGCAACAATTTCACACAGGGGCATACAAGTCAACAGGACAGTGAAACGGCACTTTCCCAAATGTGCCGTCTTTATGAACAAAGTCAGCAGCAATATCAGGAAATACTGAACCAAGTCATCAATATGGGAAATCACCGCGGACAGTATCAGCAACAATCCAAGTTATCTGAGCTACAGAAGACGCGTCCTCAAACATTTTCTCACACTGACAAAACCTTTTGAAGCCGAGGACTGGCTTCGGGACATGGAAAGAAAATTAATTATCGCCCAGTGTTCAGACCTTGAGAAAGTGCTTTATGCTCCGCACTATCTCACTGGAGCAGCCGCATCGTGGTGGGAAAATTTCCTACACATGCACCCCAAAGAAAATAATATATCATGGGAGGAATTTAAAGAAGGTTTTCGTGGGGCACATATTCCTAAGAGTCTTATGAAGATTAAAAAGAGAGAATTTGATGACCTCAAGCAAAGAACAATGACAGTGTCAGTATACAACAGTCAGTTTACCCTGCTGTCTTGCTACGCCAACGAGGAGCGTATGTCAGAAAACAAAAAGATGGAGAAATTCCTAGACGGTCTGACACCGGCGCTTAAATGCCAATTGGTCGTACACACATTTCCAGATTTTAAGACACTAGTGGATAAGGCCATTACCTTGGAAAATGAGAGACGCGGCTTGGAAGATTTCCGTAAACGGAAGAGGGACCAGATTAAACACACCCGCAATCACCGCAGCAAGACAGATGTTCAGAAAAACTGGACACCCAAACCCACGACAAGCATCTCACGCCCAATCAAGAACTTCCACGCAAGGGACAAGGAGATCACATACCGCCCAGGCGTTACCTGTTACGCTTGTGGAGAAGAAGGGCACTATGCCAAGCAGTGCCCCAAGCCAAGGAACTCGGCCCCAAAGACGAACAACGGAAGCAATAATTCGGCACCAAAGCGCAACAATTTCAACCCAAATAACAACCACAGGAAGGGTCATCTGAACCACGTGACCAAAGAGGAAGCACAAAATGCCCCAGATATCGTACTCGGTACGTTTCCTATCAACACAATACCTGCCATGGTTTTGTTTGATTCTGGATCTTCTCACTCGTTCGTTTCGAAAAGTTTTGCTTTGCAAAATAATTTTTCGATGCTTCCCTTGGGAAAATCTATGATCGTCAAGTCCCCTGGAATTAAGAAAGTTATCCAGAATTATTGCTAGGGTGTGGTTATCGAGTTTGAAGGGTTGAAGTTTCACGCAAATCTTATCATGCTGGAAAATAAAGGACTGGATGTCATCTTAGGGATGGATTGGTTAACCACCAACAAAGGTTTTATTGACTGCTTCAACAGGACCGTAATTCTCACCCATCACCACGGGAAGACGATAAAGGATTCAGTGAAGGAAAGAAAAATATCCCGGCAACCGAGATTGAACAAGGTGGATATTTCTGAATTGAGCAAGGTTCCAGTAGTGTGTGAATTTCCAAATGTATTCCCCGAAGAACTACCAGGCTTGCCACCAGATCGAGAGGTAGAATTCAGCATTGAGCTAGCACCCGGAACCGCTCCCATATACAAGAAACCATACAGAATGGCACCATCCGAATTGGTAGAACTGAAGAAGCAAATAAAGGAATTGTTGGAAAAAGGTTACAGACGAGCCAGTTCCTCACCTTGGGGTTCACCAATTTTGTTTGCCAAAAAGAAGGATGGAACGCTAAGATTGTGCATAGACTATCGAGCTCTAAACATGGTCACAGTCAAGAACAAATATCCGATGCCACGAATAAATGATTTATTTGATCAACTCGCTCAGGCCAAGGTGTTCTCAAAGATTGATTTGAGGTCGGGATACCACCAACTGAAAGTGCGAACCGAGGATATTCCCAAGACCGCCTTCACCTCCAGATACGGATTGTACGAGTTCACCGTAATGCCATTCGGACTAACAAACGCCCCCGCATATTTTGTTCACCTCATGAACAAAGTATTCATGAAGTTTGGATAAGTTTGTTGTGGTATTTATCGATGATATTCTGGTATACTCCAAAACACCAGAAGAACACGCTGAACATCTCCGGATTGTACTAGGTGAACTCAGGAAACATCAGTTGTACGCTAAATTCAGCAAGTGTGAATTTTGGCTAAAGCAAGTAGGCTTTACGGGCCACGATCTTGACCCAAGAAGGTATCGCCGTGACCGGAAAAAAGTCAAGGCCGTGCTTTATGGAAGCCGCCACCAGCGTGACGGATGTCTGAAGTTTCTTGGGTATGGCAGGATACTACCGGAGATTTATTGAAGGATTCTCCACCATAGCAAAGCCAATGGCGCAACTACTCAAAAAAGACAGGAAGTTTGAATGGACGGAAGCTTGCGAGAAAAGTTTCCAAGAACTGAAGAGAAGCGGCGACGACACCGATACTAATTGTGCACGATATACACAAAAATTTTGAGGTATTTTGTGGCGCATCTCGAAAAGGCCTTAGGTGCGTATTGATGCAAGAAGGCAAGGTTATGCATATGTTTCGGACAACCGCAAACATGAGGAAAATTATCCTACACATGACCTGGAATTAGCAGCAGTTATTCATGCACTCAAGGAATGGAGACACTTTTTACTTGGTAATCGTTGTGAAATATACACGGACCACAAAAGCCTCAAGTATATTTTCACACAACCAAAACTAAATTTACGGCAGCGATGTTGGTTGGAATTAGTAAAGGATTATGATGTTGGGATCCACTACCACCCAGGCAAAGCAAATGTTGTAGCAGATGCTCTGAGTCGGAACCCCAGTCCGGACAACGACAACATGCCAGACTTAAGACCTGAATTCCAGCAGGAATTCGCAAAGCTCAATCTGATGGTGGTCACCGAAGGCAGTGTGTCGAACTTAGAATTACAGCCTACCCTGATAGAGAAGGTTAAAGAGGCTCAACGTGGACACCCCAGCATTGAAGGCATAAAACGGAAGATGAAGTTGGGCAAGGCCTCAGAATTCATTATTGATGAGCAAGGAATATTGTGGTACGGGAATAGGCTTTGCGTACCAAATATCCATGACCTTAAACAGCAAATCCTAGCTGAAGGCCACACCGCTCCATATTCAATCCATCCTGGAGGAACAAAAATGTACAAAGATCTTCAGGAAACATTTTGGTGGCATGGTATAAAAAGAGACATAGCCACATTTATTGCATGTTGTGACTCTTGTCAACGCATCAAGGCCGAGCACGAAACCGCCGGGCTATTGCAACCAAATAAGATACCGAGTGGAAATGGGGACGAGATTGGAATGGATTTTATTGTTGGAGTACCTCGGTCACGACACGGACATGATGCCATATGGGTCATCAGCGATAGACTGACTAAAGTAGCACACTTCATCCCGTGAAGACAACACACACCACTCGAAGCTTGCTAGGCTCTACCTCTCCGTGTCGTTTGCTTACATGGAGTCCCAAAGAAAATAATCTCGGACAGAGGCACTCAATTCGTCTCCGATTTTGGGATCACTTACAACAAGCTCTGGGAACTCAGTGGCATTCAAGATCGCATACCATCCCCAGACAGATGGGCAAACTGAGCGAGTAAACCAGATTCTAGAAGATATGCTGAGAGCATGTGTTCTCACCTATGGGACCGGTTGGGAAGAGAGCTTACCATACGCAGAATTCGCATATAACAACAGCTATCAGTCCAGCCTGCAAATGGCACCATTTGAAGCTCTGTACGGACGAAGATGTCGTACCCCGCTAAATTGGTCGGAAACCTGAGACAGCCATATCTTCGGCCCAGACCTGCTCAAAGAGGCTCAAGATAAGGTCAAGGTGATTAAGGACCGACTCAAGACAGCCCAAAGCCGACAAAAGAGTTATTACGATCAGAAGCATCATGGAGTCAATTTTGAACCCGGTGAATTCGTGTACCTACGAGTATCCCCTATGAGAGGCATGCACCGATTCAAGATTAAAGGGAATCTAGCACCAAGATTCATCGGACCTTTCTGCATAGTAGCACGAAGAGGCACGGTGGCCTACCAGCTAGACTTACCCAAAGAATTATCCGACATCCACGACGTATTCCACGTCTCCCAATTGAGGAAGTGCGTAAGCAACCCAGAGAAACAAGTACTCCATAAAAACATTGACGTGCAACCAGACCTTACATATCGGGAGCATCCGATAAAAATCTTGGAAGAGTCGAAAGGAGAACCCGAGAAAACCATCAAGTTCTTCAAAGTTCGATTGGAGCAACCACACCGAGAGTGAAGCCACTTGGGAAAGAGAGGATTTCCTTCGGACAGAGCACCCACAATTATTTGAGGATCAACTGGAATCTCGGGGACGAGATTTTTCCTAAGGGGGTAGGTGTTGTGACACTCCAAAATTTTTCCTTTGGTTTTCTTCAAAATTTTGTTGGATTTGAAGGAGGTCTCCAAAACCCTTCCAAAAATCTCTCTCAAAAGCTTTTTCCCCTTTAGCAAATATTTTATTTTTGCATCTCCTTCAACTCTGGTGTTTGGTTTTTCAAATTTATCTTCTGATTGCCCTCTTCTCAAAATTCCAAGAAAAATCTTTGGAGTTTATTTTTCTTTCAAAAAGAAACTCTAGGAGTTTTCATCCTCTCCCATATTTGAAATAATTCATGATTTGGCCATGCACCATATGGTAAAATCTTCCCAAATATATCTCCTTCCACTTTGGGCAATCCAAACATTCTGTCTCAACTAGTTCAACCCTCTTCTGAGTTTTTATTTCATTTAATTCTCTCCCAAATCTTTTCTGTCTATTATTTTGAGCCTAGGTAATTTGCAAAGCAAGTACCTTAATGCATTTGAGTTTTGACCTCAAACCAACTCCCTTGGGTAGTCCTTGGTACCCACAACCTAGAACAATCAAGAACCACTCCTCTTCTATTCAAAGATTTCAAATTATAGTCTCTGCAAGTTTGGACCAGATTTGCCAAATTTGGTGAAATTCATATCTACACTTCTCCAAAAATTCCACAAATATTCAGGCAGCCTCTAGATGCAATGAGAGGCCCCTCCACCAAAAACCAGCTCAAGGAAAAATCCCTACATGCCTAGATCATACTGTCGAACACCTTGCATGCACTGTTTCTGTTCATCTTCAGTTAAGTTCAGAGTTTCAGTGTCGATCTTCGTCAGAAATTCAGTCACATGCTCACAGTGCACTTGGCACGTTGCTCACGGCCTAGCTTGCTTGTCCGGAGCCTCACACGCGTGCTTGGCGCGTTCCTGGCGTCGGTGGCACCCTGGCCCGCCTGCGCCGGCGTGTCTTGCGGTGGCGAACCACCGTGGCGGCCGAGGGAGCGAACGGCGGCATAACGCCGTTGGCGCCGCCTAAACCCCTGGTGGCTCCGCATGGCCATTTCCTCGCCAGCGCACACATGCAGCACCGTCGCCGTGTCGGCACGCGCATAAGCGTTCTCTGCCGCCGACGGGCGTGCGGCGGTCCGTCGAGACAAGCCGTAACCTCGCCCTCCTTGCTGAGTTGGACAGGGGATGGCACCGGTTAAATGCGTCTAGTCGGTGCTCAAGCTCCTAAGCCGACCGTGCAACCACAGCGCGCCCGTAATCACCTCGCCGGAGAACCCGTTCTCGGCAACCGCCTCGGGCAGCTATATAGCACCCCGAGCTTGCTCTCGCCCGCACACCTCCACTACCTCTCCAGACCTCGCCAAGTCCCTGGAAGGGCCACGAGGAGCTCTCCTTCCCCGACTCCGGCCACTTTGTTCCGCCTCGGCCTCCACCGTGATTCACTCCGGTGAGGTCATCTCCGGCGCCCTAACCTCGTCAGATACCCTCTCATGCTATCACGAGTCTAACCCCCTCCTCAATTCCACCTCCACAGCTCTCTCCGACGAGGTCCACGACCACCCGAATCGCCGTCCGCCGGAGCAAGCGTCGCCGCCGACGTGGTACTCGTCGGCGACCACCACCACCTCCCACAGACGCGGAATGGCACCCTGAACACGGAGGTACTCTCCGACCTCCCTGCCTCGCCGTGGATCGCCGCCGGCGACCACCGCGGCTCTCGGGCGCCGACGAGCCCCGACTCCCTCGTTTGAAATTTCAAACCTGACGGGTGGGACCCGCCCGTCAGCCTCTCTTTTGTTTTTTTTGAATCGTTTTCTGAAAGTGTACTTTCGCAAATACGCTTCCACTCTGAACCGTTTTTCTGGATTTTTTTGCAAAGCCCCCTGGGAGTTTTCTATTTCATTACGGATGGGTCCTTGGGTTAAAACCCTTATAACTTTTTAACAGAAAGGAATTTTTGAGTGATTCTTTTTCTGTCCTCTTCAAATTTTTGTCTAGTTTTTTTGTCATATTTATTTGAAAAATATTTGGATCAACTTTCTGTACCCCACGGTATTTACGTTAGCGCGTGTATTTTTGTGTACCGTAGATACCGAAGGAGGTGACGGAACCGCGAACCTCGCCGAGCTAGAGCCCGACTACTCCGAACCAGGCAAGCAAAGTTTGAACTTTTGATATGATGAGTGTCTGGGCATGTTTGCATTATTTTTGTATCATGGCACGTTCATGAGCATTTCGATGATAGTTTATCTCGTGAGCATTGAGGCAAATGAGCTCGGTAAATCCATGAGTGTTGGAAAGTTGTTTGCATGGCCATGAGTTGGCATGAGTATGGGTAAGATGGCAGTGTTGTAGCATGCCAGGCTTATGCCATATCGTTGACCCGGTTCAACATAAATCAGTCAGATTCCCGTCCGTCCTCCCTTTTGTACTACCACCTGTTTCCCGCAAGGCATACGGCTTTGTAAGTTGCAAACCACTTCCTGGTACACACCAAATCGAGAGGCCGGGATGAAGGTTCCATGGCCCTGGATTAAAGCCTTTCATCCGGTCAGGGGGCATGGGTGTTTCCTGTTGGGACCGAGAGGGGGGCACCCCTTAGAGCACGCGTAAATAAATTTGATCCCATGCTATTCGAGATTGTGATCTCCCCGTCTCAAAGTTTTTCTTAAACGCTGTCTAGGGTGATTCCTGGCATTGTGAGGTATGATGGGTGTGTACTAGCTAGTTGTGTTTCTTCCGAAATACCGTAAACGGAACTAGTCCTTCATGACTACGGAAATCCGTTGGCCGTGGAAAGTTTTGGTACAAACTCTGCAGAGTCAAAATTCTTGAATCCATCTTATTCATATCCAAGTACCGTGTTCACCTTATCTGGTCAGATATCAGTCTCAGTGACAGAGACTCCCGATAACCCTTTGAGTATTAAATGTTTATTTCCTGTGAATGGACTAACCCGCTTATTGTCATGTGATGAATATTTTCCGTGAGCTCTATATCTTGTCAGTTATGAATAATGAATTATAAGCCCTTTCTGCGACGTCGCTCAGACGTCCGACTGCGGCATTGTTGTTATTTATTTTCATTATAAGCCCTTTCTGCGATGTCGCTCAGACGTCCGACTGCGTCATTGTTGTCACTTATTTTTATAATAAGCCCTTTCTGCGATGTCGCTCAGACGTCCGACTGCGGCATTGTTGTTATTTATTTTCGTTATAAGCCCTTTTGCGATGTCGCTCAGACGTCCGACTGCGGCATTGTTGTCACTTGTTTTTATTATAAGCCCTTTCTACGATGTCGCTCAGACGTCCGATTGCGGCATTGTTGTCATTTATTTTTATTATAAGCCCTTTCTGCGATGTCGCTCAGACGTCCGACTGCGGCATTGCTGTTATTTATTTTTATTATAAGCCCTTTCTGCGATGTCTCTCCGACGTCCGACTGTGGCACGCATGTATTTTTATTTCAATATAAGCCCTTTATGAGGTGTCGCTCAGACGCCCGACTGTGGCATGTTTTGCTTATTTGTTAACCCTTCGAGGCGTCGCTTCAGACACCCGATCGGTTTTGAGTTTATCTTCTTTGGGTTTTCGAGCGGACTACCGCCGATTCCCTTCTTATTTATTTTGCTATACTTTTTTAATTGAGCATTGTTAAAATTAATCATGACGCATCCATGCATTCATTTGTTATATCTTTTGTCCGAACTGTCTTGCGAGTACTTTCATAGTACTCACCTGGCTTGTTGATTTGGCTAGATCTTGTGGCGATCTCATGGATGAAGAGTTCGATAGCGAGTCCGACGCCTAGAGGAATCCCAGTCAGTCTCGTGCGACCCCTGGATTAGTCATTGTGATATATCCGCTTCCGCTAACCAAATAAATTCATCGAGCCTCACCTAGACGCTCGATGAACCGCCAGTGCAGTAGACTTATTAACCACCCCACTGTGTTATTCCACCAACCACTCATATCTCGAGTCAGTAGTATTTCCACCCCACACCTTTGTGTCATATCCGCCATCATGTATAATTATTGGCGTGTTGTAATTATTGGTTGGGCACCTTCAGTCCGACCCCTGTAATATTGTAATGCTACTGGCTTCTTGTATCAAAGTTTTGTCTACCGATATGGATGATTTTCCTCATATTGGATTTCATAGGTCGGTTGTTCAATAAATATTTTTATTGAAAATCGGTCGTGAGAGGTTAGTTATACGTACTATCTCACCTTTCCTCCATTACATTGTGTGTGCGTGCATCGATGATTACAATGCTAACGAGGGGTGGTGTGTTGCAGGCTATTGTTGAGAAAGAGAGATGGAAGACGAAGGCGCTTGTGGAGGAGGCAAAAAGGTAGGCACAAAGGGAGGCGGCGGAGAGGGAGAGGGAGATGGAGGAGAGGATGCCTAAGTTGTTGGAGGAGGAGAGGAACTGAAACGACAACACTAACCGGGCCCTATACGAGCTCATCGTGGTACGTTTCTCGTGCATATTGATGTCTACTACACAACCTTCTTCTTGTAGACGTTGTTGGGCCTGCAAGTGCACATGTTTGTAGGACAGTAGAAAATTTCCCTCAAGTGGATGACCTAAGGTTTATCAATCCGTGGGAGGCGTAGGATGAAGATGGTCTCTCTCAAACAACCTGCAACCAAATAACAAAAAGTCTCTTGTGTCCCCAACACACCCAATACAATGGTAAATTGTATAGGTACACTAGTTCGGCGAACAGATGGTGATACAAGTGCAATATTGATGGTAGATATAGGTATTTGTAAACAGAAAATATAAAAACAGCAAGGTAACTGGTGGTAAAAGTGAGCGTAAACGGTATTGCAATGATAGGAAACAAGGCCTAGGGTTCATACTTTCACTAGTGCAAGTTCTCTCAACAATAATAACATAGATAGATCATATAACAAGCCATCAACATGCAACAAAGAGTCACTCCAAAGCCACTAATAGTGGAGAACAAACATAGAGATTATGGTAGGGTACGAAACCACCTCAAAGTTATTCTTTCGGATCAATCTATAAAAGAGTTCGTACTAGAATAACACCTTAAGATACAAATCAACCAAAACCCTAATGTCACCTAGATACTCCATTGTCACCTCAAGTATCTGTGGGCATGGTTATACGATATGGATCACACAATCTCAGATTCATCCAACCAACATAAAAGTACTTCAAAGAGTGCCCCAAAGTTTCTATCAGAGAGTGAAGAACGTGTGCCAACCCCTATGCATAGGTTCCCAATGTCACAAAACCCGCAAGTTGATCACCAAGACATACATCAAGTGTTCTCATAAAAGACTCAATTCATCACAAGAGAGTAGAGGGGGAGAAACATCATAAGATCCAACTACAATAGCAAAGCTCGGGATACATCAAGATCGTGCCATAGAGGGAACACGAGAGAGAACACGAGAGAGAGAGAGAGAGAGAGATCAAACACATAGCTACTGGTACATACCCTCAGCCCGAGGGTGAACTACTCCTCCTTGTCATGGAAGCGGCGGGATGATGAAGATGGCCACGGAGATGGATCCCCCTCCGGCAGGTACCGGAAAGGGTCTGATTGTTTTTGGTGGTTCTAGAGGCTTTGCGGCGGAACTCCCGATCTATCTTCTGTTCGGAAGTTTTAGGGTGCGAGGTATATATGGGTGAAAAGAATGCGTCGGTGGAGCTACGGGGGCCCAGCGAGGCAGGGCGCACCTGGGGGGTGGGTCGCCCCCACCCTCGTGAGCACCTCCGTATCTTCGACATGGATTCCAAGTCCATCGGTGGGTTTCCTTCCAAAATAACTTCTCCGAGTTGATTTCGTTCTGTTTGGACCCGTCGATATTCCTTTTCTTGAAACACTTGAAATAGGCATAAAACAGCAAATCTGGGCCGGGCCTCCGGTTAATAGGTTAGTCCCAAAAATAATATAAAAGTGGATAATAAAGCCCAATATTGCCTAAAACAGTAGATAAAGTAGCATGGAGCAATAAAAAATTATAGATACGATGGAGACGTTTCAAGCATCCCCAAGCTTAATTCCTGCTCGTCCTCGAGTAGGTAAATGATAAAAAAAGAATTTTTGATGCGGTGTGCTACTTGGCATAATTTCAATATAAATCTTCTTAATTGTGATATGAATATTCAGATCCGAAAGATTCAAGACAAAAGTTCATATTGACATAAAAAATAATAATACTTCAAGCATACTAATCAAAGTAATCATGTCTTCTCAAAATAGCATGGCAAAAGAAAGTTCATCCCTACAATATCATATAGTTAGGCTATGCTTCATTTTCGTCACACAAAGATGTTCCAAACTTCTATACCCCCGATGACAAGCCAAGCAATTGTTTCATACTTAAATAATCTCAAACTTTTTCAACCTTCAAGCAATACATGAGCGTGAGCCATGGATATAGCACTATGGGTGGAATAGAATATGATGATGGGGATTGTGTGGACAAGACAAAAAAGGAGAAAGTCTCACATTGACGAGGCTAATCAACGGGCTATGGAGATGCCCATCAATTGATGTCAACATGAGGAGTAGGGATTGCCATGCAACGGATGCACTAGAGCTATGAATGCTCAACAAAAGAAAACTAGTGGGTGTGCATCCAACTTGCTTGCTCATGAAGACCTAGGGCATTTGAGGAAGCCCATCGTAGGAATATACACGCCAAGTTCTATAATGAAAAATTCCCACTAGTATGAAAAAGACAACTTATGAGACTCACTATATGAAAAACATGGTGCTACTTTGAAGCACAATATATGAGACTCACTACATGAAGAACATGGTGCTACTTTGAAGCACAAGTGTGGAAAAAGAGATAGTAGCATTGCCCTTTTTATTTATTTTCTCTTTATTTTCTTCTTTTTTTGAGCCTTTCTTTTTTTTGGCCTTTCTCTTTTTTTGGGCAATGCTCTAATAATGATGATCATCACACTTCTATTGATTACAACATTAGGATTACAACCCGAAACTTAGAACAAGATATGACTCTATATGAATGTCTCCGGTGGTGTACCGAGATGGTGTAATGAATCAAGAGTGACATGTATGAAAATAATGCATGGTGGCTTTGCCACAAATACAATGTCAACTACATGATCATGCAATGGCAATATGACAAAGGTAATGTATGTCATGATGATGATGGTGGAAGTTGCATGGCAATATATCTCGGAATGGCTATGGAAATGCCATAATAGGTAGGTATGGTGGTTGTTTTGAGGAAGATATAAGGAGGTTTATGTGTGAAAGAGCGTATCATATCACGGGGTTTGGATGCACCGGCGAAGTTTGCACCAACTCTCAAGGTGAGAAAGCGCAATGCACGGTACCGAAGAGGCTAGCAAAGGCGGAAAGGTAAAAGTGCGTATAATCCATGGACTCAACATTAGTCAAAAGAACTCATATACTTATTGCAAAAATTTAGAAGTCATCAAAACTCAAGTACTACGCGCATGCTCCTAGGGGGATAGATTGGTAGGAAAAGACCACCGCTCGTCCCCGACCGCCACTCATAAGGATGCACAATCCAGGTACACTTCATGTTTCAAATTTGTTACACAACTTTAACCATACGTGCATGCTACGGGACTTGATAACTTCAACACAAGAATTCTTTAAATTCATAATCACCCAACTAGCATGACTTTAATATCACTACCTCCATATCTCAAAACAATTATCAAGTATCAAACTTTTCTTAGTATTCAACACACTCATAAGAATTCTTACAAATCTTTTATGCTTAGCATATTATGATTATTTAAACAAATTACCATGCTATTTAAAACTCTCAAAATAATATAAGTGAAGTATGAGAGTTCATCTATTTCTTCAAAATAAAACCACCACCATGCTCTAAAAGATATAAGTGATGCACTAGAGCAAACAACAAACTACTCCGAAAGATATAATTGAAGATCAATGAGTAGTCGAATAATTATACAACTATGTGAAGACACTCCCATTTAATAATTTCAGATCTTGATACTTTATTCAAACAGCAAGCAAAGCTAAATGTCGGTGTACTAGAGTAGGGGTACCCTAGTATCCCGAACTCGTGCACGGGTAGTCGCAGCACCCCGCGGCAAGGCTTGCCTAGTGACCGCCAAGATCCTCCGTGGTTCCTTTTGAGCCATTCAAGAGCAAAGTATTTAACCAAGAAAACAAGGCCCCGGCAAGAGGAGCTTGCCGGGAAGGCCACTCAAGGCACGCAGAAGACAAGACCCTGGCAAGAGGAGCTTGCCGGGAAGGCTCGGTGAGCGACAAGCTTCCGGGCGTGACAAGGATTCATCCGCGACAAAGGCGCTTGCGCGCGAGCAACTCTCTTCATCTCCGCTCCAGCTCATCCACCAGCGATGTCGCCGTGGGGCTAATCCGGCGTGCGTGTCAAGAGGCTGTGCAGCCAGCGGAGAGCAGCGGTGGCGGCGTGACAGAAGTGCCATCGTGGCGGCGGTGGCGCCCCTAACGGTCCCTTTCTGCACTGTTTAGGCGACATGGACGGACATTTATTGCTCTTGTCCCTTGCCGTCAGAGTTAGGTAGAGTATACTGTACAAAGTAGCTGTACCAACCGCAACTATTTTTCCCATTTTGCCCTTGTTTACGTTGTCACCTGTGGTGACCCGTTGAGCCTATAAAAGGAGGCCCATGCGCAACGTAGAGGGGGTTCGCCTGGTTCGGCTGGATCGACTCATTGGAGACTACACACTCAAGCTAGGTTTTGTAGCTCTCTGTGCTCCCTAGCAATAACACAGTATAATCAGACAAGCAGCAGTAGGAGTATTATCTCTCTGGAGAGCTCCGAAGCTGGGTAAACTGCTCGTGTGCATCGCCTCGATCTGCTCTTCGTGCAATCTCCGCCCCCACCGAACCAAAAGGGACTCGGTCCGCCAGGTCCCATAGGTGTTCGTGGGTCACGATCAGCTTCCCCGACATCTTTGGCGCGCCAGGTAGGGGGTGTCGAGGCTGTGTGAACCTGATCCGGCGTTCACACGAGCGACATCTTCATCAACATGCCACCGAAGAAGAAGGCTTCGGCGGCAGCAGAGCCGTCCGCGTCAAACCCACCACCACCGGAGCTGACGAGTGGTGGGGAAGACGCGGCGGAGGAACGGGCGTCGTCGAGGAGCCACGGCGCTGCCAAGTCCAAGGACAAAGCGGCGTAGACCTCGGTGTCCGGATACGCACGCGTCCATCTTAGGGCCTTGAGACCGACAGCGTCATGGTGCTCGCATAGCGCCATCGTTCGTTGGGCCAAGATCGAGCTGGTGGATCGAGAGGCGCTCAAAGCAGCTCGCACGCCAACAGGCTGAATGCGGCGAAGGGCACTGTCGCTGGGCGGGATCTGCTCCTTCTACTGTATTTAGAAGTCCGAGCACATCCCGCTCCTCGCACCGTTCGCCATTACCGCCCACCACTCAAGCGGAAGCTTTGGCGCGAGCTCAACTGCTCCTGGATTACCCTCCAACGGCTGACAAGGTCGACGAATGGAGGGCCACCATTCAAAGTCTCATCGGCTTTTCCAATGGCGGCGTTCGCGGCAACCAAGCACATCGCTGCGGCGGCGAGGCGACAAAACGCGAGCGATGGCGGCGAGACCTGTGGGGTGCAACCACCATGCACTCTCCACCCGAAGGCCAAGATCTCCGACTCGTCGGATCCACCTCGACAGCGACTCCACGCTTCGCCGGATCCGCGAGCTCGCCGTGATCAGCGCCAAGTTCTTCAAAACGGCAACAAGAAGGCGCTCGAACTCGCGCCGAGCACCGAAGAAAGCGGCGTCAATCCGACCAGCGCCTTTGGGCCCGTTAATCGACATGCAAGCGCCAGGGGAACCAGGTGACTTGCGTCTGCGGTAGGTTGCCCTGCGTTCACTCGTGAGCTGCGGCAAGTCCAGTGGCCCGACAAGAAAAATTTCAAGCCAGACGTGCCAGAGAAGTATGATGGCAGGACGCATCCGTCGGAGTTCCTCAGCATTTACACCATCGTGGTGCAAGCTGCGGGGGGAAGGGACGACAAGATCCTCGCCAACTACTTCCCGCTGGTACTCAAGCCAAATGTTAGATCTTGTCTCATGCACTTGCCGGAAGGCTCCATATCCTCTTGGGCAGATCTATGCCATCAGTTTGTCGGCGCCTTCACGGTGCCACAAGCCTCATGGCCAAGAAGCGACCTTCATCTGCTTCGCCGAGAAGGAAGGAGAGTCCTGCGCAAGTTCATCCGAGATTCAGCCGTGTGCACTACAACATCCCGGATGTCCACCCTGCCGCGGTGATCAGCGCGTTTCATCGAGCGTCGCGGAACCGCAGGATGAGGAAGAGATGGCGATGTGCAAAGTCAAGGGCGTCGGTGAGCTGTATGCCTTGGCGACAAGTGTGTGCGTCTTTGAGGAAGGAGATTACTCCCAGGAGAGAATGCAGAAGCAGGATCTGATAGTGAGGAGACCACCCCGGCAAGGAAGAGTCGGCGGCGGAACAACCGAAGGAAGAAGAACAAAGAGGCACTAGTTTTCGAGCAGTCCGGCAACGGAGGTGGCGCCAAGAAGGCCAAAGTTGGTGGCTCCGGCAAGGAGGTTTCCGCTGGCACCGACCGCCAAGCTGTGGCAGCCGCCGACAAGCAGGACAGCTCTAACAAACAGTACTGCAAGATTCACCGCACCAAGGGTCATGACCTCCAGAGCTGCAAGAAGGTCGAGCAGCTTGTTGAACAGCAGAAAGCTGAGTACGAGCGGCGCGACATGGAGAAGGCCCAGGAGGGTGCTGGGGGAGCTAGCAAGAAGCGACCCGGCCGGGGAGGACGCCGCGGCAAGGCTAAGCAGCGGCAAGAAGACAGACCTCCCCGCGGCCGCGACAAGGATGAAGACGACGATGACGATGAAGATATGGAAGACGACGAGACCGATGAGCAGGAGTTTCAGAAAGCAACAGAGGTCCTCTGCGTGGACGGCGGTGCTTCTCTGTATACCTCACACCGCCAACTCAAGCAATGGATGCGGGAGGTTAATGCAGCAGAACCATCCGTAGAGTCACGCAGGCCTCTGAAGTGGTCTAGCACGCCTATCATCTTTGATATTGAGGACCACCCTGATCGCATAACTGCGGTCGGGTGTTTGCCGATGTTGGTCTCACCAACTATCCGCAACCTCAAAGTCACCAAGATGCTAGTTGACGGCGGGGCCAGCTTAAACCTGATCTCGTCCGTAGTGCTCCAGAAGCTTCAGATCCCTGACAGCGAGCTCGAAGAGACTGGAACGTTCCAAGGAATCAATCCAGGAAGGAGCAAGCTTCAGGACTGAGAGGGTCACGTTTAACGTCGCTGATTTTCCATTACCTTATAATGGGATACTCGGCCGTCCAGCACTCGCCAACTTCATGGCAGCCTCTCATTACGCATACAACTTGCTCAAGATGCCCGGCCCGATAAGTGTCATTTCTGTCCCTGGCGACAAGAAGGATGCTCTTATCTGTGCCGACAAGATCTACCGGGAAGCAGCAGCTGCGACAGATAGCAAATCACTTGCCGCTGAAGCTCTCGGGGGGAAGAAGAAGACCACTTTGTCTCACAAGAGCTCTGACGCCTACTCCGACAAGCGCACCTCTTCGGAGTGCTGCGCTACCGTCGAGGACACACCATCAAGCTCCACCGGCAAGTGCAAGAAGACGATGGCGGCTCCACCGAAGACCAAGAAGGTGCCCACCAAGGAGGACGTCACTGGTGGTACCTTCACCATCAGTGCCACTCTCGACCCTAAATAGGAAGGCATGCTCGTTGCTTTCCTGCGGGCGAATGTCGATGTGTTTGCATGGCAACCATCCGACATCCCCGGTGTTCCCAGGAAAGTAATTGAGCACCACTTAGCTGTATGTCCTCATGCGCGGCCCGTCAAGCAGAAAGTTAGGAAGCAGGCAGTGGAGCGCCAAGAATTCATTGCAGAAGAGATCAAGAAGTTGGAAGCAGCAGGCCTTGTCAGAGGAGTGCTCCATCCTACGTGGTTGGCCAATCCTGTAGTTGTTCGCAAGGCAAATGGGAAATGGAGACTTTGTATTGACTTCACAGATGTTAATAAAGCTTGTCCCAAAGATCCATTTCCCTTGCCGCGCATCGACCAGATTGTTGACTCCATGGCTGGATGTGATTTGCTTTCATTTCTTGATGCATACTCCGGATATCATCAGATCTTCATGGCAGAAGAGGATGAAGAGAAAACCGCATTCATCACCCCATGTGGCACATACTGTTTTGTACGGATGCCTTTTGGGCTAAAGAATGCTGGTTCAACGTTTGCAAGAGTAGTCCATGACGCTTTTGAGCCGCAAATGCACAGAAATGTAGAAGCCTACATGGATGACATAGTGGTCAAGAGCAAGGACAAAGCAACTCTGGTTCAAGATTTAGATGAGACCTTTTTAAATCTGCGCAAGACCAACCTCGGGCTCAACCCGAGAAGTGCGTGTTGAGTCCCTTCCGCAAGCTTCTTGGGTTCTTAAATGTCTGGCGGGGAATTGAGGCCAATCCCGACAAGATCAAGGCCATTGAGCAGATTGAAGCACCAAAGCGTGTCAAGGATGTACGAAGACTTGCGGTTGCGTGGATGCTCTCGGCAGGTTTATCTCTAGGTCTGCTGGCGCCTGCCATTTTCAAGATTTTGAAAAGGCAGGTCAATGAAATGGACTCCCTAAGCGGAGGCTGCGCTGCAGGACTTAAAGAGGTACCTGTCCTCCACTCCAATACTTGTCGCACCTAAGCCACAAGAGAAGTTGCTGCTATACATAGCGGCAACCAATCTGGTGGTTAGTGCTGCGTTAGTAGCGGAAAGGGAGGTAGACGATGAGTCGGCAACCGAAGCAGATGCATCCAGCGACAAGCAGGGGGCTTCACCGTCAAGCTCTGGTCCCGACAAGAACGGATCTGCGCAGGATTGCGAGAAGATGCAGAAAAGGATAGCTTCTCGCCGGCAAGCCTTTGCTGCTCCTCGACCTCAGCCTTCTCAAGGATGAAGGCTGTGCGCTCTTCGGAGAGTTGCTCCCGCGCTTCTGCTACATTCCGGAGAGCTTCTTGATTGGTGCCCCGGAGCTCTTCTGCGCGCTTCTCCATGTCTGCTCCCGCCCTCGCGACAAGTGCTTCCCGGGACTCCAGCTTAGCTTGTCGGGCGCGGTAGAGCGACAGCAGCTTCTTCAGCAGCTGCTCCTCCTCAGACTCGCCACTGCTGCTGCTTGGCGCGTCAACCAGCGACAGCCCAGCGGAGGCGAGCAGCTCTTCGTCGAAGGTCTCTCCCTCGACCGGCGCCCTGGAGCTCGACGCCCATGGGAGCTTGATGAAGACGCCGTCGCCGACCTTCAGATAGGCGCCGGGCTGGGGCTCTTCGGAGCCTGATGCTGCATCGGTGGCGGAGGGATCGGCGGTTGGTGTAGCGCCTGGCGCTCCTGCGGCCTCAGGGTCATCAGTACGATCGCCAGACCCCTCGCCAGCCTTTGCGGCGGCAGCCTTGGCGGCCTCCTCGCCGGCGGACCCATCGGCGCCGGCCTCTTCCTCCATGGTGGCGGCGTCGTCAGTGTTGCCGTGCGCGACCTCCTCGCCGGCGACCTCAGTCTCCATCGGATCTGCGGCAGATGGATCGGCGATCGAAAAAGAAAAACGATCAAGCAAATGTTGAAAAGAAGAACAGAAGAAAAAAAAGAACCCAAGGGGAATTGACACGCAAAAGAGTTGCCTGCGATGGGATCTGTGGCCGCGGTCTCCACCACCGGAGGATCGCTTGGCGCTGCCTTGTCGGAGAAACTTCCCTTATCGGAGAAGCCTCCCTTGCGGAGGCGCTCCCTTGCGGAGAATTCTCCCTTGGCGGCGTAGTTGAAGCAGAGCGGAATTTGGGAGCGACTTCGGGCCCTCGATGAGGCTGCTCTGCTCCTACACAAATCAGCAAGTCGAGATATCAGCAAAGAAGGAGCACCCATGCACAACTAACCATAAGAAATAAACCAAATACTTACGCTGGGGGCTGTCTTTGGGGGCTGCTCGAGGAAGGTTGCGGGTCCGGCAAGGGGTCTCAGGCGTGCCTCCACATGCCACGGGGATCGTCTCCGATGACAACCACGGGGTCTTGGCTCTCTTCGACGCTCTCTGAGCCAGCGTCCTGAAAAAGGAAAGAGTTCAGAATGAAGCAAATCAGATACAAGACAAAGCAGCAAATTGAAGAATTACAAGTAACAGCGACAAGATCTTACTCTTCTTCTTCCTCGGAGCTGAGCGCGGAGAAGTCAAATTCTGGTCCGCCTCCGGTGCGACGAGCTGGAAGAGTAGGCTCCCTCGGACGCTTGGCGGGTGCAGGGGCCGTGGTCCCGGAAGGCCCCGCTCCCGTTGCTGTGGCGACGTGAGGCGCTCTCGAGGCAACAGTGCTTGCCGCGGTGGAGCGCGTCGGGCGGCGCGACGGCTGTTGGCCCGTCTGCCGCCCCGGCACTTCCCCGGTCTTGCGGAGGCGCCTTCTTGGTGGAGCTGTGAGCTCCTCCTGCGGCAAGCTACCTGAAGGTGGGGGGGAGGTGCCCCCGGCAGGCTCGTTCAACTCAGCTTCAGGCTCGGCCTGCTCCTCCGCGCCGGCAAGCTCCTCTCGATCGGCAAGGCTTGCCGCCTCTGCTGCCTCCGCCTCCTCCATGGTGAACCCAAATTCACCAGCGGCAGCAGCTTTTGCCGCCTCCTCCAGCCTGGTGGCGATGCGCTGCAGCTCGGCGTCGGTGGTGTCGCGGGTGAGCCACTTCTGCTCGTCGGGGCGGATCGGCACTTCTTCCAGGCTGTCGAAGAACTGCTGCACGACGTCATCGGCGGGCTCTTGCCAAGTTGGAGCGATCCATGGGAATCACTGGCGGCATCATTGCGCGGATGCGGTCGGCGAAGAGTTGTTGCACAAAGGAACGACCCCCCTTGGCAACATGAACCACTCGGGGTGATCTGGGTCGTGCTTGAACAGCTCCAGCAGCATCGCATCCAGCTCCAAGACGGTGAAATTCCAGTTGAGGCCCGGGCGCAGCCTCATGATGTCCGCCGCATTTTGGAACTCCCAAGCAGGCCTCCTCCTCTCCTGCAAGGGAGCGATGCAGTGGCGAAGGAAATCTGCGACAACGGCGCCTACAGTGAGTCCGGCATGCCTGAGGCGCAAGATCCGGGTCACAGCAATCTTCAACCTAGCATCCTCCAGCGCCAAGTTGCTCCAATCGTTGCCGCGCACTATGGGAGTTTGGCGCTGGGCAGTGAAGGGCTGCGGGTTCTCCTCGATGATCCAACACCAATCGGCTCTCCACTCTTCCCACTTGCTGCGGAGCTCTCCTTCCAGATATGCTTCTTTCTTGCCGATCCTGGAGATCCAAGAAATCCCTCCGGCAAGTGGCTCTCCTCTCTCAACGTGGGGCATGAAGAAGTGGTGGAAGAGGGCTACGTTTGGGTGGACTCCGACAAAGTTTTCGCAAAGGTGTGCGAAAACCGCCATGGTAAGGACAGCATTGGGGGTGAAATCAAGGAGGCGAAGCCGTGGGTGTTCATGATATCGCAAAAGAACTTCAGAGAAGGCGGGCGAGCCCGCAGAGAAGAAGAGCGAAGAAGGGGTACCCGCGAAACCAACTCTGATGTGGCGGCGGTGATTACCCTCGTCGCGGATGCGCCCGCGTCTCCGTCGACCAGAAGAGGTAGTACCCTCCTCAGCTCCTTTGCGTCGAGCTGGGGGTCCAAGGTGGCCCGCTCCTTTCGCAGCGCCGCGAACCGCTGCGCCTCGGCCGACTTCACGCCCTTCCCCTTGTCGGCTTTCGGAGGCATGGTGGAGGTGGTGGAGGAGGCGGCGGCGTTGATGGCGTTGGTGGCGATGAAGCGGGCGTCGCTCTCTTGAGACTTCGAGAAGGAGGGAGGAGCGACGGTGGTTTTGAGATGTGACAGCAATGGCGAGGTGGGCGACCTGCCCTGTTTCCCCTGTTTATAAGGAGGGTGGGGGCGGACGTTCGCTTTCAATTAAACAAAGCCCCCACGATCTCTCCCACGACGCCACGTTCGGCGCGTGCTGTTCGTGGGGGACGTGGTGGGTCCGGAGCGAGTAACGGCGTGATCTAGGCCGCACGTGCCTGTGCACTGTTTTAGGCCTGGCCCAACAGCGCTCGGCACCGTGTGTGGCCCAGGCCCGGGGGCTCCTGTCGGTGTACTAGAGTAGGGGTACCCTAGTATCCCGAACTCGTGCATGGGCAGTCGCAGCACCCCGCGGCAAGGCTTGCCTAGTGACCGCCAAGATCCTCCGTGGTTCCTTTTGAGACATTCAAGAGCAAAGTATTTAACCAAGAAAACAAGGCCCCGGCAAGAGGAGCTTGCCGGGAAGGCCACTCAAGGCACGCAGAAGACAAGACCCCGGCAAGAGGAGCTTGCCGGGAAGGCTCGGTGAGCGACAAGCTTCCTTGGGCGACAAGGATTCATCCGCGGAAAGGCGCTTGCCGCGGCAGGCAACCTCTCTTCATCTCTGCTCCAGCTCATCCACCAACGTGTCGCCGTGGGGCTAATCCAGTCGTGCGTGTCAAGAGGCTGTGCAGCCAGCGGAGAGCAGCGGTAAGCGACGCTGACAGGGGTGCCATCGTGGCGAGCGGTGGCGCCCCTAACGGTCCCTTTCTGCACTGTTTAGGCGACATGAACGGACATTTATTGCTCTTGTCCCTTGCCGTCAGAGTTAGGTAGAGTATACTGTACAAAGTAGCTGTACCAACCGCAACTCTTTTTTCCCATTTTGCCATTGTTTACGTTGTCTCCTGTGGTGACCCCTTGAGCCTATAAAAGGAGGCCCATGCGCAACGTAGAGGGGGTTCGCCTGGTTCGGCTGGATCGACTCATTGGAGACTACACACTCAAGCTTGGTTTTGTAGCTCTCTGTGCTCCCTAGCAAGAACACAGTATAATCAGACAAGCAGCAGTAGGAGTATTATCTCTCCGGAGAGCTACGAAGCTGGGTAAACTGCTCGTGTGCATCGCCTGGATCTGCTCTTCGTGCAATCTCCGCCCCCACCGAACCAAAAGGGACTCGGTCCGCCAGGTCCCATAGGTGTTCGTGGGTCACGATCAGCTTCCCCGACACTAAAGAAAACTACATTGCAAGGATAGCACGACTCATGTGAAGAAGCAAAAACTTAGGCTCAACCTATACTAACCGATAGTTGTTGAAGAAGAAAGGTGGGATGCCAACCGGGGCATCCCCAAGCTTAGATGCTTGAGACAAGCTTGAACTTTTGTGTCTCCTTTATTCCTCTCATATCATGGTTTCTCTTTTTATCAAAAGCTTCATTCACAACAAACTCAACAAGAACTCGTGAGATAGGTTAGTATAAACCAATGCAAAACCTTATCATTTTCTACTGTAAAAAATCACTAAAACTATTATTCAACATTGCATACTAAATGCCTCTGCATATTTAATACTCCTATCCTTAAATAGAATCATTAAACAAGCAAACATATGCAAACAATGCAAACATAACAGCAATCTGCCAAAACAGTACAGTCTGTAAAGAATGCAAGATTAATCATACTTCCCTAACTCCAAGAATTATGAACTAAAATTCCCACTGTAATAAATTTATCAGAGCTCAATATGCAAAAAGATTCAACATTATAACGCTCTCTTACTTTTCTAGAGAATTTTTGCAACAGTGGTAAACTTTCTGTTTTCAAACAGCAACATGTATACTAGCAAAATAAGCATGGCAAAGGCTATCCTTGACTTTTTTATTGAAACTAAAGATGCAAAAAACTAATCTAACTAACAGCAAGAAAAACAAAACAAAATGACATGACGCCCCAAGCAAAACACATATCATGTGGTGAATAAAAATATAGCTCCAAGTAAAGTTACCGATGAGCGAAGATTTAAAGAGGGATGCCTTCAGGGCATCCCCAAGCTTAAACTCTTGGTTATCCTTGAATATTACCTTGGAGTGCCTTGGGCATCCCCAAGCTTTGGCTCTTTCCACTCCTTATTCCGTAGTCCATCGAATCTTTACCCAAAACTTGAAAACTTCACAACACAAAACTTAACAGAAAACTCGTGAGCTCTGTTAGCGAAAGAAAACAAAAGACCACTTCAAGGTACTGTAATGAACTCATTCTTTATTTATATTGGTGTTAAACTTACTGTATTCCAACTTATCTATGGTTTATAACCTATTTTACTAGCCATAGATTCATCAAAATAAGCAAACAACACACGAAAAACAGAATCCGTCAAAAACAGAACAGTCTGTAGTAATCTGTAACTAATGCAAACTTATGGAACTTAAAAAATTCTAAAATAAATTGTTGGACCTGAGGAATTTGTCCAGTAATCATCTGAAAAAAGAATCAACTAAATAGCACTCTCCAGTAAAAAGTTCTAGCTAATCTCGTGAGCGCTAAAGTTTCTGTTTTTTATAGCATGATCATAAAGACTTCACCTAAGTCTTCCCAAAGGTTCTATTTGGCGCAAACACTAATTAAAACATAAAACCACATCTAAACAGAAGCTAGATGGATTATTTATTCCTAAACAGAACCAAAAAGCAATAAACTAAAATAAAATTGGGTTGCCTCCCAACAAGCGCTATCGTTTAATGCCCCTAGCTAGGCATGATGATTTTAATGATGCTCACATAAAAGATAAGAATCGAAACATACGGAGAGCATCATGAAGAATATAACTAGCACATTTAAGTCTAACCCACTTCCTATGCATTGGGATTTTGTGAGCAAACAACTTATGCGAACAATAATCAACTTGCATAGGAAGGTGAAACAAGCATAACTTCAAAACTTTAAGCACATAGAGAGGAAACTTGATATTATTGCAATTCCTACAAGCATATATTCCTCCCTCATAATAATTTTCAGTAGCATCAGGAATGAATTCAACAATATAACTACACAACCTTCTTCTTGTGGACATTGTTGGGCCTGCAAGTGCACAGGTTTGTAGGACAGTAGCAAATTTCCCTCAAGTGGATGACCTAAGGTTTATCAATCCGTGGGAGGCGTAGGATGAAGATGGTATGTCTCAAACAATCCTGCAACCAAATAACAAAAAGTCTCTTGTGTCCCCAACACACCCAATACAATGGTAAATTGTATAGGTGCACTAGTTCGGCGAAGAGATGGTGATACAAGTTCAATATGGATGGTTGATATAGGTATTTGTAAACTGAAAATATAAAAACAGCAAGGTAACTAGTGGTAAAAGTGAGCGTAAATGATATTGCAATGATAGGAAACAAGGCCTAGGGTTCATACTTTCACTAGTGCAAGTTCTCTCAACAATAATAACATAGATAGATCATATAACAAGCCCTCAACATGCAACAAAGAGTCACTCCAAAGCCACTAATAGTGGAGAACAAACGTAGAGATTATGGTAGGGTACGAAACCACCTCAAAGTTATTCTTTCGGGTCAATCTATAAAAGAGTTCGTACTAGAATACCACCTTAAGATACAAATCAACCAAAACCCTAATGTCACCTAGATACTCCATTGTCACCTCAAGTATCCGTGGGCATGATTATACAATATGCATCACACAATCTCAGATTCATCCAACCAACATAAAAGTACTTCCAAGAGTGCCCCAAAGTTTCTATCGGAGAGTCAAGAACGTGTGCCAATCCCTATGCATAGGTTCCCAATGTCACGAAACCCGCAAGTTGATCAGCAAGACATACATCAAGTGTTCTCATAAAAGACTCAATCCGATAAGATAACTTCAAGGGGGGAAACTCAATTCATCACAAGAGAGTAGAGGGGGAGAAACATCATAAGATTCAACTACAATAGCAAATCTCGGGAAACATCAAGATCGTGCCATAGAGGGAACACGAGAGAGAACACGAGAGAGAGAGAGATCAAACACATAGCTACTGGTACATACCCTCAGCCCCGAGGGTGAACTACTCCCTCCTCTTCATGGAGAGCACCGGGATGATGAAGATGGCCACCGGAGATGGATCCCCCCTCCGGCAGGGTACCAGATAGGGGTCCTGATTGGTTTTTGGTGGTTCTGGAGGCTTGCGGCGGCGGAACTCCCGATCTATCTTCTGTTCTGGAAGTTTTAGGGTACGTAGGTATATATGGGTGAAAGGAGTACGTCGGTGGAGCTACGGGGGCCCCACGAGGCAGGGGGGCGCGCCCAGGGGGTGGGCACGCCCCCCACCCTCGTGAGCACCTCCCGTATCTTCTGACGTGGAGTCCAAGTCTATCAGGTGGGTTTCCTTCCAAAAATAACTTCTCCAGTTGATTTCGTTTCGTTTTGACTCCGTCTGATATTCCTTTTCCTCGAAACACTGAAATAGGCATAAAACATCAAATCTGGGCTGGGCCTCCGGTTAATAGGTTAGTCCCAAAAATAATATAAAAGTGGATAATAAAGCCCAATATTGCCTAAAACAGTAGATAAAGTAGCATGGAGCAATCAAAAATTATAGATACATTGGAGACGTATCACATATTAGCCCAATCATGCACGTAATATTCGCATTACTATCTAATATGACTGACTCGTGAGATACAAATGTGCAGACCATGTGCGAGAAAAACGGTCAGGCCCCTCCGACGATGCCCCAGGTTGCTCCGGCGACCACGGTGAGTTTGATTTGAATGGTCGTTGCTTACTACTATTCACATTTCAGTTTGCGAACTTGCTAACGAGACATTATTGGAAATGATCTTTGGTGCAGCATGGCTCCCGACAAGCATCGACCACTCCTTCTGCCAATGCCGGAACGCTGACTGGTCCTTCACCTCCATCTGGCACTGGCGCAGCCCCGACCATTCCTACACCTCCGTGCTAACGGTATTTTTCTTCTTATTTAGCGTGTTTAGTCCATTTATGACATAATTTAGCCTATTTAGTCCACAAATGACATAATAAGATGAAGAAAATCAAGGAAGAGGAAGGAAAGAAGGAATAGGAAGAAAAGAAGAAGAAGACGAAGAAGAAGAAGAAGAAGAAGAAGAAGAAGAAGAAGAAGAAGAAGAACAAGGAGAAGAAAAAGAAGAATGACATTTTTCTTTTTATTTAGCCTATATAGTCCACAAAAGACATAATAAGATGAAGAAAATCAAGGAAGAGGAAGAAAAGAAGGAATAGGAAGAAAAGAAGAAGAAGAAGAAGAATTCTTGTTTTTCTTCTTCTTCTTCTTCTTCTTGTTCTTCTTCTTCTCCGAAATGAAGTTGGCTCTAAGTTATATCAAAAATGGCATAATATGCTTAGTTCACTCAAAAATGGCACACTTAGCTAGGTTAGCTCCATTTTACCTAAGTATGCTTACTTCTTCTTCTTCTTCTTCTTCTTCTTCATTTTCTTCTTCTTCTTCTTCTTGTTCTTCTTCTTCTTCTTCTTCTTCTTCTTCTTCTTCTTCTTCTTCTTCTTCTTCTTCTTCTTCTTCTTCTTCTTCTTCTTCTTCTTCTTCTTCTTCTTATGATTCTTGTCTTCTTCTTCTAACTTTCTTTTTATCATTTTGCAGATTTAATTAACTATATGGAAGCTTGCATGGATGGAGTGCTTGTGACGGTGTCCTGGACTAGGGGGTACTCACCACATCGTCTCCCGACCAGCTGGATCGGGCCGAGGATCCCCATGGCGGTTCACTTCTGGGCCAGTTCGGACAGCCCATGACGCATACAAGAAAGGCTCCACAAGACTCGACGCTCAAGCCAAGGACTCTCTTAATCCCTAGGCCTCTGGTGTATTATATAAACCGAGGCCAGGCTAGTCAATAGGACATCTCATATTCATTACTACAATCTCGTGGTAGATACATGTACTCTGTACTACACCCATATGAATACAATCAAAAGCAGCATGTAGGGTACTATCTCTTCGAGAGAGCCCGAAGCTGGGTAAAACCCCGTGTCCATGTTACCATCGCTCCAAGATGCCTAGCTTAGGACCCCTACTACGAGATACGTCGGATATAGAACCGACATTGGTGCTTTCATTGAGAGCCTGTAGGTCTCGCCGCGGATCAATGAAACAATCAGATGATATTTTCCAAATTAGATCTGTCCCACACCAGTTTATTTCTTTGAGAATTATTGTTCTCGGATTGCTACATTATTTTGCAGGTTCATCTGACATCAATTTCGATCTGAGATCGGACTGAGAGAGTTCACACGCCGGCGGCCGCTAAGCCTCAAAAGCTGTACGGCCAAGGACTGTCCAAACCAGAGACGGTTCCCCAAGCAGGTCATCCGAGTGCTGGCCTCTCGCGGCACACAATCCCTGATTTCAGGCGACCCAGGGAAGATAGAATAGTTCTGCTTGGACGGTGCACATCATTGTTTAATTACTCTGGGCCTGCCATATCCTGTTGAGGTAGCATGGAGAGGTGTTGCGTTGTGCAAAGCACCAAGACACCTTGGAAAGCTCAAAATTAATGGAGGCTAGCAGCACATGCCCACGTGAGGGACTCCGCTTGTAGCGACCCGACCTCAGATGGTCAAGTCTCCGTGCTTCAGTGTCATCCCTGGATCAGTAATGCTGACACACACAGTACTCGAAGGATCTATAACAAAGTAGCAATCACACACTTATTACATCGAATGTCTCAAAAGAGAACTTATTACAATAATATGGCTTAAGGCCATCTAATGTGATAACAGCGGAAGGCTTGGAAGATAAAGTGAGTCCATCAACTCCAACGGCATAGCTGAGCTGCACGGCAACGACCTAATGAACCTTACTCCTTGTCTGAAAAGTCTGCAACATAATACGTTGTAACCCGAAAACAGGTCAGCACATGGAATATGCTGGCAATATAACACAGTCGAGCAAGAATAAAATAATGCTATCACTACATGCATATTTGGCCGGTGGAAAGCTCTAAGGTTAAAGTTTTGTGAAATGCCAAATTTTCCCTACAACAATGGAATAGATTTTAATTTAACTATCATGGTGGTTGAAACATTGAGAAGGTATAACCCCAACTCAAACCCAATTAACTAGTTAACAACCGAGCAATATTAATTAAGAGTGATGAGATACATGTGATAACTCAAGTACTAGATACTCAAGATTGTCCATAACCGGGGACACGGCTAACCATGATTAGATTGTACACTCTGCAGAGGTTTGCGCACTTTTCCCCACAAGACTCGATCGCCTCCCTTGATTTCTCGCACTGCATGGTGTTTGAGAAACAGATGACCGAGACACAGTCTTTCAGAAACATTAACTCTCTACTCCGGGTAGACCATACCAAACCTACAAAACCCACTACCTGCTGAACTACCTCTTCAAGAGCTTCACGTAACCTACTCAACTATGCTAGAGCCCATAATAGCTTGTGGCTGCACACAGAAGTTTCTAGCATGAATCATCTCAGTTCCCTTTGAGCCTGGGTGGCGGTCCATAGGAAGATCACATGGGTACCCCGGGATTTCCAAAAAATAAAACAGACAACACTGGGCTCCCCAGGTGCCTCAATCCACCCAGATGTTAATTTTAAGTTGCCACCTTAAGTTGAACCATTAATTAACAATCTCACATCTGTCATGGATTCACTTAAACCCAACCACGTCTACGAGCATAGCATAGCAGTATAAGCAATACGTAGAAGTAACTCCCAAGGGTTTGATAGTAACAGGGCAATAGGTTCTACCTCAACAACTACTTCCCAACCCATAAGTTAATGAAATCCTAATCATGCAACGTTTGAGGATTGAACTAATGCACAAAACTGGGTATGAAAAGAGTATGATCAATGTGTTACTTGCCTTGCTGACGATCCGCGAATCCTAGAGACTCGTAGTAACACGCTTCGCACTCCAGGAATTCTGTAGCAAGCAAACAATAACAAACATAAGCAACAAGCAAAGATGCACAAGCAAAACTCAAATAAAAGAGGTTGACCAGAAAGTTCAACTTAAGAACTCCGGTTCGCAAAAAGAATCAAACCAAACGGAGCAACGAAACTCAAACGGCGAAAGAAACAAGATCCGTTTACTAATTTGAACTAGGGTCAAATTTACAGTACCAAAATCTTGTTTAAGTTGATTAAACAGAAAGAGGGTCTCGAGACGAAGATCTAGGTGCTTTAATCGCCTGATTCCGACTAACGAGCGAAAAGATAAACAGAAACCAAGATCGGATCAGAAATCGCGACTGAGAATAATCGCGGAAAAATCCGATAAAAGAAAACTGACGAATAGACTAAAGAACGAACGTTCGTTAGATGTAACTAATGGGCGAACTACCGTTCGTTAAAACAAACGTACGGACGAACGTCCGCAAACTAGAAGAACCGAGGAAAACCGGCGAACCGAAAAAAACCGAACTAGGGTTTCTAAAAAAACCGAACGGTTTTAAAAAAAACCGGCGGCGGCGGATCGGCGCGTTACCTCTCCGGCGAGGCGGGCTCGGGCGGGCAGGCTCATGGGCGGCGGGTGGCTCGGGCGCTGGGCAGGCGACGCGGGCGGCGGGCGGCGGCGGCGGGCGGGCGGGCTCGGCGTGGCTCGGGCGGCGACGGCTTGGGCCCTGTGGTGGCTGCGGTATTTAAAGGGGGGCGGCGGCTGCTTGGGGAGGGGCAAGGCAGCGGGGCGTGGGGAGTCTGCTCGGACTTGGAGTCTGGTCGGTGGTGGCGGCAGCGTGGCAATGTGGCGGTGGCGGCAAGGCGGGCGGCACTGGCTGGGTTTCGGCCAGTAGCGCTGGGAGATTTTTTAAAGATTTCACCGACAGAAAATAAATCCTCTAAAATAAAATAAAAACCTAAAAATGCCAAAACAAATTTTCACCGTCTAAATGAAATATTTAGAATGAGATGAGCATTTTCTTGGCCCTAAAATGCAATTTTGAAAACGTGCAATTTTTGTAAGGCAAATAAAATCCAAATAAAAACAAATAAAATCAAATAAATGATTTTAACATTTTTCCTCCAATATTTCAATGATTTTGGAGAAGTCATATTATCTCCTCTCATTTATTTTAATATGAGATATTTTTCGGAGAGAAAAATAATTAAAATCGGAAATCCTCGTTTCATTATTTGATAAAAATTAAATATGAAAACCGGAAAATCCCCAACTCTCTCCGAGGGTCCTTGAGTTGCTTAGGATTTTGAGGATTGCGGAACTAAAATGCAATAAAATATGATATGCATGAATGACCTATGTATAACATTCCAAATTGAAAATTTGGGATATTACAAACCTACCCCCCTTAAGATGAATCTCGTCCTCGAGATTCGGGTTGGCTAGAAAATAGGTGCGGGTGGTCCTTGCGAAGATCATCCTCTTGTTCCCAGGTGGCTTCCTCCTCAGTATGGTGGCTCCGCTGAACTTTGCAAAACTTAATAACCTTGCTACGGGTGACTCGGCTGGCAAAGTCAAGAATCTTCACTGGCTTCTCCTCATAAGTCAGATTACTGTCCAACTGAATTGCCTCTAGGGGTACTGTATCTCTTAATGGTATATCGGCCATCTCAGCATGACACTTCTTCAACTGTGAAACGTGGAACACATCGTGAACTCCTGACAATCCCTCTGGTAATTCCAGCTTGTAGGCAACTTCTCCCATCAGTTCCAAAACAGGGTATGGTCCTACAAATCTCGGAGCTAATTTCCCTTTAACTCCAAAACGTTTCACTCCTCGCAAGGGTGATACTCGCAGTTATGCTCTATCTCCAATTTCATAAGTTACCTCCTTGCATTTCGTGTCTGCATAACTTTTCTGCCTAGACTGAGCAATCTTCAGTCTATCACGGATCAGTTTAACCTTCTCATCAGACTCCTTGATCAGGTCTGGTCCAAACAGCTGTCGGTCTCCTACCTCATCCCCCATCAGCGGTGTTCTGCATCTGCGTCCATACAGACCTTCGAACGGTGCCATATTCAAACTGGCCTGGTAGCTGTTGTTGAATGAGAACTCTGTGTAAGTCAAATTGTCATCCCAACTAGATCCATAATCTAGCGCACATGCTCTCAACATGTCCTCTAGAATCTGGTTGACTCTCTCGGTCTGTCCATCTGTCTGTGGGTGAAAAGCTGTACTGAACTCCAATCTCGTTCCCAAAGTCTGGTGCAACTGATGCCAAAACTCTGAGGTAAACTGTGTTCCTCTATCTGATACGATGTTCCTCGGAACTCCATGCAAACATACGATCCTGGACATATATATCTTGGCCAACTTCGCACTTGTATAGGTTGTTTTTACTGGGATGAAGTGAGCCACTTTGGTCAAGCGATCCACTACTACCCATATTGAATCATATCCTACTTTGGTTCTGGGCAATCCGGTGATAAAATCCATGCCAAGTTTATCCCACTTCCATTCGGGTATTGGCATAGGCTGTAACAATCCTGCTGGCTTCTAATGCTCTGCCTTCACTCTCTGACATACCTCACATACGGCTACATACTCGGCAATATCCTTCTTCATACCAGTCCACCAGAAACATTCTTTCAAATCTAAATACATCTTGGTGTTTCTGGGGTTTATCGAGTATGGTGAGTCATGAGCCTCCTGAAGTATTAACTTCCTGATCTCTGGGTCATTGGGCACATAAATTTTGTCCTCAAACCATAAGGTATCGTGCTCATCCTCACGAAAACCTTTGGCCTTTCCTTTGCTCATCTTCTCCTTTATCTTGGCAATCTCTTTTTCATCCTTCTGAGCTTCTCAAATTTTGTCCAACAATGTTGACTGAACCTCCATTGTTGCAACGAAACCTCTTGGAACAATCTCCAACCAAAGTTCCATGATATCCTCAGCTAACTCCTTCGGCAATCCCTTACTTTCAAGGATATTAGCATAACTCTTCTGGCTCAAAGCGTGTGCTACGACATTGGCCTTTCCTGGATGATAGTGTAGCTTCATATCATAATCCTTTATAAGCTCCAACCATCTCCGCTGCCTAAGGTTCAGCTCCTTTTGCGTGAAAATGTACTTCAAACTCTTATGATCCATATACACATCACAACGGTTTCCAATAAGATAATGTCTCCAAGTCTTCAATGCATGCACTACGGCTGCTAGCTCCAAATCATGCGTGGCATAGTTCAACTCATGGGGTTTTAGTTGTCGTGAGGCATACGAAACAACTCTTCCGTCCTGCATAAGAACACATCGAAGTCCTAAGCGAGAGGCGTCGCAATAAACTTGGAACTCCTTATGTATATCTGGCAGTGTTAGCACTGGGGCTGTAGTCAAACGTTTCTTCAATTCCTGGAAACTTGTCTCGCAATCTTCTGTCCATTTAAACTTGATATCCTTCTTCAATAATTCCATCATTGGCTTAGCAATCTTGGAAAACTTCTCAATGAATCTCCGATAGTATCCTGCGAATCGAAGGAAACTGCGGATCTCGCTAACTGAAGTGGGTGCCAACCATTCAGTGACCGACTGAACCTTGCTGGGATCCACTGCTATACCTTCTCCTGATATAACATGCCCAAGAAATCCAACTTCCTTCAACCAAAACTCGCACTTGCTGAACTTGGCGTATAACTGGTGTTCCCTGAGTTTCTCAAGAACTAAACGCAAATGCTCCTTGTGCTCCTCTTCATTCTTCGAGTATACCATAATATCATCAATAAACACCACAACAAACTTGTCCAAGTACTCCATGAACACCTTGTTCATCATGCTCATGACATAGGCAGGGGCGTTAGTCAGTCCGAACGACATGACCGTATACTCATATAATCCATATCGCGTGGTAAATGCCATCTTCGGTATGTCCTTCTCTTAATCGTTACTTCATTCAAGGCTCGATAATCAATAACCATCCTTAGGGATTTATCCTTCTTCTCAACCAAAAGCACTGGGGCTCCCCAAGGTGATGAACTCCTTCGAATGTAACCTTTTTCCAATAACTCCTTGATATGTTTCTTAATTTCCTCCAGATCATTTGCGGGCATCCGATAGGGTCTCTTGGATATTGGCCCTGTACCTGGCAATAGCTCTATCAAAAACTTGATGTCTCGATCCGGTGGCATGCCTGGTAACTCCTCTGGGAAAACATCCGGAAATTCCTTTACTACAGGCACTTCCTCCTGAACAACTCCCGTGAGGGCATTCACTTGGCTCCTCATAGGCACATGCCTAGATACATACTTAATCCTTTTTCCCTCCGGGGTGGTGAGATAAATTGATTTACTAGCACAGTCAATGCTGCCTCCATACTTTGACATCCAGTCCATGCCTAATATCACATCCAATCCTTGTGACTCCAAGATAGTTAGGTCGGACGGAAAAACATGTGTGCCAATGGTTAGGGTTATCTGGTTGCACCATCGGCTAGCCATGTACTCTGCTCCAGGCGAGCTCACTAAAAGAGGGGTCCTAAGGGTTTGGGTTGGTAGTTTAAACTTATCCACAAATCCCCTTGATATGTATGAATGCGATGCACCAATATCGAAAAGAACAAGAGCGGTAAATGACTTAACCAAAAACTTACCTATTACCGCGTCCGGCTGCTCTTCAACCTCCTCCACGTTAACGTGGTTCACTTGTCCTTTGTTGAATGGATTAGGCTTGTTCCCAGCGCTCCCATTTCCATTTCCATTCCTTCCTTCAGGGCAATCATTGGCATAATGTCCTGTCTTCCCGCACTTAAAGCAAGTAACTTGACTTAGGTCTCTTTTGGCGGGTGTAGCTGGGTTGGAGCGGCTCTGATTGTTATTAACTCCGTTCCCATTTCCATTCTTAGCACCATTGTGGTTATGCGATCCTCCTCCTGTGTGGTTGTGACCTCCATGGTTATGAACAAGTCCTCCCGAGTTCAGGGTTAAGCGAGGCTTCTGCTGAGCTCCTCAGTTATACTTCCCTTGTCCATACTTCCTCTTACGGCTCTCAATCTGCTGCTGCTTCCCTTCAATCATAAGAGCCTTATCTACCAACTCTTGGTAGTTGTTGAAGGTTGCCACCATGAACTGCATGCTCATCTCATCATTCAGCCCTTCCATAAAGTTCTCCTGCTTCGCGGCATCTGTGGCCACATCCTCAGGGGCATAGCGTGATAACTTGCTAAACTCATCCACGTACTGAGCCACAGTACGGTTCCCCTGGCGTAAGTTGTGGAACTCCTGCTTCTTCATCTGCATAGCTCCAGTTGAGACAAGGGCTGTGCGGAAAGCTTGCTGAAACTGGTCCCAAGTGACATTGGCTATAGGAAAAGTAGCTGTGTAATTCTCCCACCATGAGGCTGCTGGTCCATCCAATTGGTGTGCGGAAAAGCGCACCTTCTCCGCATCTGTGCAACCTGCGGTGGTTAACTCCCTTCCAATACAGCATAGCCAATCATCAGCAACTATTGGCTCGGTGCTACTGGAAAACACCGGCATCTGTAACCTCAGAAAACGGGCTAAGTTGTCCATTGGCGGCGGGTTATTGTTGTTGTTGTTGTTGTTGTTGTTGCCCTGATTCTGAACTAGCAATTGCATCAAAGCATTCTTCTGCTGGATCAACTGGGTCAGCTCCGGTGGGAAAGCAAAACCGGTGTCACGTCTCGGAGGCATCTGATGGGTTTAGATGGAAGAGATTAGAATAGAAAAAAGTTCTAACAAGAAAGCACTACCCATATGCACATGAGACAAACACAATCATTTCACTCAATCAATCAAGAAAGGGCATACAAACGGTCTAGAACTATCGCATAAGTGCTCAACTACTACTAAATACATGGGGGAATACTACTAATATATGGTGGTCATCTAGAAATTTTGATCGGTGGAAGACTCCATTATGTCTGCTCCAGCTTCATCTTCATAGTCATCATCACTAGGATCGGAATCGGTGTCGTCGATGATGATGTAGTTGTCCGGGCAAGTGGGATCGTCGTCTTCTTCTCTCGGTGCTGGTCCTCCCATGAATACTCCGATCTTCTTAACCGGGTCGTCGTTCTTCTCCAGTAGTGTCTTGATTTCTTCCTCATATCCATCACGTGTAAACTTGAGTTCTTCCTCCAGCTCGATGATCCCGGTCTTTGCCTTCTTCAACTCCATCATGTCTGCACACATCTGGTTCTCCTGACGTCGAATGTGCTGGTTTAGCTCCTGGATGAAAGCTGCAATGGATCTATCCTTCCTGGTGCTGATTACTTCCCATTGCTCATCTCGACGCCCACATATTTCATAGATAGTGTCCTTAAGCTCCCTGTTGTAGACTTCTCCAATACGTCCCATGGTAATGTGGGCTGCCATGCTCTTGCCTAGACTCCAGGTGGGTGCTTCGAAAGAAAATTCTATGGGTTTAGAAGTCGGCGAGAACGTCCTTCCTGGAACTTGTACTTGAATCATCCATCGCTCCTCTTCTGGTAAGGTGGTGTTGTACGTCCCGGTGAAGCTTGGTATTCCAATGTTCAAGTACCTAGTGACTTCCTTCAAGTGGCGTCCAAAAGGGGTGTCCTCATCCGGTTGAGCAAACTTGTTCTTCATCTCCGTCATCCTAAAGAGTGAAAAAATGGAGAGGATTCATAAATGAGTAGAGAAGAGTGACCTATGGTTTAACTTAGTGGTCGTGTTCTACACTCAGCGTGTGCTCTGATACCATCCTGCAGCGACCCGACCTCAAATGGTCAAGTCTCGTGCTTCGTTGTCATCCTCGATCAAGAATGCCGACACACACAAGACTCAAGGATTTATAACAGAGTAGCAATCACACACTTATTACAACGAATGTCTCAGAAGAGAACTTATTAGAATAACATGGCTTAAGGCCATCTAATGCGATACAGCGGAAGGCTTGGAAGATAAAGTGAGTCCATCAACTCCAGCGGCATAGCTGAGCTGCACGGCAACGACCTAACAAACCTTACTCCTCGTTTGAAAAGTCCGCAACATAATACGTTGCAGCCCGAAAACGGGTGAGCACATGGAATATGCTGGCAATATAACACAGTAGAGCAAGAACAGAATAATGCTATCACTACATGCATATTTGGCTGGTGGAAAGCTCTAAGGTTAAAGTTTTGTGAAAAGCCAATTTTTCCCTACAACAATGGAATAGATTTTAATATAACTATCATTGTGGTTGAAACATTGATAAGGTATAACCCCAACTCAATCCCAATTAAGTAGTTAACAACCCAGCAATATTAATTAAGAGTGACGAGATACATGTGATAACTCAAGTACTAGATACTCAAGATTGTCCATAACCGGGGACACGGCTAACCATGATTAGATTGTACACTCTGCAGAGGTTTGCGCACTTTTCCCCACAAGACTCGATCGCCTCCATTGATTTCTCGCACTGCATGGTGTTTGAGAAACGGATGACCGAGACACAGTCTTTCAGAAGCATTAACTCTCTACTCCGGGTAGACCATACCAAAACTACAAAACCCACTACCTGCTGATCTACCTCTTCAAGAGCTTCACGTAACCTACTCAACTATGCTAGAGCCCATAATAGCTTGTGGCTGCACACGGAAGTTTCTAGCAAGAATCATCTCAGTTCCCTTTAAGCCTGGGTGGCGGTCCATAGGAAGATCACACGGGTACCCCGGGATTTCCAAAAATAAAATAGACAACACTGCGTTCCCTAGGTGCCTCAATCCACCCAGATGTTAATTTTAATTTGCCACCTTAAGTTGAACCATTAATTAACAATCTCACATCTGGCATGGATTCACTCAAACCCAACCATGTCTACGAGCATAGCATAGCAGTATAAGCAATACGTAGAAGTAACTCCCAAGGGTTTGATAGTAATAGGGCAATAGGTTCTACCTCAACAACTACTTACCAACCCACAAGTTAATGACATCCTAATCATGCAATGTTTGAGGATTGAACTAATGCATAAAACTGGGTATGAAAAGAGTATGATCAATGTGTTACTTGCCTTGCCGACGATCCACGAATCCTAGAGACTCGTAGTAACACGCTTCGCACTCCGGGAATTCTATCGCAAGCAAACAATAACAAACATAAGCAACAAGCAAAGATGCACAAGCAAAACTCAAATAAAAGACGTTGACCAGAAAGTTCAACTTAAGAACTCCGGTTCGCAAAAAGAATCAAACCAAACGGAGCAACGAAACTCAAACGGCGAAAGAAACAAGATCCGTTTACTAGTCTGAACTAGGGTCAAATTTTACAGTACCAAAATCTTGTTTCAGTTGATTAAACAGAAAGAGGGTCTCTAGACAAAGATCTAGGCGCTTGAATCGCCTGATTCTGACTAACGAGCGAAAAGATAAACAGAAACTAAGATCGGATAAGAAATCGCGACCGAGAATAATCGTGGAAAAATCCGATAAAAGAAAACTGAAGAACGGACTAACGAACGAACGTTCATTAGATGTAACTAACAGGCGAACTACCGTTCGTTAAAACGAACGTATGGACGAACCAAAAAAAACCGAACCAGGGTTTCTAAAAAAATCGACGGCGGTGGATCGGCGCGTTACCTCTCCAGCGAGGTAACTCCGGTGAGGCGAGGCTCGGCAGCGGGTTTATGGGCGGCGGGGTGGCTCGGCAGGCAGGGGCAGGCGGCGGGGCGGCGGCAAGCATGGCTGTGGGGCGGGGCTCGGCGTGGCTCGGGCGGCGGCGGCTTGGGCCCTGTGGGGAGGCGGTGGCGGTATTTAAAGGGGGGGCGGCTGCTTGGGAGGGGCAAGGCAAGGCGTGGCGGCGACGGGAGTCCGGCTCGGACTTGAGCCCGGGTCGGCGGTGGTGGGCAGGCTGGAGGCGGTGGCGGGCGGCTGGGCGGCGGGCCTGGTGGGTTTCGCCTGGTCGGGCGCGGGGAGATTTTTTTTAAAAGATTTCACCGAAATAAAATAAATCCTATAAAATAAAATAAAAACCTAAAAATGCCAAAACAAATTTTCACCGTCTAAATGAAATATTTAGAACGAGATGAACATTTTTTTGGCCCTAAAATGCAATTTTGAAAACGTGCAATTTTTATATGGCAAATAAAATCCAAATAAAAACAAATAAAATCAAATAAATGATTTTAACATTTTTCCTCCAATATTTAAATTGTTTTGGAGAAGTCATATTATCTTCTCTCATTTATTTTAATATGAAATATTTTTCGGGGAGAAAAATAATTAAAATCAGAAATCCTCGTTTCATTATTTGATAAAAATCAAATATGAAAACCAGAAAATCCCCAAGTCTCTCCGAGGGTCCTTGAGTTGCTTAGGATTTCGAGGATTGCGGAATGAAAATGCAATAAAATATGATATGCATGAATGACCTATGTATAACATTCCAAATTGAGAATTTGAGATGTTACACCGCTCAAAAGTACTAATCGATAATTATGCTTCTCGAGGTCTGGTCTCCATACAAGGCGGCACCAGTTTGTTCATCTACAACCTTTTGATCTTGGATTTCTGTGTCTCTCTCCTCCGAACAAAAACATCAGGTTGTATTTTTCTAATTACCTAGGTTATATATTAATTTCCACAGAATACCCTCTCTGCCCGTTTGCATGGTTTTTTGTGTGTAGATATTTTACGACCGGTTTACGGCTTGGTCCGCCGGTCGACGGCTCGACACGATGGTCCGGCCGGTTCCAATTCAGCCGACTTCATCTGTAGTCAGACCGGCGCCGCATCCGCAGCTCGGCCTACCAGTCGAATTCACACTACATTATACGGTCACCGCACTATGCTGCCACTCCGCCGAGCTAACCTCGGCGCCCAGGCCACATCTTTTTACTTTATGTATTTTAGTTATGTATAGAATTTAGTATCACTATTATTGCTAGTGTTCGATATTAATTTTGGGCACACACGATATTGTGTACACAGGGTTTTAACAGGACACACTGTCACCTCGGCGTGCCGGAGTCACCGTCCTGCTCGTATCGCCAAGCGGTGTCACCACCTTGGCACACTACCCCGTGTAGGAATCGCCTTGACATGGCCTCATTGAGCCAACAAGCCACGACGCCAGCACCACCACATTGTCGTCGGACCGTGCGAACATCATCATCCGGAGAATTTCAATCTATACAGACATGGATTCCGTTATGTCGAATCCGAATTGTGCTGCGACCACTACAACTTTTTGGTTACACACGTGGTCCTTGGGACGGCCGCGAGGCTGTACACCTTTTTCCGGCTTTGCAGGGAATCAACCAAGCTCCTGCAAATTCCTCTTCATGTGGACCATCAGGAAAATCAATTAAATTATTATTTCCTAGATTTGTGTTGTTAATTCACCAACTGATACTACTTTTAGTCCCAGCACAAGCACGGATTTCCAGGTCAACCCGGCAAGAGGATCTAATTGTCCACCTTGAGCTGCTACCCATCGTCCTCTGATCGGTTGCATCAACCGAGGAAAATCGCAGCCACGACCCGAGGCAGTGCGCACACGCCACAAAGCCTAAAGTTGCTATTGCCCCAATCACAGCGTGGTGCATGCACCCGCGTGGAAGTTCCCATGAAGTTTTTTCTCGCTCGTTTAAGGCGTCCTGATGTGTTGCTGATCATCATGTCCGACCTAGCAAAGAAGCCTAATCAACTAAGTTTTTTTTTCACAGGGAACACGATAGAGTTGTACTTCTAGTTTGATTCCTTTCCTGTGCTAATATTGTTATTCCATGTTAAGCACGTTTCTTGAGATTTGACTGGTGAACAGTGCATCATGGACGAGCTATACTAATTCATGTGGAGGCACCACATTAGCTACCTTTTTTATCTTCCAGGTGCTTCGAGTGGGGCTTGTCCATCCTCATGCACGTTGAGGATCAAACTTCGTCCACATAGTCTTGTGGTTTGGACTATGACGCGCCACGTCGCGAGTTTTGACTCATATCGACGATCCAACCTCGGCACACAGACCATATTTATTTTATAATTTACTTTGGATAAATTGATTATCCAAACATCTTTATATTCATTATCGTTATTATTTCTGTTTGCACTATTTACATGTGAGCATGAAATCTACTTCGTCTGCGCCACCTCGGTGAGCCGACACCGTCGACCCCCTCCATCAGCCAAGATGTGCCATCACCTAGCCGACCAGCTTCGTCAGCTTGGCTGGACCGGGGGCTTTGCATCGCCACATTGGCCGTGCTATGTCGTCACTTTGGAGCACCGAGCTCTTCCCTCCATCACTTCAGGACTGTCACGGGGGCTGGGACTTCGACCAGGCCGAGGACTATGTCTTCGTCCCGCCATAAGTCCGGACTTCATCATTAACACCAAGCACATTACCCAGCTAAGTCGCTTTCATGCTCAAAAACTTTTAGTTTTAAAATTTTGTTCGGTTCGACCAAGCATTGCACTTTTTGGCAAAAAGTCGTTTGCGGAAAACTTTCTTTGTCAAAGCCTTGTTTGTGACACACAAATTCAAATACCCCATTTACTTGGGGGCTTCCTTTATGAAGCCTTTCCTCTTGCATATGATTATACTTGTATGGCTTCGTTCCTTGTTCGTGTATTATGCCACAATATGCACCATGCTGACTTAAGTGTTCCGCAATCTGGGTTGCCTTGCTCCTGTGTTTACCCCTACGTTCCCGATTGTTCGGCTAGGGAGTAAAGGGAGCACCTCTGCGATTGTCACGATCGGGTCATCCGAGCTCAGACCTCAGACTGGGTGAAGCCTAAAGCTAGCGCTCTTATTGTTTTCAATCATGGTCGGCACACAACAAAACTCATGAATAAAAAAATCTATTGCACAAGTCTGATAGTAACAATGAGCAACCGAAGAAAGGTATCGGTGGAGGTACTATTTTCTTCGAAGATGCTTCTTACACTTTGTCGGTAATATAGCATAAGTTCCCTGAGCGCGCTTTGTCTGTTACAGTCTTATGGCCTGATTGCCTGGTTATCAGAAACAGCGTCGATATTCTCGACAGGTGGAGTACATAACACTTTTCGGCCCTTGACCGAAGAGGGAGAAGCCGACGGTCGGTTAAGACGCGTTTAAAGTTCGAGTGAACACAAAGTACTTCGGTACATACAATCATTATACATAAAATTCTTTTACCCAAGTCACTTTGGGGATCTTAATTTAGTATGAGCCGTTTTATAATAGATGTTTTGTTCTTAGTCGCTGCACAGTCTTTTTCTACCACTCCTTTCTAAACTCAGGTGTATGATCAATAGCCGGGTAGCCTGGTTTCTCTCTAAAGCCGCTCGCGTTTAGTTCGCTAAAATGGCCTGAGAAGGACTCCACCTTCGGGATAGGGAGGTTGAAGCCGATGGCTGACCCACTTGAAGTCTAGAGATCAGATGTGTCATGTCAAAGCACGACGAAAGTACAACTTTAAGACCAATTTGATATTGGCACCAAAACAACTTGATTCAATCTAGACGAAGCGGAACATTCTCTTGGTTGAGGTGTTCGGCGTGAAACTCTTTTCTAAAAACTACAGTTCGGCATCTTTCCTGCTGAACTCCACCTCGGCATTGTCAAAACATACATGGCAGTTGAACTTGTTCCCGAGGAGGTACGATCCTAGGGTCGGCCATTTTGCCCAACCCAATTCTAAGGGGTTACTTCATTGACAATCCAATGCTGAAAATTTAAATGCAATATAGTTTCGAGGAATTATGATCCTCAGGTTGGTCGGCCGCACCCAACCTGAGTCTCGAGGACTCTGCACACTGCTTTTTGTGTCTCGAAGTATTCTGCCGAGCTAGGAGTTGATCCTCCGGCCGATTTTGCGAATCAACCTGAGTCTCAGGGGCTACTGGGATCAGCGGTCTTATGTCATCCTTTAGGTGCATCTCAGGTTTTAGACCGATACACACCTCGAGGTTTTAGCAGAGAATAAATTGCACCAATCAAAAATATTGAAAAAAAATCGGCCCGCAGTCGGGGTGGTGCACCACCTCGGAAGCAATCCGGCATAAAGCTCGGGCGCCAGTGGCTGGCTCCATAGAGGGCATTTTCGGCATTAAGCTCGGCTAAACTCCTCTAACCTTTATTGAACCAAGGTGATCTATGACACCTCGGATATAGTCTGGCATTGGAGCTCGGATATAGTCCTGCGTTGGAGCTCGGATACAGTCCGGCGCTGCAGCTCGGATGCAGTTTGGCGTTGGAGGTCGGCTGTAACAATACTCTTCGGATACAGTCCGGCGCTGGAGCTCGGATGCAGTTCGGCGTTGGAGCTCGGCCATAACAATACTCTTCGGATACAGTCCGACGTTGGAGCTCGGATACATTCTGGCGTTGGAGCTCGGAAGCGGTCTGGCGTTGGTGCTCGGCTGCAAAGGATACCTCGAATGCAGTCTGGCATTGGAGCGCGAACACAAGAGGACACTGCCGCCCGGAAACACTTCAAACCTGAGGTGTGGCGTAAAAATAACAAGGCATTGATAAAGGCCGATAACTTAAAGGGGCTCCTCGGATACCTAACGTGTAAACTCTTAGGATTCACTTCGGCGATCCTCAAGATCGAAGATGAGAATATTTGTTGAACCATTTTTCAAGACCGACGACCGAAGATGAAGAATAGTTCGGAAGAATCGAGAAGCATCCCAACTTGAAGACCGGTTCAGGGGGCTACTGACGGTGTCCTGGACTAGGGGGTACTCACCACGTCGTCTCCCGGCTAGCTGGATCAGGCAGAGGATACCCATGGTGGTTCACTATTGGGCCAGTTCGGACAACCCATGCCGCGTACAAGGAAGGCTCCACAAGACTTGGCGCTCAAGCCAAGGACTCTCCTAAACCTTAGGCCTCCGGTGTGTTATATAAAAGGAGGCCATGCTAGTCAATAGGACATCTCGTATTAATTACTACAATCTCGTGGTAGATACATGTACTCTGTACTACACCCATATGAATACAATCAAAAGCAGCATGTAGAGTATTACCTCTTCGAGAGAGCCCGAAGCTGGGTAAAACCCCGTGTCCATGTTACCATCGCTCCAAGACGCCTAGATTAGGACCCCTACTACGAGATACGCCGGATATAGAACCGACAACTTGTTTCCCTTTTCTTTTTTTCATTTGTATCGATGAAAAATGTGGAACTTGTTATATGGACGCATGGAACAGTGTGTTGGATGAACATTGTGATGTTACTGTAATATGTATGGATGGAACTCTGTTTCTTATTATGTATGTATGTTGTCATGGATGGAGCTATGTGTTGGATACATCATATGTCTGTTGTGCATGTGAAAAAAATATATGTCTATCTATGTGTGAATTCCTGTGAAATTAAATGGATTCAAATAAAATAGGGTATATGTAGCCTATTTGCCATCCGCTAGCAGACAGAAAAGAGGACATGTGGCAGCTACCTGTAAAACCTGGGAACACGGGCTGCCTATTTGGTCACTTTGCCGTCTGCCAGGAGACGGCAAAGATTCAAATCTCGTTGCCGTCCGCTGGCGGGCGACATAGCTGGCCACGTGGCAGCTTCCCAGTACTGCCTAGCTGAGCTCTTTGCTGTCTGTCAGCGGACGACAAAGAGCTTTGACTCTTTACCGTCCGCTGGCAGACGGCAAAGAGCGTCGTTAAACCCCTAACGGCTCTCACGCCACCGCACTGCCGTCCGTTGTCTTTGCCGTCTGCTGGCCTCGGATGGCGGACGACACAATCCTTTGCCGTCTGTTTCCAGGAAGCGGACGACAAAGAATGCCTTTGCTGGCACGTGTTCAGACGGACAGTTTGTCGTCTGCTGGCGGACGGCAAAGAAGTTTACCGTGCGTGATCCATGCCTTTGCCGTCTGCCATGGCGGACGACAAAGAAGCTGATTCCAGTAGTGTGCTATTTATATTTGCCCATTTATCTCCAAACTTTTTGGAAACCTTTTCCTATCCATATCATTGCCCTGTGCAAAATTTCAACCTCATTTGTCTAGTGAATATTTTTCAGCTAATTTCCAAAGTTTTCTCTCCAGAAAGGAACTTTGTGTAGGAGGTATGAACTAGGCATATTCAAATGAGTTGAAACTTTGCCACATCCTTCATTTGGTCAAATCATGACTCTAATCCAAATTTGAGCTCATGTCATGCCCCTATGTGAGCTCAACATCAATTATTGTTCTCTGGTCAGATTTTCACTTGGTGAAGCAAGTATATTTTATATTGCTTCAATATTGCTGAACATTTTCCATGACCTTATCCTATCCACAGAACCTATCTCCACAAGATTTAGGATCATTTAATTTAGCCATTTTCCCATAGGATTTTTCCTAAGATTCTGTCTAGAGAGGTGTTTTATGAAGGAAGTACCATTTTGGCTTGGCCAAATGGTATGAAATTTTAATAGCACTCTCATATGATCAAGTCATCCTGCCATGATCATTTCAACACCTCTGCTCGTTTCCCTCCGCACTCTTCACTCAAAGCCTGTTTCCGTCTGCACTCTGTGCCTCTGCTCATTTCAACACCTCAGTTCTGACCCATCTTGGAGGGACTACACCCCAGACATCGTTTGCCAGCTCGTTGCATCACCTCCATGCTAGTCTGCGTGGTGACCATCATTCTAGCATGCAGTAGACGCGCCCAAAGCGTCGTTTTGCTTCGGGCCCTCCCCTGCTCGGCGCTTAGCGTGCACGGGCGTGTCTAGCAGCTCTGCCTCGTCGTCCTCTTCTCCCTGGACCCCTCTCCCCCTCCTGCAGGTCTCTCGCTAGCGCTTGTCACCGCGCGCCCATGGACAAACTGTAATCGTCCGTCTCCTTCCTCCTCTGGCTGTTTCTTCCTCGTGCTCCATGAATTCTTCTGCCCGTGAAACTGCCCTCTGCTCCTCCCTGTTGCCTTCCGTCCAGCGTGCAGGCATGCACACGCATACACGGGCATGCCCGAGCCCCGGCCACGCGTCCGCGGCAGCACCGCTGTCGCCCCGGCTATATAGCCCACCCCGCATCCCCTCGACCTCTCCAGCAGCTCCACCATCCTCCCAGCCCCTCTCTAGCTACTCACCCGAGCCCGGGAGCTCTTCCTCGGCCGCCATGGCCACCGCCCCCTGTCCACCTAAATTCTCTTGAAGCTGGCCTCCTTTCTCCCTCATTTCTTCAACAGTGGCACTCTCCAACTCCCATGAAGCCATCGTGAGAGTTTTCTTTGTCTTCTTGCCACCAGAGCGTCGTGTTGATCTCCACCGTAGCCGCCATCCGTCGGCGTCAGGGTCGCCGTCACCTCGGTGCTCTTCACCGGGCGTGGATGAGCTCAGGAGATGCGCCGTGATCCACCAATATCGTTCATGGGTGGAGCCTCGCCGGAGGTGCCCTATAGCTCCGGCAAGCCTCGTCGGGGCAACCGGCCTCACCCTGCCTTTGTACGCCATCGGGAAGGAGGAGGAAGAAGGAGCGGGAGGAGAGAGAGAGAGGTGGGACCTGCCTATAAGCGAGACAGGCCCAGGCCCCGCCACTGCCACGTGGGTTAAGTGGAGACGACAAGTGCAAAGTACGTTTTCCATATTAGGAAACGTATTCCCTGCTATACGCTTTCTCTTTTTCTGTCTAGGTCCAGTGTGTAATTATTTTTCTTGCAGATGGGTCCCTGGCAAACAAACCCTCGTATCTTTTTGCTCGAAACTCTGATTGAGGTGATTCCAATGTCCATGTGTTCGTCTCACCGAGCCCGTTCTTTTCATATCATTTTCATTATGTGTTCAGATACTGGAAATGACCTTTATGACCTTGCCCCTAATCAGCCCCCTCCAAGGGAGAAACTTTTCCGGCGATTCCTTCCGCGAGCTTCCCGCACTTCTCCCCGGTGTATTCTTCATCCCCAGGCAAGCCACGAAAACCACTTGCATGATAGCCATGGTTTTCTACTTAAATATTTAATAGTGCTTGTTTGTGTGTAACTACTATCTTTGTTTCTATAATGCTCATAGATCTGTGTTCACCTTCATGCTATGCTCTTCTTCATCTTGTTATCTTGTACTTCTTGCTAGTATTATTATTACATGTCATGCTTTGTAGTAGTACATGCTGGTAGTAGTGATGTTCGTGTTGATGCATGCTTACCGTCTGTTATCCAGTACCGTTGCTATGCATGCATCTAGCTGGTTATATCCTTACTTGGTGTTATTATTGTTATGTTCTCGCATGGTAGTTATTTCCGATGCTACTGGTCATGTTATGCTATGAGTAGTGTTATACTTGTGATATTCATGCTTGTCTGTATGCCATGCTCATTTGGATATATGATTTATTGTTGTTGATATGCTTGATGATTATGTTGCACCCCCATGCTTATGTTGATATCATGCATTATAGTTGCATCACGTTATTTTAATACGTCTCAGCTTATTGCATTAAAGTTTAACCGGATAATAATCAAACTTGAACAACTGTTGGTTGAGTCATGGTGCCACCAAATTGAGCTAACCAGTGCAGCCACACTTGCCTTACGGGGGGTCCTAACTGGGTCTATTGTCATGCCTCTCGCCGGTGCCTCCAACGAGGGAAGGTTATGGGCGCGCGCTACCCTGATCAGGTAGGCGGACATAAGCCTTGTGTGCCCGTTGTTGTGATTGTATACCATTGTCCCCGTTTGGGACCATTTATATTTTTGCCACAACAGCGGTCGTTGGGTGTCATGAGGTGACACGGGGCCACCCATGACTTAGCCCAAAGGGGCGTTGGTTGGAGTGGCTGGGAGAGTGTCATGGCAATAGATCGGTTTTGTCAGAATGTTGTTGGTCCACCCGAATGGGAGCACGAGGCCATGGGTTTTGTGGTGTGGGTACAGTGTACTAACCTCTGAAGAGTGTGTGTGTTAAATCTATTGATAGCCGCGCCCGCGGATATGGGCCCAGTTCGTAGTAGGTCACACTATGGGTCAACAGTAATAATAATGTGCTTAATAACAACCTCGGTTTGATGATGAAAGAAGTTGGTTGATCTTGATGTGATCATGAGAGGATCGTAGTGGTATCATGGATACCGAGTTGATGGACATTTGTGATGTTGTGCGAGAATCACGGGTAAAGGTCAAGCTCCTTGTGGTCATGTAATGATTGCTACGGTATTGTGAATACCAGGCTTGATTGGATCCTGGGATGATCGTGTGATGTCCGTGATGGTAAGCTTATGCATGTGATGGTTACGAGGTAACCTCCGATCAGAGTAAGTTGGTTCAGGATAGGTTAAACCTGTTGCATGTAGTATCATCCTATGCATATCATGAGTAGCATTGCCATGCTCATTTCATATGATGCTAGATGTGTTATGTTCAACATGTTCATGCCATGCTCATCTGATGTTGTTCTAGGGATATCATGTTCATCATTGTCTAACCTGTAATTGCCATGCTGTCGTCTGTCTTGACTGCTCTTGGTTGTTGTGAGCTTGAAGGTACATTCAATGAACTAACCTGGCGTGTCATGCCCGTTTGCAGGTCATGCCGGATTTGATTGCTTGTTTGCCGTGGAATCCTTGTTTGCGAGCTAGGATAAGCATTCTATCCAGAGTCCCTGCGGAGTGGAGTTCATCACCGTCGTCGCTGTTCCGCTGCCAGTAGTTATTCCGCTGCTTCATGTCGTTCTGCTACTTGCATGGAGAAACCGTGGCAGGCGTAGTGTCGCCGTGCTGATGTGATCCCCTTGTACCCATATAGACATTAATAAAGAGCTGATTTGTTCTATGCTAAGCAGTGCCGTATTCCAGAAGACTTCTCCCAATCTCTAGGCTGGAATACGGGGCGTTCCGGTTTCTCGGAGCCGGGGTGCCACAATATCAGTACCAAACCAAGTCCAAATGCCACTAAACTTTTGGAGATTTTTTTCTGGACAAAAGAGATACTAGAAGCTTCGGGAGAGGGACAGAAGACGAAGGAGGTGGCCACGAGCCACTAGGGCGAGCCCTGGTGCCTCATGGGCCCATGATACGTCCATTTTGCATCATGCTTTTATATCTATATTTATTGCATTATGGGCTGTTATTACACGTTATGTCACAATACTTATGCCTATTCTCTCTTATTTTACAAGGTTTACATGAAGAGGGAGAATGCCGGCAGCTGGAATTCTGGACTGGAAAAGGAGCAAATATTAGAGACCTATTCAGCACAGCTCCAAAAGTCCTAAAACTTCACGAAAGTTATTTTTGGAATTAATAAAAAATACTGGCGAAAGAATCCATCAAAGGGGGCCCACACCCTGGCCACGAGGGTGGGGGCGCGCCGTACCGCCCTGGGCGCGCCCCCTGCCTCGTGGGCCCCCTGGCAGGCCTCCAGTGCCCATCTTCTGTTATATGAAGTCTTTCGTCCGAGAAAAAAAATCATAAGAAAGCTTTCAGGAAGAAACTCTGCCACCACGAGGCGGAACCTTGGCGGAACCAATCTAGGGCTCCGGCAGAGCTGTTCTGCCGGGGAAACTTCCCTCTGGGAGGGGGAAATCATCACCAACGATCCTCTCAAAGGGAGGGGGTCAATCTCCATCAACATCTTCACCAACACCATCTCTTCTCAAACCCTAGTTCATCTCTTGTATCAATCTTTGTCCCAAAGCCTTAGATTGGTACGTGTGGGTTGCTAGTAGTGTTGATTACTCCTTGTAGTTGATGCTAGTTGGTTTATTTGGTGGAAGATCATGTCTTCAGATCCTTTATGCATATTAATACCCCTCTGATTATGAACATGAATATGACTTGTGAGTAGTTACGTTTGTTCCTGAGGACATGGGAGAAGTCTTGCCATAAGTAGTCATGTGAATTTGGTATTCCTTCGATATTTTGATGAGATGTATGTTGTGTTTCCTCTAGTGGTGTTATGTGAACATCGAATACATGACACTTCACCATTTTTTGGGCCTATAGGAAGGCATTGGGAAGTAATAAGTAGATGATGGGTTGCTAGAGTGACAGAAGCTTAAACCCTAGTTTATGAGTTGCTTCGTAAGGGGCTGATTTGGATCCATATGTTTCATGCTATGGTTAGGTTTACCTTAATACTTCTTTTGTAGTTGCGGATTCTTGCAATAGGGGTTAATCATAAGTGGGATGCTTGTCCATGAAAGGATAGCACCCAAGCACCGGTCCACCCACATACCAAATTATCAAAGTAACAAACTCGAACCATATAAGCGTGATGAAAACTAGCTTGACGGTAATTCCCATGTGTCATCGGGAGCGCTTTTCTCTATATAAGAGTTTGTCCAGGCTTGTCCTTTGCTAGAAAAATGATTGGGCCATCTTGCTGTACCTTATTTACTTTCATTGCTTGTTACCCGTTACAAATTACCTTATCACAAAACTATCTGTTACTGATAATTTCAGTGCTTGCAGAGAATACCCTGCTGAAAACCGCTTATCATTTCCTTCTGCTCCTTGTTGGGTTTGACACTCTTACATATCAAAAGGACTACGATAGATCCCCTATACTTGTGGGTCATCAAGACTCTTTTCTGGCGCCGTTGCCGGGGAGTGAAGTTCCTTTGGTGGGTGGAATTTGGTAAGGAAAAATTTATATAGTGTGCTGAAATTTATTGTCACTTGTTACTATGGAAAGTAATCCTCCGAGGGGCTTGCTCGGGGTATCTTCACCCCGACCATTAGAGCAAAGAGTTTCTCCTCAACCTACTGAAACTACTGAAAATGTTTACTTTGAAATTCCTTCGGGTATGATAGAGAAGCTGCTAGCTAATCCTTTTACAGGAGATGGAACATTACATCCCGATTTGCACCTAATCTATGTGGATGAAGTTTGTGGATTATTTAAGCTTGCAGGTATGCCCGAGGATGTTATCAAGAAGAAGGACTTCCCTTTATATTTGAATGGAGAGGCATTGACATGGTATAGGCTATGTGATGATATGGGATCATGGAACTACAACCGATTGAAATTGGAATTTCATCAGAAGTTTTATCCTATGCATCTTGTTCATCGTGATCATAATTACATATATAATTTTTGTCCTCGTGAAGGAGAAAGCATCGCTCAAGCTTGGGGGAGGCTTAATCCAATGTTATATTCATGCCCCAATCATGAGCTCTCAAGAGAAATGATTATTCAAAAAATTTATGCTCTGCTTTCTCTCAATAATCGCTCCATGCTCGATACTTCTTGTACTGGATCTTTTATGATGAAGACTATTGAATTCAAATGGGATTTATTGGGAAGAATTAAACGCAACTCTGAACATTGGGACCTCGACAAGGTAAGGAGTTAGGTATAACAGCTAAGTTTGATTGTGTTAAATCTTTTATGGATATCGATGTTTTCTATTAATTTAGCACTAAATATGGACTTGACTCTGAGATAGTAGCTTCTTTCTATGAATCCTTTGCTTCTCATGTTGATCTCCCTAAGGAGAAGTGGTTTAAATATAATCCTCCCATTGAAGTAAAAGTAGTTGCACCTATTAAAGTTGAAGAAAATACTATCACTTATAATGATCCTATCGTTCCTACTGCTTATATTGAGAAACCACCTTTCCCTATTAGAATAAAGGATCATGCTGAAGCTTCGACTGTGGTCAACAAAAGTAACATTAAGACACCCAAACCCCCTGAGAAAATTAAAGTTGAACATAGTATTGCTATGGTTAAAGTTCTCTTGGCTGATAATATTGATGGGCTATTTACTATTGTGAGGAAACTGCTAGAATTGCTAGACCTGATACTAAAAATAAACATAGACCTGTTGTAGGCATGCCTGTTATTTCTGTTAAAATAGGAGATCATTGTTATCATGGCTTATGTGATATGGGTGCTAGTGCAAGTGCAATACCTCATTCCTTATATAAAGAAATTATGCATGATATTGCACCTGCTGAGATAGAAGAAATTGATGTTACAATTAAGCTTGCCAATAGAGATACTATTTCACCAATTAGGATTGTTAGAGATGTTGAAGTCTTGTGTGGAAAAGTTAAATATCCTGTTGATTTTCTTGTTCTTGGTTCCCCACAAGATAAATTTTGTCCCATCATATTTGGTAGACCCTTCTTGAATATTGTTAATGCTAGGATAGACTGCGAAAAGGATGTTGCTACTATTGGCCTGGGGGATATGCCTCATGAGTTTAACTTTGCTAAATTTCGTAGACAACCCCGTGATGAGAAATTTCCTAGTAAAGATGAAATTATTGGTCTTGCTTCTATTGCCATGCCTCCTAGTGATCCTTTAGAACAATATTTGCTAGACCATGAAAATGATATGTATATGAATGAAAGAAGGGAAATAGATGAAGTATTCTTTAAACAGGGACCTATTTTGTAACACAACTTGCCTGTTGAAATCCTAGGGGATCCTCCTCCACCCGAGGGTGATCCCGTGTTTGAGCTTAAACCATTACCTGATACTCTTAAATATGCTTATCTTGATGAAAAGAAGATATATCCTGTTATTATTAGTGCTAACCTTTCAGAGCATGAAGAAAAGAAATTATTGAAAACTCGAAAGAAGAACCATGCTGCTATTGGATATACTCTTGATGATCTTAAGGGTATTAGTCCCAATCTATGCTAGCACAAAATAAAATTGGAGAAAGACGCTAAACCATTTGTTGATCACCAACGACGGTTAAATCCTAAGATGAAAGAAGTGGTAAGGAAAGAAATACTAAAGCTTCTGGAGGCAGGTATAATTTATCCCGTTGCTGATAGTCAGTGGGTAAGTCCTGTCCATTGTTTTCCTAAGAAGGGAGGTATTACTGTTGTTCCTAATGATAAATATGAATTGATCCCACAAAGAATTATTACAGGTTTTAGAATGGTAATTGATTTCCGCAAATTAAATAAAGCTACTAAAAAGGATCATTACCCTTTACCTTTTATTGATCAAATGCTAGAAAGATTATCCAAACATACACATTTTTGCTTTCTAGATGGCTATTCTGGTTTCTCTCAGATACCTGTGTCAAAAGAGGATCAAGAAAAGACCACTTTTACTTGCCCTTTCGGTACCTTTGCTTATAGACGTATGCCTTTTGGTTTATGTAATGCACCTGCTACCTTTCAAAGATGCATGATGGCTATATTCTCTGATTTTTGTGAAAAGATTGTTGAGGTTTTCATGGATGATTTCTCCGTTTACGGAACTTCTTTTGATGATTCCTTGAGCATCCTTAATCGAGTTTTGCAGAGATGTGTAGAAACTAATCTTGTCTTGAATTGGGTGAAGTGCCACTTTATGGTTAATGAAGGTATAGTCTTGCGGCATAAAATTTCTGAAAAAGGTATTGAAGTTGACAAAGCTAAAGTTGATGCTATTGAAAAGATGCCATGTCCCAAGGACATTAAAGGTATAAGAAGTTTCCTTGGTCATGCCAGTTTTTATAGGAGGTTCATTAAGGACTTGTCCAAAATCTCCAGGCCTCTGACTAATCTCTTACAAAAAGATATTCCTTTTGTCTTTGATGATGATTGTGTAGAAGCACTTGAAATACTTTAGAAATCATTGATTTCTGCACCTATTGTTTAGCCACCTGATTGGAATTTACCCTTTGAAATTATGTGTGATGCAAGTGATTATGCTGTAGGTGCTGTTCTAGGGAAAAGAGTTGACAAGAAATTAAATGTTATTCCATATGCTAGTAAAACTCTAGACAGTGCCCAGACAAATTATGCTACTACTGAGAAAGAATTTTTAGCAGTTGTTTTTGCTTGTGATAAGTTCAGACCTTACATTGTAGATTCTAAAGTAACTGTTCACACTGATCATGCTGCTATTAAATATCTTATGGAAAAGAAAGATGCTAAACCTAGACTTATTAGATGGTTTCTCTTAATATAAGAAATTGACTTGCATATTATTGATAGAAAGGGGGCTGAGAACCCCGTTGCAGACAACTTGTCTAGGTTAGAGAATGTTCTTGATGACCCACTACCTATTGATGATAGCTTCCCTGATGAACAATTAGTTGTCATAAATGCTTCTCGTATTGCTCCATGGTATGCTGATTATGCTAATTACATTGTTGCTAAATTTATATCACCTCGTTTCACATACCAACAAAAGAAAAAGTTTTTCTATGATTTGAGGCATTACTTCTGGGATGACCCACACCTTTATAAAGAAGGAGTAGATGGTGTCATTAGACGTTGTATACCTGACCATGAACAGGAACAGATCCTACGCAAGTGTCACTCCGATGCTTACGAAGGACATCACGCCGGAGATAGAACTGCACATAAGGTATTGCAATCCGGTTTTTATTGGCCTACTCTCTTCAAAGATGCCCGTAAGTTTGTCTTATGTTGTGATGAATGTCAAAGGATTTTTAATATTAGTAGACGTCAAGAAATTCCTATGAATTATTCACTTGTTATTGAACCATTTGATGTTTGGGGCTTTGATTATATGGGACCGTTTCCTTCCTCTAATGGGTATACACATATTTTAGTTGCTGTTGATTATGTTACAAAGTGGGTAGAAGCTATTCCAACTAGTAGTGCTGATCATAACACCTCTATTAAGATGCTTAAAGAAGTTATTTTTCCGAGGTTTGGAGTCCCTAGATATTTAATGAGTGATGGTGGTTCTCATTTTATTCATGGTGCCTTTCGTAAAATGCTTGCTAAGTATGATGTTAATCATAGAATTGCATCTCCATATCACCCATAGTCTAGTGGTCAAGTAGAATTGAGTAATAGAGATCTCAAATTAATTTTGCAAAAGACTGTTAATAGATCTAGAAAGAATTGGTCGAAGAAACATGATGATGCATTATGGGCCGATAGAACTGCATATAAAAATCCTATGGGTATGTCTCCATATAAAATGGTTTATGGAAAAACGTGTCACTTACCTATCGAACTAGAACATAAGGCATATTGGGCCATTAAAGAGCTCAATTATGATTTCAAACTTTCTGGTGAGAAGAGGCTATTTGACATTAGCTCACTTAATGAACAGAGAACCCAGGCCTATGAGAATGCCAAACTGTTTAAAGAAAAAGTTAAAAGATGGCATGACAAAAGGATACAAAAGCGTGAGTTTAATGTACGTGATTATGTATTGCTATTCAACTCTCATTTAAGATTTTTTGCAGGAAAACTTCTCTCTAAATGGGAAGGTCCTTACGTTATCGAGGAGGTCCATCGTTCCGGTGCCATAAAAATCAACAACTTCCAAGGTACAAATCCGAAGGTGGTGAACGATCAAAGAGTCAAACATTATATCTCAGATAATCCCATAAATGTTGAAACCAATGTTATTGAAACCGTAACCCCGGAGGAATACATAAGGGACACTTTCCAGAATGTTTCGGACTCCGAAAAAGAATAGGTATGTGGTAAAGTAAGTAAACCGACTCCAAAATAGTTCTAATGAGAATTTTTCTTAGATTTGGAATATTTAATAAAATAGGAAAACAGGAAGTAGTCCGGGAAGGACACGGGGCTTCCACGAGGGTGGAGGGCGCGCCCTACCCCCCTGGGCGTGCCCCCCTGCCTCGTGGGAACCTCGTGTGCTCTCCGGACTCCGTGTTCTTGCACGATACTTCTTTTGGTCAGTAAAAATTCATTATATAATCTCCCAAAGGTTTTGACCACCGTGTCATGCAAATATCCTCTGTTTTTGTTTCGGGCTGTTTCTGTAGTAGGATTGGAGCAAGATGTCATCTCAGGATTCCGACGGAGAGAGCTATGTCCCACATCTCGTTGCTGACCCAAAGACCTATGGGGATCTATCTCCTTGTGGTCAAACTACGGATGATGAGGAGGATGCTCATTTGATGAGGATCAATGATTCAAGTTCGGAGGAGGAGGATGTCCCTCTACCTCAATCTGGGGATATGCACGTGAAGTTCAAGAAATCTAGTCTTCCCAAGAGGGCTAAACTGTCTAACAACCGATCTATTCCTTCTCATTTTCGGCAGAAAAGCAAGGGAGATTTATGTGACAAGATCTTGAAGCTGGAAACGGAAGTTGATGATTTAAAGGAAAAAATTGTTCTTCTCAAATACAATATGAAAAAGCTGAAGGCACAATTAACTCCATCATCACCACCTCTGAAGAAAGAGACATAATCACATGGGTATGCGCACTCCCCTTGGCAACTGCCAAGCTTGAGGGAGGTGCCCCGGTATCATATCACCATCACACTCCTATCTTTACCATTTTTCTTAGTTCGATCCTTTTGGTAATATCTTGATCTAGTAGAATAAAGTTTTAGTGTAATCTAGTTTGGAGTTTTGCTTTATGATCCTTCTATGTAATCGAGTCCGTGACCTATATATAATAAAGATTAGTATTGAGTCAAGGGCTTGATTATCTTGGTATGATCTTGAGGGAATAAACAAAAAGAGAAAGAATAAAAAGAAGTAAAGAGATCATATGGATCTTATGGATAGTAATGACTTCACATATAAAGAGTGTGATGAATAAAAGTTGTTGAGAGTTAACAAACATAGTTTTGGTCATCGTTGCAATTAATAGGAAGTAATAAAGAAAGAGAGGTTTTCACATATAAATATACTATCTTGGACATCTTTTATGATTGTGAGCACTCATTAAAGTATGACATGCTAAAGTGTTTATGTTGGACAAGGAAGACAACGTAATGGGTTATGTTTTCTTAGATCTGAAATAAAGTATATTGTCATGGATCATCCAACATGTTGAGCTTGCCTTTCCCTCTCATGCTACCCAAATTCTTTGCACCAAGTAGAGATACTACTTGTGCTTTCAAATATCCTTAAACCCAGTTTTGCCATGAGAGTCCACCATATCTACCTATGGATTGAGTAAGATCCTTCAAGTAAGTTGTCATGTTGCGTGCAATGAAAATTGCTTTCTAAATATGTATGATCTATTAGTGTGGAGAAAATAAGCTCTGTAAAGTGACGTTCTTTTGCATTAAGATTTCGTGCATCCAACCATAAAAGCACATGACAACCTCTGCTTCCCTCTGCGAAGGGCCTATATTTTACTTTTGTCTTATTCCTTATGCAAGAGTCATAGTGATCTTCACCTTTCCTTTTTACATTTTATCCTTTGGCAAGAACCTTGTGTTGGAAAGATCCTGATATATATATATATATATATATATATATATATATATATATATATATATATATATATATATATATATATATATATCCAATTGGATGTAAGTTAGCATGAATTATTATTGTTGACATTACCCTTGAGGTAAAAGGTTGGGAGGCAACACTATAAGCCCCTATCTTTCTCCGTGTCCGATTAAAACTCCATACCCATAAGTATTGCGTGAGTGTTAGCAATTGTGAAAGACTATATGATAGTTGAGTATGTGGACTTGCTCAAAAGCTCTTATATTGACTCTTTCCGATGTTATGATAAATAGCAATTGCCTCAATGACCAAGATTATAGTTTGTTGGTTCTCAATGAATTTTCTGATTCATACTATACATTGTGAATAGATTATTACTTGAGCATAATAAATCATATGACAATATCCATATATGTTGCTGTTTTAAGAATGATCATGATGCCCTCATGTCCGTATTTTATTTTATCGACACCTCTATCTCTAAACATGTGGACATATTTTGCGTTATCGGCTTCCGCTTGAGGACAAGCGAGGTCTTATCTTGGGGGAGTTGATACGTCCATTTTGCATCATGCTTTTATATCTATATTTATTGCATTATGGGCTGTTATTTCATGTTATGTCACAATACTTATGCCTATTCTCTCTTAGTTTACAAGGTTTACATGAAGAGGGAGAATGCCGGCAGCTGGAATTCTGGACAGGAAAAGGACCAAATATTAGAGACCTATTCTGCACAGCTCCAAAAGTCTTGAAACTTCACGGAAGTTATTTTTGGAATTAATAAAAAATACTGGTGAAAGAATCCATCAGAAAGGGCCCACACCCTGGCCACGAGGGCGGGGGGTGCGCCCTACCCCCCGCGCGCGCCCCCTGCCTCGTGGGCCCCCTGGCAGGCCTCCGGTGCCCATCTTATGCTATTTGAAATCTTTCATCCGAGAAAAAAATCATAAGCAAGCTTTCGGGAAGAAACTCCGTCGCCACGAGGCGGAACCAATCTAGGGCTCCGGCGGAGCTGTTCTGCCGGGGAAACTTCCCTCCGGGAGGGGGAAATCATCGCCATCGTCATCACCAACGATCCTCTCATCTGGAGGGGGTCAATCTCCATCAACATCTTCACCAACACCATCTCCTCTCAAACCCTAGTTCATCTCTTGTATCCAATCTTTGTCCCAAAGCCTCAGATTGGTACGTGTGGGTTGCTAGTAGTGTTGATTACTCCTTGTAGTTGATGCTAGTTGGTTTATTTGGTGGAAGGTCATATGTTCAGATCCTTTATGCATATTAATACCCTTCTGATTATGAACATGAATATGATTTGTGAGTAGTTACATTTGTTCCTGAGGACATGGGAGAAGTCTTGCTATAAGTAGTCATGTGAATTTGGTATTCGTTCGATATTTTGATGAGATGTATGTTGTCTTTCCTCTAGTGGTGTTATGTGAACATCGACTACATGACACTTCACCATTGTTTGGGCCTAGAGGAAGGAATTGGGAAGTAATAAGTAGATGATGGGTTGCTAGAGTGAAAAAAACTTAAACCCTAGTTTATGAGTTGCTTCGTAAGGGGCTGATTTGGATCCATATGTTTCATGATATGGTTAGGTTTACCTTAATACTTCTTTTGTAGTTGCGGATGCTTGCAATAGGGGTTAATCATAAGTGGGATGCTTGTCCAAGAAAGGACAACACCCAAGCACCGGTCCACCGACATACCAAATTATCAAAGTAACGAACGCGAATCATATAAGCGTGATGAAAACTAGCTTGACGGTAATTCCCATGTGTCCTCGGGAGCAATTTTCTCTATATAAGAGTTTTTCCAGGCTTATCCTTTGCTACAAAAAGGATTGGGCCATCTTGCTGCACCTTATTTACTTTCATTACTTGTTACCCGTTACAAATTACCTTATCACAAAACTATCTGGTTACCGATAATTTCAGTGCTTGCAGAGAATACCTTGCTGAAAACCGCTTATCATTTCCTTCGCTCCTCGTTAGGTTCGACACTCTTACTTATCGAAAGGACTACGATAGATCCCCTATACTTGTGGGTCATCAGCCCACCTTTGCTCCAGTTGAACTAATTTTGCCTCTATAAATTCTCTAAAATCGGGAAACCAACATATAGCACCACAAGAAATTATTTTTCCGCCGTCACAAGCTTCCGTTCTCGAGAGATCCCATATGGAGACCTTTCCTGGCACTCTTCCGATGGGGGCATCAACCATAGGGGGGCTCTACAGCAACCTTGTTGCGCTTCCGATGATGTGTGAGTAGTTTATCACAGACCAACGGGTCCATAGCTAGTAGCTAGATGGCTTCTTCTTCTCTCTCTTTGATCTTCAATAAAATGTTCTCCTTAATGTTCCTGGAGTTCTATTCGATGTAATCACTTTTTGCGGTGTGTTTGTTGGGATCCGATGGATTGTGAGTTTATGATCAGATTATCTAGGAATACTATTTGAGTCTTCTCTGAACTATTTTATGCACAATTATGATTGCTTTGTATTTCTCTCCAATCTATTGATTTGGTTTCACTGGTGCGCGTCGGTGCTATACAAACGATTTTTAATCCATTTCCGCGATGACATTTGGAACCGTCGCCAAGTTAGTGTGGGAGATAGGGGGTCCATGAGGGAGTCCTGGACTAAGGGGTCCTCGGGCGTATGGCCTGTTATCCATGGGCCAGACTGATGGGCTGTGAAGATATGAAGGCTGAAGACTATACCCGTGTCCGGATTGTACTCTACTTGGTGTGGAAGGCAAGCTTGGCAACCGACTATGAAGATTCCCTCTTCTATAACCGACCCTATGTAACCCTAGGTCTCTCCGGTGTCTATATAAACCGGAGAGCATAGTCCGCATGGGGACATACTCATTACCATATTCACATAGGCTAGACATCTAGGGTTTAGCTATTACGATCTCGTGGTAGATCCACTCTTGTAATAATCATATTCATCAAGATCAATCAAGCAGGAAGTAGGGTATTACCTCCATAGAGAGGGCCTGAACCTGGGTAAACATCGTCTCCCCCGTCTCCTGTTACCATCGATCCTAGACGCACAGTTCGGGACCCCCTACCCGAGATCCGCCGGTTTTGACACCGACATTGGTGCTTTCATTGAGAGTCCCACTGTGCCGTCGGCAAAGGACTCGATGGCCCCTTCGATCGTCAGTAAGGACGTTGTCCAGGGAGAAACCTTCCTTCCCGGGAAAATCTTTGTGTTCGACGGCTTCGTACTGCGGGCCAACTCACTTGGCCATCTGGAGCAGGTCGATAGCTACGCCCCTGGCCATCAGGTCGGATTTGGAAGCTTGAACTACATCGTGGATATCCATGGAGACTTGATCTTCGATGGATTTGAGACCGCGACGATCGCTCCCCCTCTCTCCGATGGTCATGACTTAAATCTGTCATTGGATCACGTCCAGGAGATGGATCATGTTGTTGCAAGGGCCTCAGCACAGAAGCAGATCGTGCCCTCCGAGGCCTCAAAGTCCGTGGCGTTGGAGCCGCACAAGGACTCGACATCCTGCAATGCTTGTGTCAGTGGAACCCCGGACTCGTCTCCGGCTATACAATTCAGATCAGGCGCGCCTGCGGCACCGAGCGGGATCGATTATCGATTTTCGAATTCAGTGCCGCAGAAATCTTCCAGCGTTCACCTTTGGGTGACGTATTAAACTCTTTGAAGAACTTTTCTTGGGAGGAAGACTCACAGCCGAACTATATTCGGTTCGAGCTAGAGGCGGACGACGAGGAATTTTCCTTCCCACCCGCCACCCACTTCATAGCCACCGTCGATGACTTAACCGACGTGCTTGACTATGGCTCCGAAGACATCGACGATATGGACGACGATGACAACAAGGAGCAAGGCCAAGACCCGCCATTTACTGGACGCTGGACGGCCACCTCTTCGTATGACGTGTACATGGTTGATACACCTAAAGGATCTGGCGACGAGAAAGAAGAGCCATACGTGAATAAACCCTCTGAGACGCAATCCAAGCGTCGACGCCCCAAACACCGCTCTAAGCCTTGATGCTCAAAAGATGGCAACACCGGCACCAGAGAAAATAGCACTTCGGGTGACACCGAAAACAACGAAGACCCTATCGGAGCTACATCCGAACATGAGGAAAAAGACAAAGGGCAAGATAACCCCGATGAACAAGCCATAGAAGATGACTCGGAGGATGATAGTTACCGTACACCCTCCGAGGAGGAGGAGACAAGCCTCGGCAATGACGATTTGATCGTTCCTGAGGATCCTCTGGAGCAGGAGCGCTTCAAGCTGCAGCTCATAGCCACTGCAAGGAGCCTGAAAAAGAAACAACAGCAGCTTCAAGCCGAACAAGATCTGCTCATCGACAGATGGATTGACGTCCTGATAGTTGAAGAATACGGCCTCAAGCGCCCAACCAAGAGCTACCCAAAACGCAGACTGCTACCTCAGTTCGACGAGGAGGCACCAGATCTCATACATCCCTCGTGCAATGCGGACCGACCACCACGTGGTTGGGATAGAGCGGTGGACCGGCCACCCCGAGGTCGGGATAAAACGGCAACCCAGGCCGAATAGCAGCCCGCCCCACCGCCTCACAAAGACAGACCAGCTTGGGACCATACGTACGACCTTCAGCAGACCCTGGCCAGTAGAGCAGGACATAAAAGATCGATCTACGGATCACGAGGACGTGCCTCGAGGCACGACGATGGCCACCTATTCGGGCGTGACAAACCTAACCACGCCCGAGACGAATACCGCAGACGGACTCCATTAGAGCTACGCCGTGATGCGGCCCAGTATAGAGGTGCCGCACACCCTCTCTGCTTCACAGATGAAGTACTGGATCATGAATTCCCCGAGGGGTTCAAGCCCGTCAATATCGAATCATACGACGGCACAACCGATCCCGCAGTATGGATCGAGGATTTCATTCTCCATATCCATATGACTCAAGGAGATGACCTCCACGCCATTAAATACCTCCCACTAAAGCTCAAATGGCCAGCTCGGCACTGGCTTAACAACCTGCCTGAATATTCTATCGCCAGCTGGGAGGACTTGGAAGAAGCTTTCCTAGACAACTTCCAAGGAACCTATGTCCGGTCACCAGACGCCGATGACTTAAGCCACATAGTTCAACAACCTGGAGAATCAGCCAGAAAATTATTGACTAGGTTCCTAACCAAAAAGAACCAGATCGTTGACTGTCCGGATGTCGAGGCCTTAGCAGCCTTCAAACAAAGCATCCGTGATGAATGGCTAGCACGCCACCACAGCCAAGAAAAGCCGAAGTCCATGACAGCCCTCACGGCACTCATGACCCACTTTTGCGCGGGAGAGGACAGTTGGCTGGCTCGTAGTAACAACACAGCTAATGACACATGCCCCTCCAAGGACAAAAACAGCACCGGCAAGCTCTGGCGGAGCAGACACAAACGCCACAGCAATGGCGATAACACCGATGACACAACAGTTCATGCCGGATTCAGTGGCTCCAAGTCCAGCCAGCGAAAGAAGCCCTATAAAAGGAGCAGCGGAAGGCCATCCAGCTTGGACCGCATACTCGATCGTCCTTGCCAAATACATGGCACCCCAAACAAACCGGCAAACCATACTAACAGAGATTGCCGGGTCTTTAAACAAGCCAGCAAGGTAAATAGCAAAAAAGGGGAATCACAGAGCAAGGACGATGACGAGGAGCCCCGACAGCCGAGCAATGGGGGGCAAAAGAAATTTCCCCCTCAAGTCAAAATGGTGAACATTATATACACCACACACATCCCCAAAAGGGAGCGTAAGACATCACTTAGGGTCGTCTTCGCGGTAGAGCCAGTCGCCCCAAAATTCAATCTGTGGTCATTGTTCCCGATCACCTTCGATCGTCGAGACAACCCAACTAGTATCCGCCACGGTAGTTCAGCCGCACTAGTCGTTGACCCGATTATTGACGGGTTTCACCTAACACGAGTCCTGATGGACGGTGGTAGCGGTGTCAACCTGCTCTATCAAGACACAGTGCGGAAGATGGGCATTGATCCCTCATGAATGAAACCAACAAAGACTACCTTTAAAGGAGTCATACCAGGCATAGAGGCTAGCTGTACGGGCTCAATCACGGTGGAAGTAGTCTTCGGTTCTTCAGACAACTTCCGAAGTGAGGATTTAATCTTCGACATCATCCCCTTCCACAGCGGATACCACGCACTGCTCGGATGAACAGCGTTTGCTAGATTCAATGCAGTGCCACACTACGCTTATCTCAAGCTCAAGATGCCCGGTCCAGGCGGCATCATAACAGTCAATGGCAATACGGAACGCACCCTCCGAATAGAAGAGCACAAAGCCGCCCTAGCAGCAGAAATACAGAACGGCCTTCTCAAGCAGCATCATAATCCGGCTGCCGAGCCCCTAGACACCATCAAGAAGGTCCGGACAACACTGCAGCAGGACAGCTCGGCTTGTCACGAGTCGAATTAGCAATTCGGCCTCCGTTCCAGCCCCGGTGAGGCAACAGCATTACTGACGCGCGTACATAAACCACGCATTCAAAACCCCATGGGTATCGACGGAGGCATAACTCGTTCGCGATCCGCAGTATGGCTTGACCGACCCTGGGATTCACCCGCTTTTACCTTTTTTATGGGGTTTCTTCTCTTTTCGAGGTCTATACGGACAACCCGCTTTCAGAACACACCAAGGAGGCAAGGAGCTTTGGCGTACAGGGGAACCCCCAGGTGATCTCTAATAAAAGATTACCATACTTGTTTTACATACCCACACGCAGCTCGCCCTTGTCTACGGCATGCTAAATAGCCGTACTCGCTCATCGCGTTACTTGTACAAAGCACGCCTCGACGTACTAGTTACATCACCATGGTGAATAAATGGTTGCGTCAGCTCATTACTTCATTTCTCCCATTTCCTCACCTTAATATCTATTACTTATTGCACACGTACACCATGGTACGTACTGCTATGCCAGGGGCTTCATTACACCCCGCATCACGACAATAAAAGTCTGAACACTTTTACAGTATAGTTCGGCACCCCAAACTTATAGCATTATATGCATCGGCTCCGAATCATGTCTTTGGTCAATAGTTGGGTTGCCCGGCTCCTGTGTTTACTACCTTACATTCCGCTATATTGGCTAGGGTAGTAAAGGGAGAACTACTGCGATTGTGCCCCGGTTATTCTGGACGAGCACCTCAGTAATGAAAGTCGAAAACTGACTGTCATGATGTGGCGAGAGTCGGTCAGCTGTTCGCGAGCTTCCAAATTGTTGGAGATTTTCTCCGCTTCTTGCGAAGAATCGGTTCTTTCGATTAGGCGTGTATAACGTCCCTAACTCGGCCTTCCGAACACCAGGGGCTTCGCCAACTTTATTCATTGTCAAACTCCTATGGCTAAGTGAGGGAGGTAAAGGCCGCATAGTCTGATTGCCTTGTTCGTTGCGCGAAACACCTCCTTTAAGGACCAGAATGTGGAGTAAAGAGTGTTTAGATTTATCCCGAACACCCCTGTACTATCTACGTGGGGGCAGAAGCCGACAACTGGTCAACCCTCAGATTTAATAAACGGACGCACAGGAGGTAAAATTTAAATCATAAACATTATACTACATAAAATCATTGTTCCATATTACAGAACAAGGTAATATACATGTTCTTATGGGAATATAACATCCTTCGAACATTGCTCCGCCACAAGGCGTGACCCCTCCAGAACACCGTCAAAATAGTGCTCGGATCGACGATGCTCCTTGCCCTCCGGCGGTCCCTCGGTCATCAGCTTCTTGGCATCCAGCTTCGCCAAATGCGTCTTGATGCGAGCAAAGGCCATACGCGCATCTTCAATGCAGACCGACCACTTCACGGCTTCGAGCCGCGGACAGGCACTCACAAGCCGCTACACAAGTCCTAAATAGCTACTAGGTATACGATTGGCAGGTCACAGCCGGACTATTAGGTCCTTCATGGCTAGCTCTGCCAACCTATGCAGCTCGACCAACTGCTTTAGTTGGTCGCTGAAGGGCACCGCATGTTTGGATCCCAGATGTTGGGACCAGAATAGCTTCTCCGTGGACATCCCTTCTTCGGCTCTGTAATGCTCGGCAGCATCTGATACATTGTGCGGCAGATCTGTAAATGCCCCTGGAAAATCCAATTTCAGGATTAGTACAAGGAACGTTTCTTCTATATACTTGCAATGCATGGTGAAAGACTTACCCGCTGTAATCTTCTTGGCCGCCTCAATTTCCTGGAGGGCGCTCTGGTCTTTGGCTCGCGCATCCTGCGTGCTCTGGCGGACTGTCGCCAATTTGGACTCTTGCGCCTTACAACCGCACTCCAGGGACTCAAATATCTCTATCATGCCCTGGAGCTGTTGCTGCGCCTCGACAACCCGGGCCTCGTGCTTCTCGCGCGAGGCACGTTCCTTGGCCGCTTTGTCCTCGGCTTCGGCTAGCGCCTTCTTAAGGGTTGCCACCTCGGTCATGGACCCTAATAAAGTTTATGACACTTTAGTCCAATCGGACTATTCATTTTTTCGAAATATACCCACATGTTACTGCATACCTTGGCTCTCCTCCAACTTCTTCTTCACGAGGCCGAGCTCTTCCTCGGCCTGCTCCAGTTTCTGCTTCAGTCCGGAGACCTCCGCAGCATGAGTAGTGGCAGCCTACAGCGATACCTGCTTATTCACATAGACAACTCATGTTAGACTCCTGCGATATTTATTCTTGATCCTATGTTCGACTTTTCTTCCCAAACACCAAACAGAGCATCAGGGGCTACTGTCTATACTGTGATATTTTTCCTACAACCACATTACTTACCTCAAAGCCCGTAAGAAGGCTAGTGCAGGCTTCAGTCAGTCCGCTTTTGATGAACTAATCCTTTTCTATTACCATGTCCATAAGGACACGATGTTCATCTACGATAGAGGCACCTCATAGCGCCTCTAGCAGATTATCCGGTGCCTCTGGCTAGACAGAGGTCACCGGTGCAACAGGCACGTTCCCTCCTTGTGGAGAGTGCCGTTCGCTGGACCCCTGAGCCGTGTGGATCTCCGGAATGGTATCCGGCTGAGGCCCAAAGGGAACTCGGGCCCCGTCGCCAGTCCCCGCGGGAACTTTTTCCCCCATGTGTCCGGTGACTTTAGAATCGTCCCGGGGCGCCACCCCGATGATCTCCGGAAGCTCCCCCCAGTTGGGGAAGGTCTTTTGCGACACCACCTCGTCATCACCCTTGGGAGAGATGGAATGAGCAGGTGGCAGAGACGTGCTAGCCATCTCCTTTGAGTCTAGCGATTCCTTTGTCGAGGATCGCGGAGAGCCATCGCGTGCCGGACTATAATAACATGGTTTTAGGTATATAAATATCACAGACCAGAAAGGCCAGACGTTTTCGGATTCTGGTACTTACAAGGCGGCTTGAGGCTTGGTCCGACAAGGTCACTCCGGACTGCTATCAACATCCCACACGGAGATATCCGCGAGGGAGCCTCTAACCCTCTTGGGCGTTTTCGCCCCCGGACTTGTGGGGGCCGCTCTCTTCCTCCTCCCCACTTCGAGTGGGGAGTCGATCTCTTTTTCCTCTTCGTCGTGAGACGAAGAGGAAGTCTCGCTTTCGTACGTCTCGTCCGGAGTGCTACTCCGGCGAAGGCCCTTCTTGGCCCCTTGGGCCGCCTTCTTAGCCGTCTTCTCTGGCACCTCATAAGGCGGAGGGAACATCATTTTCTCCAGTAATGGAAATTCCTGGTCCTCGGGCAGCGGAGCCGGGCAGTTGATCTCCTCGGCCAACTTGATCCAAGCCTGAAAATAGGGGAAGGAAGCTTAAATTTCCTCTCAAAATATGCTACTAGGGCGTACTCCTTGAAAACATTAAAGGAACTAACCGAGTTGGGCTGGCGTTTTAAGCTAAGCCCGCGGTCTTCGATCGTAGGCGGTGGCATCTCGCCGGCCTTGAAGAGCACCTTCCAGATTTCTTCATGCATCGTGCCGAAGAGCTCTAGTAGCGTCCGGTGCTTGGCCGGATCGAACTCCCACAAATAACAAGTCCGGAGTTGGTACGGAAGGACCCGACGAATAAGCATGACCTGGACCGTGTTGACAAGATTGATTTTCCTGTCTATCATGTTCTGGATGCACGTCTGGAGCCCAGTCAGCTCTTCCAAAGGACCCCAGGTTAGGCCCCTCTCTTGCCAGGAGGTGAGCCGCATCGGGATTCCGGATCGGAATTCGGGGGCCCTTGTCTAGTCAGTGTCGCGCGGCTCGGTGATGTAGAACCACCCCGATTGCCACCCCTTCACCGTCTCCGCAAGTGAGCCTTCGGGCCAGGTGATGTTGGGCATCTTGCCCACCATAGCGCCTCCGCACTCTGCTTGTTGGCCGCGCACTACTTTCGGCCTCACATTGAAGGTCTTCAGCCACAGGCCGAAGTGAGGAGGGATGCGGAGAAAAGCCTCACAAACGACGATAAATGCCGAAATGTTGAGGATAATTGGGGGCTAGGTCATGAAAATCCAGCCCGTAGTAGAACATCAACCCACTGACGAATGGATGAAGAGGGAAACCCAGCCCGCGGACAAAATGTGTAAGAAACACAACCCTCTCGTGGGGCTCGGGAGTAGGGACAATCTGTCCCTTGGCCGGGAGTCGATGAGTGATCTCCTTGGCCAGATATCCAGCCTCCCAAAGCTCCTTGATATCCTTCTTCTTGACGGACGAGGCCATCCACTTACCCCCAGCTCCGGATCCGGATATCTTTGGAGTGCTTTCTCGAACAGGGAAGGAGCTAAAGATTGGGAGCTGGAGCTCAGGGACGGAAGGCGTTGAGGCGGAACCGAGGTGTGGGTTAAGAAAGGGGATCCTTACCCCCTTATAAAGGACATGAATGTCAAGCGCCTCTCCACTTGCCTTAAACACGCTCCCAAGGACCGTGCAAACGGCGCGGTTGGGTTACCTATGCCCGCTTTGATGAGAATCCCGCAATAAGGGGACACGATCTCTGCTTCGACAAGACATGCCAATGGCAACCACGTCTTGAAATGTGGCATGGCAGAAGAAAAACGGTTCGAAATTATGACCGGGCAGACGTGATGTCATGTTATAAAAAGCTGTTAGCGGATAGAACTTGTGTAATATATATATATATATATATATATATATATATATATATATATATATATATATATATATATATATATATATATATATCTCTACGGTTGTGTATGGTGCGGGTAACAGGTCCGGATACAATCATCGCATCCGAAGACTATCTTGGAGTTCGAAAGAAGGGGAACCCTCCTTGCAATGTCGAAGACAATGTGCGAGCCGGACTCCTCATCATTGAAGCCAGGTTCAGGGGATACTGAGGGAGTCCTGGACTAAGGGGTCCTCAGGCGTCCGGCCTGTTATCCATGGGCCGGACTGATGGGCTATGAAGATATGAAGGCCGAAGACTATACCCGTGTCCGGATTGGACTCTACATGGCGTGGAAGGCAAGCTTGGCGACCGACTATGAAGATTCCCTCTTATATAACCGACCCTATGTAACCATAGATCTCTCTGGTGTCTATATAAATCGAAGAGCATAGTCCGGATGGGGACATACTCATTACCATATTCACATAGGCTAGACTTCTAGGGTTTAGCTATTAGAATCTCGTGGTAGATCCACTCTTGTAATACTCATATTCATCAAGATCAATGAACCAGGAAGTAGGGTATTACCTCCATAGAGAGGGCCCGAACCTGGGTAAACATCGTGTCCCCTGTCTCCTGTTACCATTGATCCTAGACGCACAGTTTGGGACCCCCTACCCGGCATCCGCCGGTTTTGACACCGACAGTCCTTCCCACACGACCCAGAAACCGTCGGGGATAGGGCCCCTACAGTACTCCTACTCGTTTCTGCTCCCATTGCCATCGCAGTCGGTATTCTGTGGTGCTACGTTTACGATGCGCGGCCCATCACAAACGGTTCACTATTATATAACGTGTATGTTGCGCGTCCCATCACAAATGGTTCATTGTTAAGAAGATTAGCTAATCATTGTACGAGTGTCGGATAGGATTACGAAACGTCAGACCGTCGTAACATCGTCGTACACGACAACTATCGCACACGCTATTCTGTGGTGCAACGTTTACGATGCATACTTCATCAAAAATACTTCATGGTTGTGAATCATGTACGATAAGGCAACTAAAACAAGCATTTAGTTTGCCCGCACCGTTTGTGATATTGTCTGACATCGCACACGCTTTGCAAACGGCAACTGTGTGCATCCTTGCACACGTTTCCTCTCAATGAACCGTCTGGGATTATGGTGCATATCACAAACTTTTGGATTTTACCAACCGTGTGTGCCGTAACAACACGGAGAGCGTAATTTCACCATAATCTAATTGCTGCTTTTTCAAATTGTACCAGATTAGGATTTGAATTTGAATGTATGCTACAACTTTATTCATATCCATCAGGTTCAAACAACCAATGCATTATTCGATTCATAGGTACATATGTTCAAGAATTACATAAGAACCAAATAAGAAATGATGAACCACGGCTGTATACTTGTACTATTAAAGAAAGTAAAGAAGGAGGCGAAATTAATTCTGGTTGCTGAACAAGGTGAAGCGGAATGCCCATATTGTGCCCTCCTCCATGCAGAAGGCACGCACGACTCTAGTCCAACCCCTTGTGATAGCCGACCGCCCATCCTTCACGGTCTTCATGAAAACATCTAAATAATTATCGTGTTCTGGTAGAAATACTTTAACCTTTGCATGTGCACCAATAATGTAGTTTGAGAGGTAATCTCGAGTAAACTGCTTTGGCAACCACTACAAAGGAAAGAGATTCAGACATTGTCATCTAACACAACTCATTATGGGCAGTAAAAAGAAGGCTGCAGAGTTCTTACTTACCATCTTGCAGTTCGCTGTTGTCTTGGATAAAGTGTAAACAAATAGTTTAATTGCCATCTTTGGACCCATTTTACTAATAATCTTTATCAGCTTCCTCACTTGATGCTGGTTCATCGATATCTCATTGCCCCATACACAGAAAGAGTCGAAGCGCGGATCTTTACCAATGACATATGTAGCTAAAAGCACCAAGTTAATATTAGAAGCTAAACAGCAATTGCATAATGATGTAGTACAACACTCCTTTATAATATGTCTATTTACATCCGTATGTGGTAGTCCATTTGAAATCTCTAGAATGACAAATATTTTGGAACGGAGGGAGTATCTTATAACATCTGTCGGATTTCGGGTTCCGGCAGAACCTCTAGGTTCGAACACTGGGGTGCGCGCAGAGATCTCGCCCTCTACCTACCTGCACCTTGCCACCTCGCTAGGATCTAAACTATGAAAGGAACAACAAAAGAGACACAAGGTTTATACTGGTTCAGGCCACCATTGTGGTGTAACACCCTACTCCAGTGTGTGGTGTGGTGGATTGCTTCTTGGGCTGGTGATGAACAATACAAGGAAGAACAACCTCGCGAGGGTCTGTTCTTGGCTGGTGCGATGAACTGCTAGGGGGAGTTCAGTCGCTCTGCTGATTCAAGGTGCTGGATCCTCCATCAGGCTCTCCTCTAGCTGTCTCTACCCTGTGGGTGGCTAGTCCTATTTATAGGCAAAGGCCCTGGGCCTCTTCCCAAATATTGAGCGGGAAGGGCGCCAACAATTGGCCATTTTGAAGGGGAACATCTAGTACACTTATCCTGACTAAAGTTGGTTCTCGCCTGTCAAAGGCTCTGGTGGTGACGCCGGCTTGGGCTCCACGATGACTTCCTTCCTGTCGTTGCGACGGTCTTGGTCTTGTTGCACCGAAATGGATGCCTTTGCTTGATACTCTTGCCTGCGCTTGCCCCCTTTGCACCAAAGAGGAAAGGAGGACACTGCGTGGGCTGGCGCCCGCCTGGCGCCCTTGGTCGTAACGGCTTGCTTCATGGGCACCTTGTGAGGTACCCCGCCTTGATCTCTTCGCCTCCTTGCGAGCCAGCCTGACGAGGCCGTGCCTGAGGAAGCTTCCTGTCGTCCGCCCCGCGAGGCTTGGCCCCTCGCGAGGGTCTTGAGCTTGTGCTGATGAAGATGGGCCGTGCTGGGCCACCCCTTGAGGCACGCCGCAGCCGCCGCAGTGCAAGTCTGGGACCCCATTCCTGAACGCCGACAGAGCCCCGGGCTCAAGGCGCGCCTGGACTTGGCTGAGCAGAGAAGCGAAGGGGAAAGTGCGAAGCGCTGCGGGCCCTAACAGCCTGCAGCCTCGGGCGCCGCGTGGCGGTTGATTGGACCTGGGCGCCCCTGCTTCCCCACGACGCCTCGGCGACTGCACGAATTGACAAGTCCCTGCATGCAAAGCGGGTCATGATTACCTGCGATCATGGAGGTCGACGGTTGGCCTTCCCCGGCTATAAGTACGGAACGGCGCGTGCCCTTCCACTCCATCTCTCCTTGCTTCTCCTTACTTGCTCCACCTTGCCGCAATGGCTCTGATCCGCCGATTCTACGCGGAAGAGAAGGGAAAGGCTCCCCGAGAGGTTCCCGACCCGCTTCCGCCGAAGAAGCGGCTAGCCCTATGCTGTCGAGATGAGGGCTCCCGGCAGGATGTGTCGAGGCCTTGGTGCGAGCGGCCGCCGCCAGGGTTCCCGCTGCCCTTGTACGCCCACCTTGAGGGCCCCGCAGAAGTTGATGCCGAGCGCCATGGACGACGCCGCCGTCGGCGCCGGCGGGTCACGGCTGTGCGTGTTGTCCCTCCTGGAGTTCATGCTGAGGGCTCCTCCCGAGAGTTTGTGCTCCACGCCGCCATGCCTCCTCAGTCTTGGATTCGCCTTCCTCCCTCCTTCTCCTTCGTGATGCCGCAGGGGGGATACTTGGAGCTCTGGTTGCAGCATGCCGGCTGCAACACCCTCGTGACCGAAGCGGAGGTCGCGGTCGTCACCTGGGGCAAGGTCTTCATGACTCGAGGCTGGGGCGAGATCACCCGGGCCTGCAGGACGAGGGGCGCCCTCGCGATCCACCTGGAGTGCGATGGCGCTTCCATGATGTTCTTCAATGTCTTCGACGCGGACGGACGCCGGCTGGAGTGATGCCCTGAGAGAGGCGGTCGGGGCCCTGCAGCGGCGAGGACCAGGCTCACAACTCGCTCCCTCAGCAGCTCCTCAGGCGGCGGAGGCGGCGGAGGGTCCAGCGACTCCGCCAAGTTCTTCGCGACTCTGGAGACGAGCGACGACAGCTACGAGCCCTCGAGCCTGCGCCGCTCTCGGAGCAGGACGAGCTTGTCAGGGCGCCGCTGCCTCTGATCTGGATGGGGTTTGCGCCAGCGCTTGACGGCCCACTGTTGATGATGGAATCTCTTGCGGAGGCACGTGTAGTTAGCATTCTTTAGGATCTGTTTCCTCTGTTCCCTGCGAGGAATCGAGAAGCGCACCCCGTGGGGGCTTGTAAGGTGCCCGTGGTTCTGTTTGTTAATATAGTCCTTGCCATGAAGTAGTGCGAGATGCTCGTTCCTCCTTAGCTTAGTTCTTCCTTTCGAACCTCATGAGGGCTTGGTGCTCTGCGCCGACAGGTCCCGGTCCCAAGGCAGATTTCAGCCGTCGCTGGTATGCCAGGTCGCGGTGCCGTGGTCAAGGCCAGGAGGTGAGCGGCCCGGGGTCCAGTAAGAGCCCCTGAGTCGCGATGCTCAGGACGTCCCCTTTAGCGCTCAAGCATCCATCGTTCGGTGAGAAAGGAGCGCGACGTTGCTAACACGGGATTGCATTGGGTGCAGGGACAGTGCTGCGATAGCTAGTGTTTCCGGAGGGTGACTTATCTCGAGGATCAGGAACCGCTTCCTGGTGCGACGCTAGGTCCGTGCATCGGCAGGCGAGGGGTTGCCTGGCGAGGTCCCCGCATGCCTCTTCCCTCTCGCCTTTGCTCCCCTTTCTGCTCTACATCCTCGGGTCCCGGCCCTCGAGCGGGTCTCAGCCGTCGCTGGTATGCCAGGTCGCGATGCCGTGGACAAGGCCAGAGGGTGAGGGCTGGAGAGCCAGTAGGAGCCCATGAGTCGCGATGCTCAGGTACCCCCCCCCCCTTAACGTGCAAGCGGTTTGTGTGGACGAGAGTGACGAAGACGCCGCGAGGGCCTCTCTTGGCGCTGCTCCTTGAAGGGATCCTGCATGCCCACCACAAGAAGAACAAGAGTCCGCTATGGCAAGCGACGGTCAGCCGTTGGTTGCTTTGGAGGGGTGACGAGGCTCTGAAGGCCTGACGAGGTGGCGCTGTGCGGGGCTGCCGCGGCCAGAGCTCAGCCATTCAGGTTTGTCGGCGTTGCAGGGACGGACCCATGCACAAGCGTCGTGCCATTGGGGAGCAGCTTCATTAGTGACATCAGTTGAGCGGGCAACTAGGTCAAGCACGTTAATCATGAAGAAGCAAGTTCATTTATATAGATGCAGGGAAGGCAGACATCGCTCGGTCTGGCCCGAGCGACGTGGGGATGATGCAGCCCGAGGGGCGCCCCCAACAAAGTAAGCTACGAACATGAAGTAAAGGGGATACACGCCGCAGGGACGGACCCACGCGGCCTGGGAATAATGCAGCCCTGGGGGGCGCTCCCAGCTGGAAATGAAACTTGAAGGATGCCACATGATGACGTTGAAGACGAAGGGATGTTGAAGTAGCGGACATCGTGGGCTGTGGAAGCCGATCTTCACGAGCCCCCAGGCCCAGGCGCCTCGGGAGGCTCCGGAGGCGCTGGTGGCTCCTCGTGGACCATCTGCATCTCCGCCAGGACTACAGAACGCCTGGCCTCTTGAGCCTCCAGGATGCTCCTCATGAGGCGCTGGTACGTGGCGGCCGCATTTGGCACGCCGTGGGGCATGCGAACGTAGCTGTGGGGTGGACCTTCGTAGCGCCCCGCCCGTGAGGGCCAGAAGCGCTCCTGAGAGGCGGCTCAGTTGAGCCCTGGTATGTCTATGCAGACGCGCAGCCCACCATCCTCGCCTGGATGGGGAGCTACGGCGGGTAAGCGGCGGCTGCCTCTCATGACTCTTGACTCCTGCAGCTCCTGCGTGATCTGGCTGGCGAACTCCTGAGGGTTTGGCCCTCCTTGCCTTGCTCCTTCCTGAGGGAAACGTGCTTTGAAACACGCCTCCAAGTGGTGCCCAAGCGCCTCCCTCGTGACCTTAGCAAGGTCGGTGGCCCTCCAGGAGAGAGCCCCCGAGCCTTGCTTGAGGAGGGCGCCTTGCGCGCCTTCCTATGCGACAGATGGAGGTGTCCCCTGAGCAGGCGCGGGCCCTGAGGGGCCTGTCTCCCGAGGGGTCAGGCCTGGCGATGTCTTCTTCTTCTTGGGAGCGGTCTTAGGGAGCCTCACGCTCCTGCAATCTGGGTCTTCAAGTGATGCGGCTTGAAAGGCTCGCCCAGGAGCACATCGTCTCTCTCTTCACAAGGCACCGTGATGACTCCGCCGCTTCTCGGCATCTTGAGGACGTTGTAGCCGTGATGAGTCATGGCCATGAACTTGGCAGAGCTGGGTACCGAGGACGGCATTGTATGGCAGGCGAATGTGGGCGACATCAAGTCGATGAGCTCGGTGCGGAAGTTGTCGCGGCGCCCGAAGGTGACAGGAGGCGGACCTGCCCAATCGGAACCGTGGAGACATCGGTGACTCAGGAGAAAGGCTTGGTTGGCTGAAGCTGATTGTAAGGCACTTGGAGATTGTTGAATGTCTCTACGGACAGGACGTTGAGCACTGCTCTGCCATCGATGAGGGTCCTGGTGACTTGCACGTTGCTGATGATCGGGGAACAAAGCATCGGGAGGACTCGGGCTGTGGCCGCGCACTTGAGCTGATCCACTGAGTTGAACGTGATGGCGCACGCCGACCTCCTCAGAGGGCGCGTGGCTTCGAGCTTGGGGAGGACTGCATTCACTTCGCGGGCGAACTGCTTGAAAATGCGTTGAGAGGCTGGGGCTTGAGCTCCGCCCAGATGCAAGCGATCGCTGCGGCTCTGAAGCCCCAGCCCCTCGCCCCGATGATGGTCCTCGTTTCTCCTTGGCTGCGGCGGCTGAGGAGGGAGGCCTGCGTTTCCTTGTGGGCGATCCTCGCGAGGCTGATCCCTCCAGTCTCCCTCGCGAGGCTGATCCTGCCAGCGATCCTCGCGAGGTCGGTCGCCCCACTCTTCGCGAGGGCCACGGTCTTCCCAGCGTCCTGCGTTCCTTCCTCCTCCTCGGCCGTAGCCTTGATCATTGCGGTCGGGGCGTCGGCTGATCCTCCCTTCTCGCACGGCCCGGACCTCTTGACATTCGTTGGTGTTGTGGGTGTGGAGGTCGTGGTACACACAGTACCGGCTGCCCTTGGAAGACTCGGGCTGATCTCTGCCCCGCTTGGTGTCTGGTTCTGCCGCGAGCACGGCAGCCCCCTTGCGCTTCACGTCCTTGTCCTTGGATCTCTTCTCTTCCGGGTCTGCGGCTGGCAGTTCGAGGAGGGAAAGGCGCCCTTCCTCAGCCCTGGTGCACTTGGTTGCCAAGTTGAACAGCTCCAAGGAAGTGCACAGATCTTCATGCATCGCCAGCTCCTCCTTCATCTTGACGTCACGCACTCCGTCGGAGAAGGCTGAGATGATGGCCTCCTCGGTCACCTTGGGAATCTTGAGGCGTGCGTTGTTGAAGCGCTGGATGTACTTCTGCAGGGTCTCCCCTGGTTGCTGCTTGATGCGGTGCATGTCCCTCACGACAGGAGGCCGGTCGCGAGTACCTTGGAAGTTGGCGATGAAGCAGGTGCGCATCTCGTCCCAGGAGGAGATCGTGCCGGGAGCCAGGTGCGGGCTTCGTCCTTGAGTGCCATGGGAAACCAGTTCGCCATGACCTTCTCGTCCCCGTTGGCGGCTTCGACGCCAAGCTCGTAAAGCTGGAGGAACTCTGCAGGGTCGGCCATGCCGTCGTAGCAATGAGGCAGGTCTGGCTTGAACTTGATGGGCCACACGACGCTGCGCAGCTCGGTGGTGAAGGCGCGGCAGCCTGCTGTGGTCATGGGACGCCTTTGGTGACGAAGAGCCTGGTCTTGCGGGTCCCCATGCACTGCAGCTGGGAGCCGCGCGGGGTCTTGGCGTGCTGGAGCAGGAGCGTGGTCGTGACGAGCCAGTGCAGGGAGCACTCGGGCAGCTCCTTGGGGGCGAGGGACCTTTTGACAGCTCTGCTCTTGCTGCGCTGGCGCCGGACGGAGTGGGTTCCTCCCAGTGGCCATGCGCCTTGGGGCCAGGGCGCCTTCTT